>CAXITT010000618.1:318652-397711 GCA_964033795.1 Lymnaea stagnalis | reverse complement strand
AACAGTGGGGTCGTTTAGGCATTGTGATGGTTTAACAGTGGGGTCGTTTAGGCATTGTGATGGTTTAACAGTGGGGTCGTTTAGGCATTGTGATGGTTTAACAGTGGGGTCGTTTAGGCATTGTGATGGTTTAACAGTGGGGTCGTTTAGGCATTGTGATGGTTTAACAGTGGGGTCGTTTAGGCATTGTGATGGTTTAACAGTGGGGTCGTTTAGGCATTGTGATGGTTTAACACGGGGTTGTTTAGGCATTGTGATGGTTTAACACGGGGTTGTTTAGGCATTGTGATCGTTTAACACGGGGTTGTTGGGGCATAACATTTAATAATTACATTTTTAAATGAATAAAACCTATTGCTATTATGTCATTTTGATTTTTTTTCTTTTCCTATAACTTATACTTATACTGTAGTGTATAATATTGGCCGTATTTCTTATAGTACTTTTTTGGTTACTCGTGGTTCAATGACATGACCTTTAGCTATGTAAATGTAAGCCTTATTGCTTTGAACACTGCATCAGTAAATCACTCTATTAATAACTACTAGCGAGAACCCGTATTAAAACGGTACGTTTGTCAAAAGATGAAAACTTCATATTAGTACTTCCGTTCCTCCCCCTCACCCCAAACCACCAACATAGTCGCTTAGCAAGGGTTAGTTCCGCACAGGACAGGTCATTATTTCACCCCCCCCCCCACCCCTCGAAAAAATCTGCAGCTGGGCCCGGAATGTATAAATAAAGTGCGGCTCGGGGGGGGGGGGGGGGGAGGGGCGTCTCCTGTCACACTTCATTATGTTAAAGTTTACATCCTGTGGTGCTACAGCCCATGTGGGGCCTTCACCTGCCTCACCACTTCCTTCCACTCAGACCTAACTAATGCTTTTTCTCTTCCACGCTTGGATTCCAAGCTGCTGTCGATCTTTTTCTACATTATCCATCCATCTAAGCATAATTTCGCTTCACCTAATTAACGAAAACTACAAATACTACAATGCAAAGAGAATAGGTCTCTACATGGAAAAAAGCCGTCATATTTTAAGTATATGAAGTGGACCGGAAACGCCCCCAACCACCCGAAAAAACCCAACAAATGCGCCTTCGGGGTCGAACCGTCCCTCCTCCATACACCCGTAGAGGGTACCAGATTATGGTTTACAATATAAAGGGCCACCGACAAACTAATAAAATGTTTGATCTGAAATGGTTGTGATCAACAGCTTAGAATGTAATATAAACATGGGACAAGACTTGGGGAAAGAATATGGGGAAACTCAGCCAACACCACCACCCCCCACCAAATCCATGTGTTTTTTTTTTTTCTCGCTGATAGTTAAAACCGATTTAAAACCAGATCTCTAAAACCGATAACCGGTTTGCTGAAAGACAAACTATGACCACCTCCAACTATAGGGCGCATGCAAACCACTCTAATCTAATAATAACTACAAGTGAGAACCTGGCATGCGTCGCAATGGGTTACCGGAAATTTGATCGAAAGAAATTTCGTCGACGGTAAATTGATCGACGGTAATTTGATCGAACGGAAATTTGGTCGAATCTTTTTTTCCGTTCGCACGTTGAAATTTTCGTCACATTTCTTTTTGAACGCACTAAACTAGTTAGTAAAACAAAATAATTCGTTCAAAAAGAAATTGTATGCAAAATTGTTACGTAAAAATTGAAAAGAAGATTCGACCAAATTTCCGTTCGATCATATTACCGTCGACCAATTTACCGTCGACGAAACTTCTTTCGATCAAATTTCCGGATACGGTCGCAATGCCACGCAAAGAAACGAAAAGTTTATTTAATTTTTAAATAGACATTGTGGTTTTTTTTTGGTTTTTTTCCGTCTGGTGCGTACGCAAATAAATTCGAAGGTTTTTCGACGCATGAGTAGGCAACATACATCTGTCCACGCGAGAAGCATGGATTTTCAAAATTTAGTCCACACACTTGTAGCGATTTATCCATCCATGCAGTAGCTCTGTTTGAAATTATATTTATATAGCTCACATAAAAAAAAAAATATAAATGCCCCGGCCCCAAACGCAAAATTTTAAAATGGTTGTACCGGTACTAATTCAGAAACCTACTTATTATTTGGTCACACAAAAACTGAAATGCCACTTGTACTTGATTCAATTCCATCCACCCATGCAATAGCTCTGTATGAAATTATATTTGTATAGCTTATATTAGGAAAAAAATAATAAAAAGGAATGTGTCAAAATGGATACGGTACCCTAAAGTAGTTCAGAAAGCTTTGCGGGCGTGCGCACGCCATTTAACCAAAGTTTTATCGCAATCGGATGAATGGTGTAGGGGCGCAAACGGGTATAGGCCTATACATTCATGTTTATAATATATGTATGTATAGATATAGTTTACCGAATAAAAGATACCTTTTGCACAACTAATCAAGTAAGCGTTCTATCTAATCTATCCATTCTATCTATCTATCTATCCATCCATCCATCCATCCATCCATCCGTCCGTCCATCCATCTACCTATGCTTTGTTCTTTTGGGTAAGTGCTAAGTGCATTAGTCAACGTTATTTGGCTTATATGTATGTAGTTTCTCTTCACTGATTGAATTAAACGGCATTTTCGTATTAAAGGTGTATTTAATTTAAAGGTTAAGTTTTTACTACGACTACGGAGCTTTATAAATTTCATAAAAGTATATTTTTGGAATGAATAAAAACTAAAAACTTATTAAATGTTAAAAATACAAAGTTAAAGGTGTATTTAATTTTAGCAATTTAAAAAGCAATCAATTATATTTATTATTGCTGGTCCAATCAGATGCAGATGAACTATCTGCCAATTTAACTTTCATTTAAACATCTGAATGAACTCATGACCAAAAAAAAAAGCCCGGAGTGTGAATTTCATTCAATATTCCCATCAATTTAAATAGAACTATGACCCTTGGTATGACGCGTGAATTGATAGACCAAACCAAACCTGGTTGCTATCTCAAAGAAGCATTTCATGACATGTGAATTGATAGACCAAACCAAACCTGGTTGCTATCTCAAAGAAGCATTTCATGACACGTGAATTGATAGACCAAACCAAACCTGGTTGCTATCTCAAAGAAGCATTTCATGACACGTGAATTGATAGACCAAACCAAACCTGGTTGCTATCTCAAAGAAGCATTTCATGACATGTGAATTGATAGACCAAACCAAACCTGGTTGCTATCTCAAAGAAGCATTTCATGACACGTGAATTGATAGACCAAACCAAACCTGGTTGCTATCTCAAAGAAGCATTTCATGACACGTGAATTGATAGACCAAACCAAACCTGGTTGCTATCTCAAAGAAGCATTTCATGACATGTGAATTGATAGACCAAAACCAAACCTGGTTGCTATCTCATAGAAGCATTTCATGACACGTGAATTGATAGACCAAACCAAACCTGGTTGCTATCTCAAAGAAGCATTTCATGACATGTGAATTGATAGACCAAAACCAAACCTGGTTGCTATCTCATAGAAGCATTTCATGACACGTGAATTGATAGACCAAACCAAACCTGGTTGCTATCTCATAGAAGCATTTCATGACACGTGAATTGATAGACCAAACCAAACCTGGTTGCTATCTCAAAGAAGCATTTCATGACATGTGAATTGATAGACCAAACCAAACCTGGTTGCTATCTCAAAGAAGCATTTCATGACACGTGAATTGATAGACCAAATTAATGTAGGTAGTCCAAACTAAAATTTTCTATCCATAGCAGACATATGTGGTGAGTTTCACCTGACAGAACTTTTTATTTTTATTCTAATATATAGGCCACTTATTTCATATAGATATCTCAATAAACACAAAAGTTATGCGATTTTTCAAATTTGCTGAAAATCGACCAAAAATGGATTTTTTTACCTTGTGAAAAAGTGCCATGTTTAAGGACCTATATTTTCTCAAATAATCAAGTCCAGGAATTGGTGTATGTGCTCCAAAGTTTACAATATTTAAGCCCAATTTTTTTTGCAAGCAGCCAGATCTATTTAATGTACC
Source organism: Lymnaea stagnalis (assembly GCA_964033795.1). NCBI lineage: Eukaryota > Metazoa > Mollusca > Gastropoda > Lymnaeidae > Lymnaea > Lymnaea stagnalis. Next base: position 393,664 of record CAXITT010000618.1, on the reverse strand, counting down.
AGGTACCAAACCACACCTGGTTGCGATCACAAAGAAGCATATCAAATTGTTTTCTAGTTGACATATAACATTCATTCAAAAGAAATTTGACCCATACTTTTAAAAAGTTAATATCGAACAATAGATTTGGATCTGATGCCTTTTTTTTTAACATTACTTTCCATAAATCCTTTAACATAACAACTTTCTCTTCATATTCAAAAGAAATTTCTTGAGGAGAGAAAAAATGCTGGAAAAAAGTTGTTCGATAATAATTATTGATGGATTTCTGTCGGGGAAAATTTGTCTAATTAAGATTTTGCTTTAAAGTTATGCAGAAGGCCCAATTTAAATTCAAAATAGTTATTCATTCTATTTATACAAAGAATACACAGTAATTATACTAACTTATACAGTTATTTAAGGTATGCTATTAAATAAATACCACAATCGGTAACTTAATAATATGCTTATTAAGGAAAAAAAGTATGTCAGGAAAAATATATGCACTTTAAATTTGTAACAAATGTTTTATTTTTGATAAAATAAAATATCAACATGGGGAGAGCAATTTGATTGATATGTTTTTTTTTAAAAGTTCTGTAGTTATGAAAATCCTTGGGGTGTTGTTGAAAAGGGAAGCAACCATTGATGGCCTCCTCGTGTGCAATTTTAAAAACCCTTGTAGCTCTTGACATTAGAGCCTAATTATAATCAGCAGTGGCAATAAGGGAGGGCAAATGGAAAGTTTATCACAAGGGCAGGCAATGTTCCCTTTAAGCTGCGCGGCCGCGCAGCAATCTCACAGACGCCGCGCAGCAGTTTTGAGTGTTTGTGTCTGTAAAATTTTGCACAAAAAAATTTATGCTGTAAAAATTTGCACACAACTTTATGATTTTGCACACGAACCAACAAACCTTAGAGGGAACATTGAGGGCAGGGTGTTGCCAGAGTAGGGCGTCACAGCACAAGTTGCCAAAAGAGAAGGGCATCACATCAGCAAATATTACCTTAGGAAGTCCATGGGGCTGTCTGGAGGAGGTGACACCACAATTAGTTTGCACCCCTTTACACCAAACCTAGTGATGCCATGGAGCATAAAGATAAAATAGGTGACTTGGCTTAACCAACTTAACTTATTCAAATACAAGACTGTGCGGTGACGTTAGGTGCTGAACTATAGTGCTAGTAACTACAAAATAGGTGCATTTCTCTAGTTGCACGATTTTGTTCCCCTTTAAAAATTAACGCCCTTTTTTTAATATAACTTTTTAATGTCTATTGACCTATCATTGCCCCCCAGGATTAACATTTTTATTGTGACCCAATTTGGGGTCATTTATCCCAGTACACTGACCCGTTTTATACAAACATGAATTGTGTCATTTTTATACACATTAACATTGTTTAACACACTAAATATCTTAATTATTAATTAGAGAAAATAACAGATCCCACAAAAAAAGTAACAAAAACATTCTCTTTATTATTAATCGACTATGAAATTATTTTTATACATTACAGGTACGGTAGTTAATTTACTAGCATAAAGGATGTAATAACTTAGTAAAAATTTATAAAGATACAAGATCCAGTAAACAATGTCCGTAGAAAATAAATATAAGAATGTCATTGAACACTCGTGACTCAGTAAACCTGAGTGAGTGTTTCTGTAACAGCTATCCAAATCTAATCAAACAAAAAAGTCTTGAATGTATACTGGTGAGTCAACCCAAAAGAATCCTGATTGTATGAAAATGGAAGGCTGGAAGGAACATGTATGACTAACCTTAGTCACATCGGCAGGGGATGTATGCTTAAGTACTTGATTTTTTCCCATGCTTAACTACATCAACTACTGGTACCGGGTGCATGTCAAAATAATTGTGAAATCTTAATTGAATTATTTGAATTATAAACTGTAACAGATAACAAAATAACATTGCTTATGGACTTTGTTAATTCTTATCAATCTTACCATGTGATAAAACCTACTAAATATATGCAAATATAAATCGTAAGCCTAAAGTGAAATAAAATCAAATCAGAAGTGGCTAGATCAGATGATACAAAAAGGGGTACTCTTGGCTGTGTTATAAGATTATAAGCAAGTGCTTTGTTATAATAATATATACATAATTTATGGACTTGGAAACTATATTTATGTTTTATTAAATCTAATTAATGTATGCCTCGATTGCTGTTGAGATATTCAATGAATCATTGATTTAAATAGATTTGAAAATATTAACCATTCATTGTATTTCTCTTTGTAAGTACATTGGACAGAATAAACAAAGCAAAGATATGGTCCCTTACATTAACATTCTCCAATCCACCTTGATAGTTGCTCAAAAAAGCATTTAAGCACATTGAAATATTGCCTTTTTAACATGCACTTGCATGTGCCGCTTCAACTTCGCCTTTTCAGCAGTAGCATAATCACACAGTACACACTGTAGGGACTTGATGACCACACCATGGTTCACCATGTGCTTCTTCAAGTTCTCTGCAGATTTGCCTGTGTATGGGCAGAGTTTACAGAAGAACGGCTTGATGTCGGAGTGCACATATGATATGTGATTGTTTAGGCGAGGTTTGAACTTGCACCGATAGGAACAATATGGGCAAGCGAGTGGCTTATCATCCGAGTGGCGGTGAGCATAGTGCTTCTGGAGATCATATTTCTCAACACTGGCATATGTACAGAGGGTGCACTTGAATTTCTTGACCTTGTTGTGTCTTTCAATGTGACGATGATATGATGCCTTCAACCTACACATGTAGCCACACACATCACACTTAAAAGGGAACTTACCAAAGTGACTTTGCATATGTATTCTAAGCTCTTCCAGTGTCTGACCAGTGAAGTCACAGTAGGAACAAAACTCTGTTTTCTCACTTTTATGCTCGGCCAGTGCATGCTTTTTTAGCTCAACAATTCTTTCAAAATGACTGTCACACTCCCGACACTTGTATGATGCCTTGAGAATGTGTTCTTGGGCTTTGTGGCGGCGTAAAATAAGCTTGTCGTGCGTTGTAAACTCACAGATATAACACACATATTTATTTGGGGTTTTGTGAATTTGCATGTGACGTTTTAAACTCATACTAGTTTTACAGGCAAAATGACACAAATTGCACTTAAATTCCTTTTCTGTTGAATGTTTGACAAGATGTTTTTTAAGCTGGTCTTTAGTACGACATTTATAATCGCATATGTCACACTGAATTCTCTTGACCGGATCGTGAATGACCATGTGAGTGTTAAGATGTGTAAAAGTTTTAGCCTTAAATCCACACTGGGTACACAAAAAAGGCCGATTGTCATTGTGTGTTCGGCGAATGTGTTGCCGAATATCTTTTGTGGCTGTACCACACAAGGGACACAGTGTGCGGCTTTCTTCTTCATGTGCTGGAGATGATAAGTGTGAAGTTAGTTCATCTTCGGTCAGGCATGAAAAATTGCATTTACTACATCGGTGGTACTCTTCATCTGGATGAACATTTTTCATATGGTGGGTTAACTGAACCTTTTTTTGGTATTGGAAGTCACAAAGTGGGCAGGAGAAAAATTTCATGACTTTGCGAATAAAACCTGGGTCTATTCTTGGGTCCAGGCTTGAATTGTATTTTAGGTGTCCAAGCTTGTGAATAGACAGGCTTAATTCGAGATGAAATGCTTTACTACAGTGTCTGCAGATAAAAGGATCTTTCTCCTTGTGCTCTAATTTGTTGTGTCTTTGTAATTCTATCTCTTTTTTACAGTTAAAACTACATTGGTTACATGTGTATTCTTTGTCTTCATTATCAGATAGAACATCATTTAAATCTTCAACTTTAATTAATGGTACACTTTGTTGGTTGATTGGCTTAGAATAGGATTCAACAGATCCATTGTCCACTGCATCTTTCTTACCTGTTATATCTTTCACAATATTTTCTACTTTTACTTTTTCAAGGTCTACCTCAACTGCAATCGATTCAACAAAACTCTGTTCTTTCATGTTCATTCCAGTTTTGTTTAAAATTTGCAGATCAGGTTTTTTATCATTATTAACTCTATCATCATTGTTACTGCTTAGATTTACAGAATCTGTGGAGATATGAGATGGACCTTGTATATCTACACTCAGAAGTGATTCTTGATCCTCTATTTTTATCACAGGAGCACTCAGCATTTCTGGGTCCAACTGAGCAGAAATATTTAGTTCATCTTGACTTGGGAGGCATACAACAGCCCCTCCTTGTTGTGCATACTGACCCCGATTGAGAGCAGACCTCTGTAAACTAGTTTGTGTAGAAAGCTCTTCAAGAGTTTTAGCAAGCAACTCCGGCGTTAACTCAGCACCATCATAATTGTAAATTATAATGACCTCCCCATCTGCCCCCTCCACGCCTTCTTGCACTTCAATATGGTACTGAAAACCTTCCTCTGCATTTTCTTCCATATTGACTAAGTAACCGTCAATTTTAAATTTTTAAGGGACCTTGATTGTCTGCTGATACCTGTTGCACAATAAAAAGGGAATTAGAAGTGTGGGGTCAAAGTCACACATATGTATCTTTATAAAACTATTAGTATTAAGACTATATAAATTATAAAACTGGAAATACTTTTAATAAAGTTTATTGGTTTAATGTACAGTCAAATATAGATAGAAAAATTAGCAGACAAGTACTAAATCAATACTTATGTGAAAATGGTCATATAATGTATAAGTTGAAACAGGAGTACGTAGGCGTAAAACTTTGCCTTATATGTTAATAACCTATTTACACATTTTGGACTTTAAACCTTTTATACTACTATACTGCTACTACTATCTATACTGATCATAAAGGCATTAAAATTAAAGGGCCTAGAAAAAATCTCTTATACTTAGACTATGGCTATATATATATATATATCATAATATGTATTAATAATTATATAATTTTTTTTTACTTGGCCTACTACCAAAAAAAAATAAAATATTTAGGCAAAGCCATTAGTAATATAAAATATTTAATTACAACACAGTTTCTGACTGTGAGTTCAGTAGGAGGGGTTAGGTATTTTCTTTGCCTGCTCATATTGTAGTATTGACAATTCAATAGTTTGGACTGAGTACCTCGTTTGACATTTGTAGTTAGACTCAAGTACTATAACTGTTGTCAACAGTTATAGTACTTAAGTCTAATTACAAATATCAAACGAGGTACTCAGTCCAAACTATTCACAATATAAGCAAGCAAAGAAAATACCTAACCTAGGGTGAAGAAATGTCCCGTAAAAACGTGATTTTCCAGTTTTTTCATGATTGTACCCAGTGTCCCGAAAAAGTCTCTCAGGACGCCTAAAAAATAAAATAAATGTTCCTTTTCTAAAACCAAACACATTTTTAAATCACTAAAACTTCCTACTTTATATTATAACGTCAATTAATATTTTGGCTAGCTGTGTTGCCAGTGCCAGTAGTGATGTGGGCTCGCTTGATGGCTGCAATGTTCCCCTACAACCACTCTGCCGATGCTGTGTAAACCAGTGTCCCTGCCATAGATCTTATATGCATAAATAAATAATTATTAACTGCAAAATTATTGTTTTTGTTTATGACATTCCCCAGAGTTTAAATTAAATTATAAAAATGGTGAAGGTAAACTTAAAAAGATTTCTAGGTCTCAAAATAGTTAAAATTAACACATTTCAATAAACAGTTTTTGGCGGAGGCCCCCTCTTTAGCTAGAGGGTATCCCCCATAGGCATAGCGAGAGTGTTTGCGCCCGGGGACAAGATTCATTTTTATGCGCCCCTTTCTTTTTTCAACTCTCAAACCCATTATTTTCATCAATAAAATAATAATATAGCACATTTTTTAACCCCTAATTAGCTGGCACCCGGGAACATCTGTACCCCTGCCCCCCTTCACTACACCTCTGGTATCCCCCCAAAAAACCTCCTTGGGTGTGTCCCATTTTTTCCTGCTCATGATTTGGTCACCCTAACCTAACCCCTCCTACTGAACTCACTGTCAGAAACTGTGTTGTAATTTGTAATTAAATATTTATATTACAATAGCTTTTTTTAGCAGTGTTATAGTTCATATCATTGTTGAAAATTTAATTTATAATAATAATATACTTTTGCTTGACTTGAATTTTAAATTTAAAGTTTAACTAATCAGACAAAACGTCTAGGCTAGGACTTACACTACACTTACTGACTTCACTTGAGAGACTTAGATTTTTAGATTTTAATTTTAGGCATTGGACATAGTCATAGGCTATAGACTTTGGCAGTATACCTAAGTTAGTAGTAAGTAGTACTATTGACTATTAAATTATTTAAATACTACTCAGTAGACTACTCTTTATTGTTAATAAATCTTAATCTATTAATTAAAATAAAAATCAAGAACAGTGTTCTGGTAATGTTTCGTTGCTGTATCCATGTACTGGCATTTTTGCAACGGTTGGGGGTATGATGTTGCTATTCTAATAGCTCCTAGCTGATGCCAGGGCAGCCTTGAAGCTTTCGACTGATGTCGAGTTCACAGTTGCATCGCTCAGGTTGTTCCTTGTTATTATTGTTTGTGGAAAGAAAGATTGTTGATACTGCACTGAGGCACTTTGAAGCATTTGCTATTGACTATTGTTTCTGTTGTGTGAGAACTAATTTTCAGTGAGATCACACAAAACAACCATGAAATGGATAAGCCCACAACGTCACGTGTATGTATTTAACTTAAATTTTACGTGAAGTCAATGTTTATTAACTTACACTTATGTTGATGTTTTGAAGAAACAAGAGAGCTTTTTGAGTCGGGTATGTAGAGATTTGAGTCTTCTTATACGAAAATAGAATGGAAGTGCGCCAATTCAAGGCGTAATGACTTTGACGGCGACGGAGTCACTCCAGTTGCGCATGTCTGAAACACACTTTCAAATACCCAGAATTTTTCAAGAATGATTGTCAGAGATATTTGTTCAATTGTTTAATCAAATATTTTAAACATCGATCATAATACTTAATAAATGAAAATATTTTAGTATAGATAAAAATAATAGCATTAACAATAATAAACAGTTTATATTTTTTTTGCTAAATATTGGTTCTTGGTTAAAAAATATTTTGTTTAAAAAAATTAATATGGCCCATGGCACGTAAAGAGCTAAACTTAACTAAACGTGTTTTTTATCGGTTGGTTCTAAAATTTAGTTGAATAAATTATCGAATATTTTCATTTTTACATAGAACTGATTTCCTTAAAATGTAATTATTTAATTTTAAATTATAATTTATGTCACAAAAATTAAATGTACTTTCAAATAAATAAGAGATCGAGTTTATTTAGGCTATGTAAATATTATTTCTTTTGTAGTTATAATGACGTTTCTTAATTTGGGTTTTTAGAAAAGGCTGTGTTTTTACTGAGTTTTAATAATTATTTCGGTAGATTGCTTTAATCAATCATTACTTCAATACCGACTGAGGATAAAAAGATATTTTAAGTTTTTACCATTTGGGAAGCAAGAAACCAAACGACTAAAGATGCAGTTCGATATTCGAAGGTAATTTATAATTTTAACAATTAAAAAACAATTATTTTATTCTAAATATAATATATATATTAAATAATTTTAGTAGCGTCTATCGGTCCGGTGGTCTCTTAATTTTAAGTCTACACTACACTACACCGGTATACCCACTACACCTACCAGTCTGAGTAGTACTACTAGTCGTAACTAGTGCCCAAATTCACAACAATGTAATTGACAACTAAGCAATTTTTTAAAGCATAAAACGGTATGAAAGTCTGCCAATGCGGAGGATAGTCAACAACTGAAGCCAAGAAAAAACAGAATGTCATCCTTCTTGAACTTGTTTTGGCTAATTTGGAAAGATAGTACCCTAACTACATTTAAGTGTCTTGTCCCTAGTTCTGATAGGGTCAAAACCCTGGTTCCGTTAGGGTCAAAACCCAGATAAGGGATAGGTTAAGGTTCAGGTTAGGTTTAGCTTCGGCTTTAAGCTACAGCTAAGGGATAGATTTAGGGTTCAGGTTAGGTTTATGGATACATTTAGGACATAAATTCGTGGGTCGCCGCAACCAAGATGGTGGCCGCGGTACTATCTCTCCAAATTTACCAACATAATAATGTCAGTAATATCACATTTGAATTTGGGCACCTAAACTGGATGATTACCCCTCCTGCCTTCCTATATTAACAAACCTACTTATTAATTTACTAAGATGAGTACTACTTACTACTACTTACTTACTACTTGGTAAGTACTAAATACTTACTACTACCCACTTGACTAACACACTCACACTCTGTATGACTCAGAAAGTCACTTTCTTAATTTTAAGGTTTTAGAATATTTAATAGGTTTCTTTTTGTCTTTTTCACTATTTCAGAAGGCCTTAACTTCTTTAATTTTTCAATAATAAGTAGGGGCTTACCAACCGTTAGTGCCGCCAGGTACAGGCCAAGATTTTAGCTTGGTTCCTTCCACAAAACAGTGGCCTCAGTGGGCGAAACCGAAAATGCCACCCCATCAATACAATAAATGACAATATAATTTAAAGTAAAAAGTGCAGCCAGGGGTACAATGCTCCCTCACCAACACCCTTTCTACAACCTACGGCCCTTTTTTATAACAATTGATGCAACAAAGAGGCTGATTTCTGTATTTGTGCTATCACGCATGGACTATTGCAATGCTCTCATACTCATGGTGGATCTTCCAGCTACGCTCCTGGATAAAATTCAAATAGCACAGAATAATGCGGCTCGCATTGCTCTCCGCAAACGCAAGTTCGACCATGCAAAAACACTTCTGAGAGAGTTGCACTGGCTGCCGGTGCGCGCTCTCATAGAGTACAAAATCGCAACTTTGTGCTACTGCTGCTTACATGACCTGGCGCCGTCCTATCTGAAAGAGCTGCTGACGCCTTATGTACCCACTAGTGGCAAACTCTCGACACCACGTGTTTGCCTTGAGACTTACGGAAAGCATACTTTCGCAATTGCTGGTCCAACAATTTGGAACGCCCTTCCTGTCGATCTCAGAAACAACCAGACACTGGAGTCCTTTAAAACCGATTTAAAGACACATCTATTTCGCAAACACCTTCTGGGATGATTGTCTACCTTATTTTCCAGTTAATGCATAATGGCTGTGTTGCTTATGGTTGAAATGGCTAGAAAGACTTTGACATTGTATGCTTGTAATTAGTTTTTGTAGTGTTGCATTTGTTTTAAATGTGGTAAATTATAGATTTGTTTTTTGTTGACTTTGTCCAGCGCTTCGAGCCTTTGGGGATGAAGCGTGTTTTTGAAATGAACTTTATTATTATTATATATATATATTTTGAGAGTGGTATTTTCAGCCAACTGCAGTTTTTTTCGTGGTGGGGGGGGAGATCTTTTTATTAAACTGCCTAAGCTAAATACTAAATTCAGTAATTTACTTTGTACTGCAGTGCAATGATAGCTTTGCGACACTGTCCTATCCATGAGGTAGAAGGTTCAATTTTTGTCTGAGGTCACTCCCAGCTATAGCATTGACCACAAGAATAGAAAGAGATTTTCGACAGGGACATCACTTTTTTTGTATGTGCTGGTTGTTATAGGGGTGGAGATTTAAAGCACATGAAATTAGGTACCTCAGAGGTTTTTAAAATTGTAGGGAGGTCACAGGTAATTTGATTTATCACTGTAAGATTTTCATGCTGACATCGTCATGAAGAGAATGAAGAAACGACAGTGATATTTTGACATCCTCTTAGAGCTCATAGTTATGGTCATCTAAAACAAGTACTATGGATACTGTGCACTAACATACAAGTACTATAGATACTGTGCACTAACATACAAGTAGATGAGATTCTCTACAAATATATAACAATAAAGGACAAAAATACAATTATAGAATTTTCATTCTTGTGTGGCACCAATTTCTTATTTAGCTGGCCACTCGTGGAGCAGCTGCATTATTTAGTTTGATACTTAACATTTTATGGCTACATTCAAAGTTAAAAAGCAAACATAGCTTCAAAAATTGAGTAATTTTTTTCTATATATTAAGATGAATTCTTGATCATGAAAGAAACCCTATAGAAAACTTAAAGGTTTATTTTTTATTGTTTAATTGTAAATAGAAAATATAATTATTTTAATCAGTATTTTATTAAACTGTGTTAAAAATAACTGTTAAATATATTTTCTGAAATTTTCAGATTTGATATCTACCGGAAGGTGCCAAAAGACTTAACTCAACCCACTTTGACTGGAGCATTAATTTCTATTTGCAGCTGTCTATTTATGACATTTCTTTTTATTTCTGAGCTTAGAGACTACCTGACTGTTGATGTGTAAGTTTTAATTTTTTTATTTCTTCATTAGACTTATTTCTTTCATTTTAATAAACATTTAATTAAGTCCTTTTCTTTCTTTATTTTTTATATATAAACATTTTTTATCAGATCCATTGCAATAGCTCCATCTTTATCTCAAATCTCATGTCCAAGAGTAGACACATTTTCCCCTTTTGTCATTTTCTATGTCAAAAAATATTAAACAATTTGTATTTTATCATACACTCTGTGAACAGACAAAGTGTTCTTTCGGTGGAGGATCCAGTCAAGCATTCTGAAAAAATTCCTGTTTTCATTAATCTTACATTGCCAAACATGCCTTGTGAATGTAAGTCTGTTTTGTAAAACAATAAATACCTTTAGCAAGTGTTTGGAAATTAATTGTGAGATTTTAAGAAATTAGCTGATTTTGAAATTCGGCTGCAATAAATTTTATCTTCCATACAACTATATACTGGTACGTGGTATTGAGAGCTTTGAGTTACTAAAATTTTTGAAAATGAAAGCTTCAAATACTAAATATCTTTGTCTTTCTCAGACATTGGTCTTGATATTCAAGATGACATGGGTCGTCATGAAGTAGGGTTCAGGGACAACACACACAAAGATCCAGTCAATGAGGCTAAAGGCTGCAGATTTGAGTCTCATTTTCTAATAAATAAGGTTGTTCATTCGTTGAAATTAAAGAGGTTGAATATGGAGATGTTAATTTAAAAGATTATTGATAATTCACTACCATAATATTGCTATAGTGCTGTAAACAAATATGTAAATGTAACACCTGCTAGTTGCCTGATTTCACTGTGTTAAAATACCTTATATTTGAAATGTGACAATTCTTAATAGAATAACATGTTAAAATGCATGTAACTTCTTTAAAATTGTATAAATGAGATGAATGGATAACTATATTTGATATTTATAATTTTTTCAACAGGTGCCTGGTAACTTCCATATTTCTACCCATTCATCCCACTCCCAGCCAGACAACCCTGATATGACTCATATAGTTCATAAGCTACGTTTTGGTATGGACCTTGAGGAAGGAAAGGTTAGTTTAAAATTTACTGTAAGAAACAATTAGTAAGTGTATTCCACAGCTGAACAGTTGGCATACAATTAAAAAAAGAAATTTTTATTTTTCCAATGCAACTCGAATAATATCTCCTGGAGAGTTCTGATTCTGTATCTTGAAACTTCTGGACATTGATCCCTTTTAACCATATGACAGTCAGGTTTTATCCTTTTCACAACCAGAACAAATTTTGAAGTATTTTGGGATCACCAAAAAAGGTGATCATATATTATTTTTTTAAAATTCAATTAACGAAGAATATTCACCACATACTTCCTCTCACTCAACTTTAATCTCCAAAAATGCATTTCTGCCATTAGTGCTATGAAATTATACAGATAAATTATTTGGAAGTTGAACCAGAAGTGAGATAATTTGTAACTTCTTGAAGGCCTCACTAATATTTAAATAAATGCAAAATGCCAGCAGAACACCCCCATATATGTAATGTTATTGTAAAATATAAATTGTATAAAGATAATTTAATTCTTCTTTAAGAATACCTATACTTTTTCCTTGTGTTTCAGAAGAAAAAAAATTTAACAACATTGTCTACTTTATTTGTTAAATGTTAAGTGATTGTCCTCAACCTAAACTATGTGATTTGAGAATGTGGTCCACTGATGTAAAATGATGAGAACCACTGGTTTAGTGTAAAAAAAACACACAAAAACCAGGGCCCGAGGCAGCCAGATGTCAAAATAAGTCCAACCACTATGTTTGAAGATATTGCTTCTCCCAAAACAAACAGCCAATAAATATCTATACTAATAAAGAACACCTGTTACCTTCACATCTGGTGTCACACTTTTAGAGCTTGTGAGCAGATATCACTTATTATTTTTATTATATATTATTGATAGGCTCTTGTGCTTTGTAACCGCAACTCTATTTTATGTGTGAGTCATCCACATCCACCCCCACCCCCCAAAATCCCCATCCTCTCAGTTTAAAAAATAAATCTGTTTAGTTTTGATAATTTTATATATATTTTTTCCCCAGAATGTTAAAGGCTCATTTAATCCTCTGGAAAATGTTGACAAAAAAGCTTCAAATCGTAAGTAGCTTGATGCTATAAAATGTTTATATCTAAACTCTAGTCATTAATTTTATGGTTAGTATGAATAGATTGTGAGAGATAGGTTGGCATTGCTGTTTAAAAAATAACTTAGAGCATTGTTTTGGAGTGAGGAGAAAGATTCCTTTGCTTACTCTCCTTATTCAGTTCAAGAATTCTTTTTAGGATCCGGTAAAAGCTTAATTTATTTAGTTGCAGTCAGTTTTGTTTGAGACCTCCACACTTTATAGTTAGAGACATATTAACTCAGTGAGAAAAAACAAAACTTTAAAGTAATTTAAAGGAGAAGTTGCATTTGAAGGAATTATCGATTTATGTGACTTTATTAAGCAAAAAATAGGAGCTTTTGCTGAAACAATATTTTTTCAAAATTATTTTTTTTTTAAAATTTGCTTGTTAAAAAAATTACTCATAAATTTCAAAATTTCATTTTGATTGTGGATTTTTCATTAAATACATTAGCTTTTTCTTTCTCCTTGAATTGCAGATGTAAATGTTTTGGTTTCATTTTTTAAAATCCTCAGCCATGGCCACCCATGATTATATTCTTCGTATTGTTCCATCAGTCTATGAAGATAAACGTAACAATATCCGCTATCCATTCCAGTATACCTACTCATATAGGGTAAGTTGTTACCTTAGGGTTTTTGGTCAAAAGTAACTTATAAAAACCTAAACTAGATATTTCATTTTTTTCCATAGTTTGTTTTGAAACATCATGGTCCTGCACCTCAGATGTCATCATGTTTTTGTGTGTGCTCTGTTAGCTTCTATAGTTTCCCTAGTGTTTGTTTTGTTCTAAGCAGCAAACAATGAAGTGAGCCTTTTGAGCCCACATGAGTAGGAAGACTTAAGTGTTCATACCAACCCTTAGTGCAGTGGACCTTTAGCGACCTTTTTTTAGCCATTATCCCAAAATATATTTGTTTACACCAATGTTACCCCCTTAATTTGAAAGAAAGAAAATCATAGACCATTTAAAATCAAAATGGCCATAGGATAAGACAATTATAAACATAAAAGTAAAAATAAATTCGATAAAAGTACTTAATAAAATCCACATTAGGGAACAAAAGGATTTCTTTGAAATAAAATTCTTTTCAAATTGTGCAGAAATCTTGTTTTAATTTGATACAATGACATCGAAATTGGGGATTTTTTAATAACAGAGCAATTTGGATACCACCTTTTGGGTCAATTAATTTATTTCTTGTTTGTACAGGTAAGTTGTTGCAAAAGGCAGTAACCACTGACTGCCTCCTTGAGAGATCTCCAGTCCCTTTTTAGCATAGGCAATAGCATCACGCAGGGTTGGGGATGACACCTGGCGACACCTTCACACGTTGATACACCCTTACAGGGGGATGACAACCTCAAAAAGGGAAGATACCAAATAAAAAAAGAGTACATTAGTAGATTTGACAGAGCTCAATAAAGTCTTTTTTGTAACAGATCTGAGAAAAACATATGAGCAGGATGTCATAAGGAAAAGGCACCACCAGATCAGGGTGTCACCAAAGAAGGCAGACTTGGAGAAGGTTCATGGGGAAAGTCTGGATTGGGTGGTGGTGGGGTTGGGAGTGACCATGAGTTTACCGCACTGGGTGAACAATTCTAGTGTTGCCACTGAAATAAAAAAAACAAGGCGACTAGGCCAAAAATCGTGTATAGAAGAAGAGACATTAGATTATGCTAGGTTCCAAGACACTGCTGGGGACCACAAAATGTTGAGTGCGTTTCACTGTTACAGAGGCCAGATGCATTGTTGCCTGAAAAAAAATTAATTAGTAAAAAGGAACGGGCTTTAAATATAATTTTATTTATCTCTTTTGAGCTCACATTATCCCCAATATTTTAATTTTTACATCATTAGGGGTAATTTACCCATTAGGGGTAATTTACCCCAGTTCCCCAACCCATGCTTTAGTGTTTGAAACGTAATTGGGCAATTTGAATATTTCTATAGTTACCTTATGTTTTACTGATGATCATAAATATAATGACATTACAATGATTTTCTGTTGCCATTCAAAAGTTATATTGGCCAGAAATTTGAATAATAGGAACATGTTTAGTTTTTTTTATGTAACTCACTTTTTTTGCAAAAAAACTCATTGTGTCATTTCACCGTCATCTTTTCCCCTGTACATATTTCTTCTTTATCTATAGCATCGTTATTTTTTATCCTTTCACATTAGAAGAATAACAGAAACATGAACGTGTTGAAATTGATTTCTAACCGTGCAATTGATATAACTTCATGTTTTGGATTTTTTAAATCCTCTTTCAAAAATAATATAGGACATCATCCAAATGGGTCATGGTGGTGTTGCTTCACCTGCTATCTGGTTCCGTTACGATCTTAGTCCAATAACAGTACGCTACACTGAAAAAACAAAACCATTCTACACCTTTTTAGTTATGGTGAGCATACAATTATTTCTTCCTTTCATAATTATTTAAAAATATATCTATTGTATATGGTGGGGAAGTATTTCAAATTAACTGTAACAAATAGTCATTTTTATGCCCACAAATGTATAGCTTTGAGATAGGCTTAAATCTCCTTCTATTTTATTGCTCTTTGCTTTCCTTCTCATCTCTAGGTTTGTGCTATCATTGGTGGGACCTTCACTGTTGCTGGAATCATTGATGGTCTGGTGTTTTCAGCTTCAGAAATCATTAAAAAAGCTGAATTGGGGAAATTAAGTTGATTGTCAGTCATTTAGGCTCTGTTCTTGTTTGTTGTATGAGCTTCAAAAATGCTGAAAAATACTTACAATGGTTTTAGATTTAAAGTCTATATTTTAAATATGAATCACTTAATTTAAAGGGATAATTACTTTGCATCCATGAGCAATTCTTGCTTTAACTCATTAGTTGTAACACTAAGTCTCTAATTATTTATATACCAGGTTCAGTTATGTCATTAGTTTTATTTTTTTTTTTAAGGTGTTATTTTTGATTGTATAAATGATTTGTTGATGTTGCCCTAATGCCATATAATAAAAGTTTGTAACTGAGGTAAAAGATATTCTCAAAAAAAAAAAAAAATCTGTCATGACTTAATTATCAAAATTTTTATTTTTTTTTTTAAGGTGTTTTTTTTGATTGTATAAATGATTTGTTGATGTTGCCCTAATGCCATATAATAAAAGTTTGTAACTGAGGTAAAAGATATTCTCAAAAAAAAAAAAAGATCTGTCATGACTTAATTATCAAAACCATTTCAAGCAAATTTGTTGGCTTTGAAAATGTCTTTTTAACCCAGATCTGCTGAACCTACTTTCGATGTAAAAACTCTAAGCATACCTAAGCATAAAAAATAAATATAAATCATGAAAGGCCATTGTTTTATTTCACATTTTTAGAAAAAAGTGATTGAAAATTTATAATCAAGGTAAAAAATACAGTTATTAAGAGAATAATGTCTAAATTTGAAAATCTGTAAATTTTAAGAATTATCTATAGATGTACCTTACGAATTGGAAAGTTTGATTCAGATAAATCAACTAACTTGCAAGAATAATTAACTTCACTTGAGCTTGAAAAGGCATTCTAAACTTTTAATTCGAGTAAATATTTTATGATAGAAGATAGGCAAATTTTGATATATTCAAAAATAGTTCTGTTCTCATGAGAATTAATAGTCAACTTTAGAAATTGTGTTGTACAGGTGTTAGGTTGCTAGGTGCCCTTAACAAACATATGACAGCAACATTGGGCATCAAGCAGAAATTCTTTCTAAAGGCAATGGGGATGGCGGTTTAGTCAGGAGTGGGTTAAAAAATGCAAACATTTGAGACAGCATAATGACTAAATGATATCTATTGTTTTTTTTAGTTAATGCCATTTAGATTTTATCTCTTTAAATTTTTCACATCCCACCACAAATAAATACTGCTGTATGTTAATAATAATGTGCTGCAAATATCAACCATTAATTTTAAACCACATCTTCTCTATTATTTTAATATTTTTTGGGGGAATATGCATGATGTATGGCGCAATTGCAAGTAAACATTTTTTTTTTTTTTTGATGTCAAACATTCCATTCTGTATGGAATATATTTATTGAAGTAATCATTCCTTTTTTGAATTAATTTTTTTGCTCTTTCGATTTTTATTTTAATATTTTTTGGGGGAATATGCATGATGTATGGCGCAATTGCAAGTAAACATTTTTTTTTTTTTTTGGATGTCAAACATTCCATTCTGTATGGAATATATTTATGGAAGAAATCATTCCTGTTTTGAATTAATTTTTTTTCATGGTTTGTAAGAATGCATATTTGAATTCCAAATTATTACCTCAATGGCAGATCCTATGGGGTTTCAATATATGTTTTTTAAAGGTTATTGTATGATGAGGGAATTTAAATGACTATTGAAATTGAACAGATGTTTTGCTAACTTTGCTTTTGAATGATGAAAGTGCAAGGTCATCTAAGTAACATTATTTCACACTTTATGTTCAGTACATCAGTTTCTTCAACATCTGTGAACTCTCAGTTAGGTTTCATTCAGCTAAATATGGATTTGCTTGTCATGGTTATTTTAATTTAAAAAGTGTCAGTATTTTGTCACTTTGTTATTTCTCTTGTATGAACAGTATATTTTGTTTCTTTCCATAAAAATGGCAACTTTTTATCATTCTAATTTTTCTCCCTGGAAACCTAATAAAATTTAACTGAGAGCATTTTCAAATTCAGGAATAAATTTTCTTGTGAAAACATAACATTTTTAAATAAAAATATTTACATGAGTTTCACCAGTATATTACAAAATAGATCTAAAAAATAATTAACTCATATTTGCTTCCAGAATGAAGTCCCATTTCTTTATTGATATTTATCTTTTTTTTATATATCATTTTCAACATGAGTTACTTGAAAAAAAATCAGCTTTTCTTCCAATAAACCTTCTTACTTGCTCCAAATGCAGTCAGTAATGAAGATTATATAATTAGTTCTTACCACATCCGTATAAAAATGTGATTATTTATAATGAAATCTTTATATTAACCATTGATAATGATGTTAAGATGAATACAAATGTGAATGTACATTCCAGCGTTACTGTTGCTTGTAACAAAGTAACTCTAAGAAATTTAAAATAATATTTACACAACTATTCCCCAGAATGCACCATTACCTTTTTTAAATATTAATTTTGCCCCTATATTGCGGTCTTCCACCGACCCTTGGATTCACTGCCCAAGTTTTATTTAATAGTACATGCCCAATCTTCATTGAAATAAGTCAGACTTGATAAACTAATTTTCAACAAACTTGTGTTTTAATTTTAGCTTATTTGTCTTTTTTATTTAAATAAAATAAAATAAAGACTTGATTATTTAATGTCGTATTTAAAAAAAAAAAAGAAAAAAAGATGCATTTTACAATATAAGCTTGTGCTAAAGCCGACTTAAACAAATATTATTTTCAGTGAAATAAGTGAGATGGTCATCTTGTGAGCGGTCATATATAATTTTCTCCAGGCACATACACAATAATGAAATTGTTATTTTAGATGGCTCAGGTCCTGGCTTACCAAATGCTCTTCAAGATTTGAAAACTTTTCAGTAACAATAAATATCTGCACTTACATTAAATTTAATTTGTTTTCTTCTTAAACTTTCAACGTCATATTCTACAAAATTTGATTTCAAAACAATTTTTTATTCACTTGCTTACTCTTTGGTTTACCATATAACTTGGTGGTTCTTTTCAATAATTTTTTTCAGCACCATCTTCATCTCAACCTAGAAATTCTTTGTTATAGCACTGGAACTGGCATAATATTTTAAGGTTCCATTTTGGGGGGGGGGGGGGAAAATATTTTTTAATTTTTTTCCCATAAAAAAAAAAAAGGGGGGGGTGGGTCGGCTTAAGAATGAATATGGTTTAGAATAGAACATGTATATGGTATTTTATTACTGTGGTTTTAACAAATAATGTACCAAATTCCAATATAAATCAAACACGCTGCTATGGTAATAACAAATAAGCTGAATGCAGCTGCAACGAACTTAGTCAAAGTCCATTCACAAAGAAATGATCACTTATAATAAAAAGTGAAATAAAATTGTATGTAAAACAATTATTTATTTAAAAGTTCAATTGTTGGATTATGTGAATTTCAGGTGGGGCTAAAAATGACGTGGACATAAGTTTTAAATGGATATTGCTAAAATGTTAATGTTGTTCAAACTAAACATTAAATATGCTAATATAAGAAACTGCAAAAATGTCTAATTTTTAAATGTATTCCAGTGGGTGGTGGCAAAAAATGTTATATATTGATAATTTAATCCAATGTTTGTCTCAGAGCAATTTGAGTCTTTGCATCATCTCACTGTTCATTGGGTAAACGCTGGTGTAGTCTAAGTTTGAAAATCAAAGTTTTTTTTATTATATTTGTGATATTTATTGTTCATTTTATTTTTTTGTTTTAAGATTTTACACATCTTTACACATGGACTTGTTTGCCTGAATAGAGGATACCCTTTATGTTCACCATGTGTATACAAAAGCTCAAATGCAAATAAAATATAGAACAACTTCCATCCAATTGTTGTATGACTAGTACTAAATTTTGTTTTTATTTTAATTAACAATAAAACTGTTTCACGGCAAGACTAAGTTTACGTTAACTGTGCTGTTATGCAGATAGTCTTTTTGTATTTACTTTATTAAAAGATCCCCTTTCCCTGCCTTACCATCATTTATTACAATATCCTTAAAAGCCTAACTCTCCCACAAACCATTATTTAAAATATATTGAGTGCTCAAGTCACTGTTCCGGTTCACTGCTTTTATTTGCTTATCACTCATTTATGCAGCGGCTGCTTCAGCTTTTTTATCTTCATTTTTTTATTCATAATGGAGGGCTTCCCCATTTCATCCATAAATTAAATGGAAATAATGGAAATTATTATTTTCCTCAAGGTTTATATCAAATGTTTCAATAGGTCATGTCGATTTGACACCTTTTTTACTCTTGTAACTTTAAAAAAGCTGACAACATAATTCAAGTCTCATGTCTGCTTGGAACTTAAGCTAAAAAGCAAAAGACAAACTTAACATTGTATCATTTTTAGAAGATGGCATGACATCCTCACAAAAATTGTTTTTGAACATTAATAAATTTATTCCCTTCATTAAAGGAAAATTTATTTTTGTACATAAATAATCATGGTTAGCTGAAATCTAATATAGTTCTTAACATATTAGTTAAATTATGAAAATGTAACTTTTTTACTGGGAATAGTACTAGTGCTCCATTTTTATAATCATGTTTTAAAAAAACAACTTTTAATTATTTTTTAATCACTTTAGATACAGTATATTATAAGATAGTAATAAAGAAGAGAAACAGAAGTGCTTCACTTCTTTGAAATCGATAGACAAATCAGTTTGTGCTCCAATCAGGGTTGCCAACTAAAAAAAAAAAAATATCACTGACAAATATTTTTATCACAATCTCCACAATTTTTACAAACAAAAAATAGTTTAGTACTATAGTAGGGACACATATTTAAAATAAACTAGTTTTAATCTAAATCAATATGTCAAATATCTGAACAAGTGTGTTTTTATGACGTTACATCTATATTATTCTGAATCATATGATCATGAGGCTGCAGCCTAATTTAGAACATAAGTGAACAATATGCCATTCTTATCTGTGTTGAATTTCTCAAGATAATGATCATACAAATTAAAAGCAAGCGGGAAGAAATTTTGAACGCAGATATTTTCTGTTTTGTTTTACTTGAAAGGTTTTCTAATGTTTTTATAATTACATTCAAAAGTTCTTATATTATGGACTTTTTTGGACAAGTCATTTAGGTCAAATTTGTATGGATTGCCTGTAAAGTTATGGAAGTATGGCAACCCTGGTTCAAATAACTTTTTTCTGTTTGGATGAAGAGAAACGCCCAAGCAAATTATATATATACTAGTTATAGCCCTCCACTTAATGGCGGCAGAAATGCATGAACTTCTCATCTACTTAAGTTATTAGACAAAATATGCATCAAAATAATGCACTTAATATGAATTATATGGACAGTATCGAGTACACCTTTTAACACAAGATTCAATACACCAGAGCTTTGTGACGGGTTACCATGGCTGACTGTTGTGCAATGAGATTATGCTATGTAAAAATGCCTTCAAGTGGAGAAAACGCGCAGAGTATATTTAGGTATGTAAATGTTTTTAACATGTTGATACATAAGTGGCTGATCCAGGTAATATTGAAATTCCTTGGAAATAGTCTCTGGACAATATTTTCTCAGTCATGTGTTAATTTTATTGATTTTTTTAAACATTTGATGTTTAATTGATGTTTTCAAATAAACCGCTATTTATCCATTTGTTTCCTTTTAAATCTTTTGAAGTTAGATGGAACATGTCAAATGTTTAAACTGTACTAAAATAAAAATTAAATGCAGTTGAAAAACGCAAAATAAATTATTAAAATTAAAGGACCATTTGAAATCATTAATATTACTTTCCAGATTTGTAACATAGGTCCATTACTCCATAACTGTCAAAGAATATTAATATTTTTGACAGAATGGTCTTTGTAAATATAAATAATTAGCAATAAAACATTTATCTGGGAAGCAATTTCTAGGTGACCAAAAACAGATAGTGTTTTTCCCATTATTGTTAACTTTATTTGCTTTTTAAAAATCTAAATACTGTTAACATCTTAAGTTTAAAATAATATTGATAAATGGTACTAAAAATAAAAAACGCAGTCAACCAAGTCAATTAGAGTTGTTTTTTATTTGGAACAAACAATTTTAATCAATACATGGTTTAAGAGTATTTATTAAATCAATAAATATAACCCATAAGTATATGACATTAAATGAAGTATATACATAAATTATACATCAAGACTATCTAATACTATATCAATTCAAAATATAACTTATTTGAAATAGCACTAAATTACCAGTCTGTTTTAGTTATAAAAAATGTATATATGTTTACTTTTGGTTACAGTTAACAGTTAAATATACATTTTTTTTTTAAATTTGAAAAAAAAAAAAGACATAGCCTACCATTGTGAGTATAAGATTGAACAATGTTAAACATTAGAAACTGAGCTACAATTTAATGATCTGCTGAAAAAAAAAAATTACAGTAGTTAAATATACATTTTTTTTTTAAATTTGAAAAAAAAAAAGACATAGCCTACCATTGTGAGTATAAGATTGAACAATGTTAAACATTAGAAACTGAGCTACAATTTAATGATCTGCTGAAAAAAAAAAATTACAGGCATATTTACCCATTGATAGGTATGTAAATATTCAACCCCATTCCGGTCAATATTCAGTTAATAGATTTTTTGGAATCTAACTTCAAATATTACAAGCAGTTTTACAAGATCATATGTTCCAATGACTATTACACACAAAAAAATCATTCACAGTCAAAAGTACAATTCTGTTTGCTTTGGTGATAAAATGGAGATTGCCATCAACTTGTATAAAATAATAGATTGAAATATCAAGAAGGCACTGCCCTATGCTTAATGTCAAATCAGAAAGCCATAACAGTTCTATCATATGTTAGAAATTTTCCTGAATCTTCTAAACTCAAACTGTTTATCACATTCATCATATATCCCACAGATTTCTCAACGGTAAACAAATTGGTTACATTTTTATGATATGGACGAGATAAGTCTGTATCTACAGTACCAGGATGAAGAGCAATGCATACAGTTTTTTTCTGACCTCTACCTAATTCTATACTCAAGTTTTTGGTTGCCATATTCAATGCTGCTTTTGACATTCTATAACTGTACCACCCACCAAGAGCTGAAAGCAAAAAAGAAATTCAATATCAATTAATATTTCCCAAAAAAGAAAATGAAAATTTTTTAAGAACCTTGTTATTCAAACAGGATTAATTTACACTCAGAGCTAAATGAAGACTTCAGGGAATCTGTGATAGTTATATATTTTTATAAACACTTATTCATCTTATTCACCTATTTTTTAAAGCAATAAATATATTTTTTTTAAAATTAGGTTTCAATGACGGATGCACACACAAAAACTAGTTAATCAAGCAAAACATTATTAGACTAAATAAAGTTGTACGAAAACCTTGAAAATGTTTGTTACCCTAAATTTAAGCTTAAGAACATAGTTAAATATTTTTGGCTTCATTTTACCCTGCATCCACAATCCACATTTTATAGTTTTACTGAATTACAATGTATATATTAATATTATGGAACACTGATAATTTTTCAGACTGATGTTATTGAGCTTATGACTTTAAATAATCCTTGCCATTCACTTATTTATCTGGTTCATATATTAATAAATAATGTGCTTGTTATTCATTAAAGCATCTAGTTTGCTTCCAACAAATCATATAATTCAAAAAGTAAATAAAATGTGCTGGTCAAAGTATTGAAACAACAGGCAGGTTGCTCAAACTAAACCTGTAGCTAATTAAAATGTTTAAGCCCTTTTGTAAGCTAAAGTCCATTTTATTATATAAGAAACTGCAGGCATTCTTGATGACAGTACAACTTACCATTATCTGTTATGGATGCCACTTTAGCACTCATGTTTATCAAGACTGAGACATGCTGATTCTTCTTGTCCTCACTCTGTTTGCCTATCAAGCCATGTCCTTTATTTAGCAGAGAGGCAAAGTGCTTAGCCATTAGGAGGGGACCAATAGCATTGACAAGGTAAGTTTCTTGCAGCCCCTAAAAACAATGAAGTTTATCAGTGTTTGTTGCCATGGTTACTATCATCTTTAGGGCATTCATTTTTTCCACCACAATATTAAAATAAAATGTTTTTACAATATTTGTAATCTATCTCAATATCTTCATTAACAAAGAACTAAAGTAATTGTGGGTTGCTAAAAAAAAAATGCTTCCAATGATTGGACAAGAATACTTACTTCTGTTAGGCACCTGGAAAAAAATTATCAAGGTACCTCATTGGTAACAAATCAATATGTTAACTGACATAATGCTTCATTTCTAAAGATATTTAACATTGCTCTTCACTACTTAATGAAAGTTAATGTACATTCTCCATGGGCACCCAATCATTTTATTTTTAAGTTACAAAACAATATTTTTAGTTTAGTGCATATTATTTTTCTTTCAATAAAATGTACCTGACCCGAGATGAAAGCTATGAAAATGAGCTCAAACTGTGTAATACCTCACTTGTGATAACTTTAAGACTAGTTTCTCCAAGTTTTGATGGATGCAAAATCCCAGCACAGTTGATGAGAAGATCAAGTTTCCCATAACTGAAATAAAATTAAATGTTATGGCTCATATAATATCATACAAATCTAGGTTAATGTATATATATTTTTTTTTTTTACTGTAAACCATGACATATATAGAATTGACTAACAATAAAACATAAACAGCTTTCAACCAGTAATTAAATAATCAATGCTGCAATATTTTAATGTTTGTATCAATTTCAACTGTCAAAAAAAAAGTGATGAAAAATTGTACATTGAGTACTTGGGGATATTCCCCACCATCTTTACCTCAAACCTTCCTGTTCTTTTTCTTTGTTTATCCACCTATCCATCTCAACCCTCATTTCTCTCCCTCACTATTACTCTCTTTCTTAAACCCCAAAGCTTTCGCCACAAACCCCACCTACCATAAAGAATCTACACACTTTCTCTTATCTTACTCTTATCTTACTTTCTCATCCATTAATCCCTACTATCTGCCAAATCATTTCCCAATCTACATCGTAACCCCATCTCCCACTTTATCTCCTCCACTACTCTTGTCCTCACTGATTTCTCACTATTACATGCCTTCTTTACCATCTCTCCTCTTAACTCTCCCACCACATCTTCGCCTATTGACGGACCCATTTCCACTAACCCACAAATTATCCCCTCATCCCCTACCATCTCCATTTCAAACCCTGTTGTCCCATATTGCACTTATCCCCTTTCCCACCCACTTATCTGCATACCCTCTCACACCATTACCCCTAATTGTTCTAAATCTTTATTGCAAGTGACATTATTTTTCTTTTACAAGGTTCAGGGCTTATGGTTTTCAAGATATTTTTGATCATAAGAAGAAAATCTCAAGAGACAATTATATGAAGGATATGCACCTTGTTTTTAGTTGTTTTTTTTTAAATCTGTCTTTTATTACATCAGCAGTTACTAAAGCCATATTTGCTTAACATTTTGACACTTGAAGGACTTTTGCAAGTTCTAAGATTAAAGATTAAACTACGATATACCATATGATCATGAGATTACCAGTAAAAACAAACCAGAATAGACATTTTTGAATCTAGTAAACTGTAATTTTGTTAAACTCCTTGGTGTTTAACAAATTTATAATAGCATTTCTGATTGCAGTGCTTTAATTTGTGGGCAGTATTTTAATCATATTTCGGCTTTATTTGATCATGGATAAGATTTTCTGTTGAAAGTTAAAAGTAAAACAGATCTAAAATGTTTCCTGAATTATTGGTTAAATTATTACTGCTTTAACCTCCAAAAAATGTGTATCAAAGGAGTTTTATTTTTCTCATAAAACTTTTTTAAAATCTATTACTATTAGTTAAGTAGAATAAATTGTTTCAAAACTGAAAATGTGGCACCACCAATATAATACACACATTAAAATAGATCTATATTTTAGAAGTTATTAACATACCTACTTTTGTTCAACATGTGATGCAGAGTTTTTAATGGT
Organism: Lymnaea stagnalis; assembly: GCA_964033795.1. Lineage (NCBI taxonomy): Eukaryota > Metazoa > Mollusca > Gastropoda > Lymnaeidae > Lymnaea > Lymnaea stagnalis. Next base: position 368,412 of record CAXITT010000618.1, on the reverse strand, counting down.
CCTTTCTTGAGTAACATCTATATCTAGAACAGTTAGATTATTTGGATTATTGTTTCTGAGCTCTGTCAGGTCATTCGCTTCCAAAGGATTTCGGCACGTAGCAATAACATGAGTGTTGCTTCCCTGAAGAAGAGCTCTGCAAAATTGAAGCCCAATACCTCGACTGGCACCTGTAATATAATATTAGTGATGAAGTTGTTAGCAATTTAAGGAGGGAAGAAAAAAAAAGGAAGGGGGGTGGGGGAGCTGAACTATTCTGCTCCTTAGATCGTAATGGCCCAAAGGAAAAATTATCTGCTCACTGTTTTTCATCTGGTATTTCAGATATTTTAAGTCATCAGTTTTTCTAAAACTTTCTTTGAAAATAGTATGCTAAATAAATTCCTGTGTAAGCCTATCATTATAATTCCCAGACAATATTTTCTTTGCCAGGCTCTTGTGCTCTACACATTCCACTATGCTTTTTCAATGCTTAGCTGCAAATTACATTGCTACAGAGTGTGAGTTTCCAGTGTGACATTTGCATGAGGCGCATGATTTTGAGGAAAAAAATAATTTTAAAAAAGGAATTTTAAACAAATGACTCTAAATACATCATGACATAGGTGATTCATTTGTTCTTAAAATACGTATGATATATGCTTTGGCACCTTTTGTTGTGGGTAAGGTGTTTGATACTGGACATGCATGACTGTCATGGTCTGCTTCACTTGTTAAACCTTTTCTCCAACTAGTCCAACCCGTCCTTTTTACAACCAATTACTGTGCACTTACTTTTCCTCCCCCTTCATGTGCCAAAAAGATGTGTTACACATTGTTTGTTGAATCCCTTTTTCAGGTTTTACTATACCTTGTAAACTTGTTTCACATATTATTATTATCTTCTATCTAAACCTGAATGCAGTCTCTTACCCTTGTATTATCACTCTCTTTACCTTTATATTACGAAGTGGATGCGTACACCGCAGCGGTGTACCTAGCAAAACCATCGACTTTGGCCTGCGTAAACCGCGGCAGTGTACCTAGCGAAATCGTGGTCTTTGGCCTGGGTACACCGCGGCAAAAATTTACCATTGGCCTGGTTTTTAGAAAAGCCTATTAGATAAGATCTTGTGTGGTCAAGTGATAGAGTGGACGCTTGGTGATATTATATTTTGAGCTCAATTCCCAGTAGGGGATCGAGTTTTCTTTCTTCCCATTTAAATTAAAAATATTTTATATTTAAATTATCATGTTCATTTGCAACAGTAGTTTCCTGAGAAGTTTTTAAATATTTTATAGCAATTTAAACAATTTAAATTAAATATATGTTATATTCAGATTATTAACTGATTATTAAGTGTTTCAACAAGTTGTGCCAGCCTTTGACTTTGAAAATACCGGTAATATTAGTAATAAGAGTATGACATTAGAAAACAAACTGAAAGTTTCTGAAAGCGCATGTATAGTGTATGTAACATGTATAAGAGAAACATTTTGAATACTAAGTGATATTGTATTGTATTTCAACATTCTTCTTGTAGTTGAACATTTACATTTTACTTTACGAACACCCAAAGAAAATACCATTTTATCAATAATATCATATGAATATTAATGTGCACGGTCGTGTTTCCAGAATGGCATGGGATGTGCTATTCTCAGGTAAAACACAACGTTTTCTCACAGAAACCATTGCACAATGCGCTTGGGACAGGATTTGTGCTATTTCAAAGTTTTTTTATTTATTGTTTTTTGCTAAGAAATCAATCCTTCCCCCCGGGGAGGGGGGGGGGGTGGTTTATGGGCAGAGGTTCAACGAAAATGGGGGGCCTACATAAATCATGGCTCTGGATAGGGGTTGTCCACAAAGGACGTCCGCACAAAAAACTTACCTTTTGCATGCCCTCCAACCTGGAGAGGGGGTGCTGATGTCAGCCGGCATTTTTTACTTATGTGTAATGCCAATGTAAAACTAATTCGATGATATTTAATCATTGTTAAAAGACTTTTAACAATCACTGCAGTGTTTCGTATTGATCATCATACTGTTGTTGTGTGTTGACAATCGCTTGATATCACAATGACAATGCCTCGGACAACTTTAACTTCACGACTTCATGATCAATGTATGTGATTTTCTTCCCGTAATGTATTTGTGGCGTAATTATATCTTTGTATACACTGGCTTCCCATTCATTTTTACACCACGCCCCAAGGGATCACATACAATGTTATAATTATCATGCCCCCCCCCCCAAAAAAAAACCCCACCAATTGGGGGGGGGGGGAGAATAATTTCAAATTAGCTAACCTTTTTATGACTATTAAGATTCACAATCATAGGATAAAACTTTAACAATTAATAAATATCATTGTATTTCAATATATTGGGGGAAATATATTGGGGGAAATAAAGTGGTTAACTTTAAAATAAATCATGGTTTAACATTACACCCCCAGCCCTCTCCCTTCCAATAAATAATAAGAAATGCTCTACAAGTACTTTGCCACATAAGTTATAAGCGTGGATCTTACTCAAAAGCTTCCTCCCAAGTCACTCAACGATTTTAAATAAATAGTTTCCAGTTTTAACAAGAGTATAACATTAAATATACAGTACCAATTAGGCCAAAAAGTTTAAGACTTGCAAAGACCATGGTTTTGCTACTTTAAATCACTGTGGTGTACGCAGGCCACAGACAATGATTTAGCTAGGTACACCACCACGGTGTACGCAGGCCAAGGTCAATAGTTTCGCTAGATACACCGCCGCGGTGTACGTAGTGCTGGTCATTAAAAAATACAAAACAATTGGAGCTATGGAAGGTTGGGGGATGTTCAAAGATGCTTTACTTTATAAATAAAATAAAACGAAAATAAGCGCTGTATAATTCAGTAATACTATTAGTTACCTACCACTGCCTAGATTTAATTTAATGAACAATACACGTAAGTTTACACGCGATAATACGAAATTTTATCAGAAATTATATGCGCGCCTGAACTGCAAGATACCATAAAATAAATAGTATAGTATTAGTAATAGACATAGTACTACCATAGTAAATAAAAATATGATAGGCTTACTTAAAAATATTAATTATTTAGCTTCATTCTTCATATTTTTATTGTATTGTATTATGAATTAAGTATTATTGTAAAAATTTTGTCCAAATACCTACTGAATTTATTATCGTGCGCATTGACCTGATTGATGGATATTTTTTATTTACTAAAATTTAGGCTAACCCTCTAGAATCTAGTCTAAGTCGACTAAGTAGTAACTAAGTACTAAGTAGATGAAGTTAAAGTAGTGAGAAGTGAAAGTGCCGAGGCCGAAGCCCAAGCCAAGCCCAAGTCCAAGTACTAACTTCTAAACTTCTAAGTAATTATTAGTAGGCCTATCTGCTTAAATCTTAACGAATACTTACAATATCATTCAATATGTAGGTCTAAAGATTTAATATTATTCAGGTTAACAGCATGAATGCTTCATTTGCCCTATCCTGTTGATCCTGATTGTTAAAATCTTATTTCATATTAGCACTGTACCAGCATACGCATATGATATTATTATGATATAAATTCTGTTTACAAATCAGCGTGGATTACTAAATTTACTTTTCAACGCAATCCATCATTAAGCTGAGAATTATCCGAGATGAGTAAATTTTATATAAATCGTAACTGCATTCAAGAATTTATCATTTTTCATTAATTAATTAGTTAATTTTTGCTCATAATTGCAATATTAAGTAAATCTTATGAAATATGATTGTAAATATTAAATTAGAATGCAACAGAACCGAGAAAAATTGACCCTTCAACTGAAACATCGTATGAGCAAGGTTATATTAAGTTATATGCTGAGCTTCTAATCTAAAAGCCAAAAGTACAGCAAACAACGTCAATGAGTTAAAGATAAAAATTAAAACTCATTGCACCAAATTTCAAAAGACAGTATTGATTAGCCTACAATCATCTATTAATTTTATTTCATTACTTCAATTGTAAATTATTTTAAATGACACGTGAATTGGGGACTACTAATGGCGGTTACTAAACAGTCTCCAATATAAAAAAATATCCTAACCTAAAACTTTAAAAAATATATATTTTGTGTGTCTTTATAAAAAAATTATTCGATTCGAGACAAAGGATGATACTTGAATAAACACTGCCTACTAACTTTCTTTCCCATTTAATTACTATTACCACTAGCATTTTGCAAACTAACAAACATTTGCAAAAGTGTTTTTTTTTTTCTGATGGGTTTTTATATTTAAAAAACCAACATAATTTTTTACACTGACATCTAAACGGACGGTCAGAGTTCCAGTAAAATATTAGATTACTTCTGCAAAGCCACATTGTAAGGGGCGATGAATATGTAATGAATTCACCCCCTTTATTTTCTTTTGTGTATCGTTAGATAAAGATAAATTAATAATTAATTAGGGAATTATAATTGTTAATATTAACCCTTCAAAAATAAAGGAAAGTGTGGTAAATATTTCAATAGGTTTTAAAAAATAATAATATAATTTAATTTAAAGGATCCGTCCATAAAGTACGTCACGCTATTTTTGGACAGTTTTTATCCCCTCCCACCCCTGTCACAATGTCTCAGGAAACCCCCCCCCCCCCCCCCCCCCCAAATGTCCCGGAACCCCCCCCCCCCCCCAATTCCCCTAAAGTACGTCATCCTTTCGAATTTACAAAAATAACAACTATTTAAAATTTAATCTAAAACACGCCCGCTATTAAACTATTTAATTTATAAATAAATTCAAAATCTTCTGTCAGAATACATTTATCACAACAGAAAGTTTAACATCACTGACAATTTCAGGTTTTATATGTATGATAAAAATACAAAATGTTTCAAGCCACACATGAGCTTAAACCCCAATCCCGTGTCACAAACTGTCAACTTCTTTTAGAACCTTCCGCCCCGTGCTGTGCGTGTCATACTTAATGGACTGCCTTATTCTTAATGGCATCGTTCGTATAAATATTTGCGATTTAAAAAAATAATAAATATGAAAGTTAAGAGCTGAATTCATCTAAAAAATTATACTAATATTAGAGTATCTGTTATATTTTAATCTAATCTTAAATAAAAAGTGAACATACAAACATATGTGAAGAAGAATTAAATAATTAAGAACTGCTAACACAGTTGCACAATAACTTGGTAACGATGAAATATTTATAATAGAGCATCGATTTTCCGAAGTAATTGGACTGGGGTTGATTCGGATAAACAATTTTTTCGAATGACCGAACACACCAACGGAAATAATCGTTAATGAATCGGGTAATTTTTACCCTTATGCACGTAAGCTGCCTTATTGTACGGTATATTATTTAGGCTACAGTAATCGACAATCTTCAATTTTCCTTTTAAATTTGGTTGAAATAAGGCTACGTGGATTTTTTGTTGTTTTTCAGTTCACAGAGCAACGAGAGCAATGTAGCGCACTCATAATCATTAGTCTATGAAGAATGTGATGGCGTGTGCTTTTAGCCCTGGATGACCTTTTTTGGCCCTGGGAGGGAGCGTTTTTATCCCCTTCATTTAAAATGTATTATGTGGCTTATGTTTTATAAGGATGTGCATAGGGGTCATTCATAAATGAATTCAAACGTCGAAGGGAAAGTGTGTGTGTGGGGGGTCACAGATTTTTGAGGGTGTATTATGGGGTGGGGGGGGGGTATACATTTTGTGACAAATTTGTTGGCTTATGTTTTATAAGGATGTGCATAGGGGTCATTCATAAATGAATTCAAACGTCGAAGGGAAAGTGTGTGTGTGGGGGGTCACAGATTTTTGACGGTGTATTATGGGGTGGGGGGGGGGTATACATTTTGTGACAAATTTGTAACAACTTTTTTAGTTAAAAAGGTTAAAAAGGGGGGGGGTAAAATAATCCCACGTCATTTATAGATGGATCCTATTCTGTATATTTTGTAGTTTTTGTGAGCGATGAGAAGTAACGACAAGGACAAACTTGACGCCAGAAGCTCTAGCAACAGCACTACAGAAAATGCATTAATATAAGTTGTAGTTACTGAAGCCTTTACTTGACTAGTATATCATATGGCGAGGGCTTAAAGTGGTAAGCGTTTTCTACTCACTTTGCAGCACACTGTCCCAAAGCGTAATAATCGATGATGAAGTTAAACTTCGTATCACAAGAGCCAGGGCAACCTATGACAAAATATCTGAGAATGTATGGACAAGTATAGGTATTAGCGCTCAAGCTAAAATGAACATCTAAAAGCAGGAACGTCATTTCAGGTTTTAGTAAGGGGGGTGGGGAGGAAACATAAAAAAATGGCTTGCTTGCTGAGTTGTTTATTACTGGAGGCGCCACAGTGCATAGCAAATTAAATTTAAAACTGCAAAATCAGATAAGGGGGTGGGGGTGGCAAATGCCCTACCCAAATGACGTCCCCCATCTATAAGCCTACGCTTATCTACGCATCTGATACGTGGAGGATCTATCAACGCCATGTAAGAAAGCTGAACCAATTTCACTCAACAAGCCTCAGAAAATCTTTAAAATCAAATGGCAGGGCAAGGTCCGATACACTGATGTGCTCGAACAAGCAGGTCTCACCAGTATCTATACTATCTTATTGCAGCCACATCTTTGCTGGACGGAACATGTTGTGAGAATGTCAGAAGACAGTTTGCCTACAATAATGATATTTTATATCAAGTTCGAGCATGGAAGGTGGTTTGCTGGTGGTCACAAAAAATGCTCCTTACAACAGGAAGCCAACAGAACAACTGCTCACTGAGCACACGAGACAAGCCAGAAAAGCTTGGATTCACTCTGCTCCTGGTGATATCCCATCATCCTTTGCACAAGAACATCTCGTGCCAGAATTGTTCTTATCAGCCATCTGAGACAGAAAAAGTGCAAACACGAATCCGATGAAATGGTCTTGACTGATTTTGGCGGACAAACTAACATAACAACCATTTTAATCACTGTATAAGAACTTAATGGGGTTTTGTTCAGATATGAGAAAGCTTGAAATAAAATAAAGAAGGTGGAAAGGAATTTTCTTGAAAGGGCGTCACATCATTTCAGGCTTGGTTCATTTAGGCCTTTCCCCCTGCTTTTGTTTTGTCTTATTCTGTTAGTGGAAGAATTTGTATTTTTTCGTGTGCCACCCAGGGCAAAAGTCCTGAATAGCACCCCCTACATAAGGGTATCATTTTGGTTTTAAAAAAACCCTATTTTTTTTTTTTTAAACCATGGCGCCTCTCAGGGGTTCCCCATTCCCCCCTCACGTTTAGGTACGTGACTGACCATATATACCTGCTTTAGCCCTTAAATTTTTGGTAAGCCAAAATATTATGCAAATCATTGCTAAATTTCAGCAATAATAGTTCTCAATAATTTTAAACAATTGAAAGTATATTTATACTTAAAACTATACTATAAAACGAATAAAAAATAAGAAATCTACTCAGTAATTTCTTTTTACGCTTATTGGCGTCACTTCCGGTTTGTCAATTTAATGGTGGAAGGACCGGTGGAGACCCAGGAAATAAACAAAGGGAATTACAAGAGTTATTGATTCAAAATAAGGTAATCGGCTTCACTTAGTTCTGAAAGTGAAAGCTGACCGAGATCAGTTTACAAATGCACAGACTATAATTTATAAACCTTTACTAACGCAGTTCACACATTGTCTTGTTCTATTGAATTGTTAATGCACCATTCAATAGACTCAAATAGATTAAATTTATATATTATATAGCCTAGATACTTTGGTCAAAAATGTAAACATTTTGTAAAAATAAACCAATGGCATAGTTAAATAGAGCACATTTTTTACAGAATTATAACACCAAAATCATATTTTTAGCTGTTGTAGTTTTAAAGTTATGAATTTTTAAAGTACGACTTGGTTTGTCATTGTCCTTTTTTAATGACAACATGGACTGCATCTCTACATTCTGTGACCTCATTCCGCTGATCGCATCATGCGCAATGACTATATAGTTTATAAGGCAACGCATTCCCTTATCACTTAAATACTGTTTAGGGTCGACTTATTTTAAACTTTCAACTTTGGCACATGAATAATTAATTAAAGCTTTCCCTGACCAATGGTTTAATAGCTTTTGCACACGGCAAACTCTTATGAATGAAACTCTGAGGTAGTACAATACAGCCATTATGCAAGTGGCTGTGAATGGTTGCCAATGACAACGTGTGGCACACCGTAAATTCTGATCATTGATAATATGGACTCTACCTGGTTTTTAAAGCTCAAATTAAAACATTTCAGTTTAAATGTCTTCAAAATGCATTCTGCAACACAAGTTATCAAATATTTTGATGTAAATAGTGGTAATAATTTAATATTTCCTAAGTATTGGCAACTTCCGCCATTAAAAAAGAGACGTGGCCCACACCATGTCGAAATTAGGCTGAGCGAACTGCATGACTTGCTGCGAACCCGTAGAAACATGGCGTCTCTCGTTAAACACATATCACTGTGAAAATTGGCATACAGGTAGATCAGTACATGCCTCAGATCTATAAAAAATTTGGTAGTGACATATCTTTTAATTCAACTTAATTTTAATGGTGGAAGTTGTCTTATATTCAGCAATGATCTTCTCAAAGCTGACTGATTGTAAATTTAAAAGAAATTGATTAAAATGTAGGCCAAGATGTCCTCTAAAGCAAAAGGCTGGAATAGGAACACAATTCTGGGATATAGTAATTATTTTATGAATGAAATAGTTCCAACATCAAAAAATTAAAAACTCAGATTTTCGCACGCCGACTCCCATACAAATTTTTTAGTAGTTTCACTTGCTTCATCAAAGTACCCACAGTATAGGGTCAAAACCCTGGTCCGATAGGGTCAAAAACAAGGTTAGGGATAAGTTTAGGGTTCAGGTTGGGTTTAGGAAAGATTTAGGGTTCAGGTTAGGTTTAGGGATAAATTTAGGACATATGTTCGTGGGTCGCAGCAACCAAGGTAAAAAAACGAGATTCTATTTCTTCACATTTACCGTTACCTAAGTCTTAATCAGTACAGTAATGTATGATACTCTGTTGGTAATGTATGACATACTCTTTCAAATGAGTAGGTACTTAGGTGAAGCAAGGGAGACTTCTAAAAATTTGGGTAAACATGGACTTTATGCGTCATGACATTTTACAAAGTCGCCATCTAGGTTGCCACGACCCGTGACAGTCACATCAATAAAAGTTGTACTTCTAAGATCCTCTTGTCCAACACTGTCAGAGACCTTGGCTTCTATACTGACAGGAAACTTACAATGAATCCCTATATCAGCTCTGTGGTCAGGGCTTGTTTCTGTCATCTACGCACCTTGGGCAGCTGTGTCCTCAACTTAATAAGAGAACAGCCAGTGCTGTGGCAGTCACTCTAATCCAATCAAGAGTGGGGTTTATCGCAAAACCAATTTCAGAGACTCCAGAAGTTACAAAATGCTGCAGCAGGCATTGTATTGCTGATACAGAGATCTGACCACATCACCACAGTTCTTAAAGATCTCCTATGAATGAGCGCATTGACCACAAAATTCTGTCCATGGCGTTAGCTGTAAGGAAGGCTCTGCACCTGAATATCTTAAAGAACTGATTTCTAAACACATATACTTAAAGAACCTGGACTCTTCAACACAGTGTCCTTACCGAGAGTTCCCAGAGTGGATGGACACAGAAAGAAGTCATACAGAGTGCGCTCTTTTGAATTTATCGCGCAAAAGTTATGGAACAGTTTGCCTCAATTTTTGAGGGAAATTGAAAACGATAAAAAAAATCAATTAAGAAACATTTAAAGAAATTTTTCTTTAAATAGATTTAATAACATCAGAGCTCTGTGAGCATGCTAAAATAGCATAGATACAAGCACTATATAAGTATTTAATCAATCAATGGCTGGTGGGGTTAAAAAAAAAGTAACACGTCTGCTAAAGTGGGGAGGGGAAAGGAGAGAATTAGCTGGTTTGGCAAAGATATTAAAATAAGAGCAAAATGTTAATATCTAATGAAATAATTTTCAGCCGGTATATAAATTTAGGGGCAAACGAAGCTACTTTATTGTATCCAACTAAATATTTGGCAAGAAGTGTCAACGACATGTGGTCGTCCCCTTTACTCGTATAATTTCAGCTGGTACAAAAATTTCGTGGCGAGCGTGGCTACTTTGTTGTATCCATCTAGATATTTTTGGCAAGAAGCGTCAAAGACCTGCGATCACTCCCTTTTCTGGGGTAATTTTAGTGGGTACATGCTCGTTTCCCTCAACTAAAAAGAAGGGCAACTAAAGTTAAAAACAACACAAAGTTTGCGTGAATCCAGCACAGAAACTTTACATAAACACGGAAATAACATTGGCGCCCGAAAATCTGAGGTTTTTATTTTATGATGTTGGTGCCATTTTATTCATAAAAGAATTACTATATTCCATATCCCACAATTTTGTTCCTTTTCTGGCCATTCGCTTAAGAGGACATCTTGGCCTACATTTTAATTGATTTCTTTTTTATTTACAATACATCAACTTCGAAAAAATCTTTTGTGAATGTAAGGCAATTTTAATCATTAAGATTTAGTCAAAATTGAATATATGCCCTTTTCAAATTATGTCTCTGGGATATACATTGATTTACCAGTGTGCCTATTTTCATAACGCTATGTGTTTTATGAGAGATGCCATGTTTCCATGCTTGAGCAGTTTACTATGTAGGTTGCTCTACCCAACTTCGCTTGGATGTGACCAAAACCCTTTTTTAATGGAAGAAGATGCTGATACTTAAGAAATATTCTATTATTAACACCAGTTACATCAAAATATTTGGATAACTTATGTTGTAGAGTGAACTTAGACTAGAAGGCATTTAAACAAGAATATTTGAGTCCATTAAAATTGATCATAATTTGCAGTGTGCAAAGCATTGTCATGGGCAACCATTCAGTCACTTATAATAGCTATACTACTATAGTATCATTATCATAATTTCATTCAAAGGAGATTGTTATGTTAAAGACCTTTTAAATCATTGGTCAGGGAAAGCTTTAATTAATTAGTCATGTGCAAAAGTTGAAAGTTCAAGATAAGTACTCCCAAACCAGTATTATATTATTTATAAATGTATATAATGTCGGCTAGACTTGGTAAACAGAAAATCCACATCAAAGTTATTAAATTTACTGATGATGGATTTTATATAAGTTACAATTTATTTATAATTGCATAATAGTGTTAAAATTAATTTAAAAATTAGAAATTTTAATAATCAGAGAAGTTGTATAGAATTATCATATTAAAACAAGAGCTATTGCGTGTGATACAATCAGCAGAATTGGGTCACAAAATGTGGAGGTGCAGTCTATGGTAAAAATGTCAAAAAATTACAAATGCACTCACAATTAAAAGTTCATAGCTCAAAAGTACTAAAGCCAGAAAATTGTTTCTAGTTTCCTTTTTTACATTTTGAAATTCGCTCTATACAACTGTAATATTTTAAAAAATTTTGTATATTTTTACAGAAGTACCTACAAATGACAGTGTATAAAAATTAAAATGTTGAGTAATAATTCTTGGACAAAATTTTCAAATTGAAGTTACAGCTTTAAGGCATAGTTATTTAGATAAGGCTTGACAAAAAAAAAACAACCTAAGTTATGGTATGTCAATTCTGAATACAGTTATATGATTTTTTTTCCTGAATTAATTTTGGATAACTATTTAAATTTAAAACAGGAATTATGTCATCATCTCTTCAACCAAGTGTTGTACAAAGCTCATTTCTCAGCCCAGAGACTTCAGAGGCAGAGGAAGAATCAGATGAGATCTTTAATGAACTAATAATTGAGGATCCTAATGCTATAGTGAGATTTTGTAACACTGTCTTTTTTAAGCTTAATATTTATATAAATGAAGTTTTGCTCTTCTTATATTTCGTACCCTGTTGTTTCCCCAAACATTTTTGAGCTAGAGCATTTTTTCAAACTATGAATTTCCGGTGTAAACAAAACACCTAGTCAAACATTACCAAAGTAGTAAAAAGGTTTGGCTGAATATGCATATACTCTTTTAGAAATGGTGACATATCATAATTCTTTTGTTAAACCCTGTGGTCGATATGTGTATCATACTATGAGAAACACTGATTTAGAACATTCTAGTATTACCAATAGTGTCTTAATTTATATATACAGTGGTACCTCGACACACGAGTGCCCTAACTTACGAGATGTTTGATATACGAGCCGTCAGCTAGCGATGTTTTGCTTTGAAATACAAAAACTTTTGAGATACTAGCAACTGGGTCAGCGGATTGGCCGACTGCACACGACACACCAGGACAGTTTTTTTTTTTTTTAACTGCCTGTAGGCTGTAGGTGAAAGTGAGGAAAGCATGGTGAAAAGGCAATGACCAGTGAAGAGAAAAGCAGTGACATAAATTAAGCGAAAGTAACAAAAAATTGTACAATTAAGTTCAGTGAAGTTTAGTTAAGTTCCAATAAGTTTAGGGATAAATTGCAGCATTAAGAGTGTAACGAGTAAGTGAAATGAAGCGGCCGAAAGAGTTCAGCATTAACAGTGTAGCGAGTAAGTGAACGAAGTGAAGCTCCTTCACCTATCTCCTCCACCCTAAACCTCCGCCAGCATCTTCCGGGGGCTGGAACGGATTACTGGTATTTCAATTAATTTCAATGAAGAAAATTGCTTTGAGATACGAGCAAATTGACTTATGAGCCAGGTTACGGAACGAATAAAATTCGTATCTCGAGTTACCACTGTATACATTAAAATTTATTTTTAAATTCTTTTTTGTTATAACTTACATTTTTTATTTCAATCCATTTGCAGGACATAGATCTTAATCATTGTAGGATAGCAAAGATAAAAAACTTAGAACAAACAACATGTGTTGAGGTAAGCATTTAAAAACAATTCTTTAATAAATCATAGTTATCAGTGAACAAATGTTCTCATGTAGAATGAGGATTTTCCCCGTAATAACTTTTCAAAAGTTAATTTAAAACTCTACAAAAGACTTTAATTACTGAATCTTAGTGGGATGTGGGATTACAATAGAATATATATATTTGTATGTAATATTTTTTCTATATTTTTCTTTAGACCCTGTGTTTGCGGCAGAACTTGGTAAAACAGATAGAAGGTCTGAGTACACTTATCCATCTGAGAGAACTTGACTTGTATGACAATCAAATTTCAGAGATTATCAATTTAGAAGCTCTGGTAAACTTAGAGTAAGAAAAATTCAGTTCTAAAAATCTCATGCCATTCTAGTGCTGATAACTGCCCATTTAAAATATCTATTTAATTTTCCATAAATATTTGGGAAATAAATATATTTTAAAATTATTAATTTTAGCTGAATTGCATTTTTAATCTTCTAAAAAAGCATTTAAGCTATAGATAACTTAGAACTCCAATAACCAATGATTATAACTTTCAGTTCATTTACCTACCCCAACTTTAAAGTGAATTTAAAAAGAAAAAAACTTACCATATAAACTTGTTCTAAAGGCCGATTTTTTTTTCTGGAAAAATATTTAAGGGGAATAAGTGGGATTGTTGGCTTATGAGTGGGTCCCAGGAGATTTTTATAATTTTCTCTAGGTACATTGGATAATCAATTTCTAATTATAGATAACTGAGGTTGAAGTCTACCAAACAATATTTGAATACTTCATCAGCAGCTTTAAATATTATAAAAAACAAAGATATAGGAATTCGATGGTGCCATTATTTGCCCACAGTAATGATAAGTAGATATTAAAAGTCAGTAACAACTCACAAAAGTATGGCCTTCATATCTCGTCTCATCTCATGCATTCTGTTGGTACTGTATTGGTTTCACTGACATCTTTTTTTTTTTTTATGGGGTTGGCTTATGACCAGGCTATACATTTTTTAGACTTACTATTCCTAAAGGGGAGGGGGTGGGGGGGGGGTCTAGGTTATGAACAGACCTAAATTTTTGAATATACTTCATTTTGTCTCATGCATTCTGTTGGTACTGTATTGGTTTCACTGACATCTTTTTTTTTTTTATGGGGTTGGCTTATGACCAGGCTATACATTTTTTAGACTTACTATTCCTAAAGGGGAGGGGGTGGGGGGGGGGTCTAGCTTATGAACAGACATAAATTGTTGAATATACTTCATTTTGCAAAATGGTGCAGGCAAAGCCTCATGTATTCATGTTGGTCTATACAAGTTGCTTGGTTAACCATATTACTCTCAAAGTTCCAAATACTTGAGAGCACTAAAATCCATATGTTAACTTAAAAGTGAAGGAAAAGTTAAAATTGTATTGAGTCCGGTAACTTTACATATTTATTTATATTCTGTTGAAATATTTATCAACAAATGTTTGTGAACTTACAACTTAGTACTACAGTTAAACTAAAAGGAATTACTTATTTATATTGTTGTATCACCTTTCCCATGCAGACATCTAGATTTATCTTACAACCGCCTGCGAAGGATTGAAGGCCTACAAACATTGACCAACTTACGAAAACTGTTTCTTGTCAACAACAAAATCAGTAAGATAGAAAATTTGAATCACTTGGTACATCTTGAAATGTTAGAACTTGGCGATAACAGAATTAGGGTAAGTGGCAATTTTAAATCGTGTCTACAACACTATTATGGTATATGGTCTGCAACAAATTTGATGTGAACTTGTAGATTTTGTTGATGTTAACGCCTCTGAGCTCTTCTGTTATTAAATTTAACAGATTAGTGACTAAAATAAAATTGTTACAGTACAATCCTTGAGAATTTCATAACCCCAAAGAATCCAATTTTCAGACTTTCTAATTTAATTAACATCTTGCTTGTTTTATATACATAATAAATAAAATAGTAATACAATTTTAAAAAGTGTTTAGTGAGCTGAAAGTTCATTTTTCTAAAATAATCTACTCATAATTCTACCATCATTTTTAATTAATCTAAAAATTAAAATGAAAAATATTAATTTCGAACAAACTTTTAACTTTTTGCCCTTTAAGACTATATTTTGTTATTACAGATTGGAAACTATTAAATATGTGAATTTTTAATATTTTTTTTAAGGTTATAGAGGGCATAGATAAGCTAGTGAATCTGCACAGTCTTTACCTGGGTAAAAACAAAATAACTAAGCTAGAAGGCTTAGGTACACTCACCCGCTTGTCATGTCTTAGTGTCCAGGTAAGAATAGAAGAAGAAAAAGTTATAATAGCAGTAAATAAAATGTCCATTTATAAATGATTTGTACTAACTTTTATTTAGGATTTTAACAATAATAATAATTTAAACATTGATCTGTCTATACCAATTTTTTCAAAGGCACAGATTCAAAAGTTACAATAGTATCTGCTCATATTTATTATTTCTAATGATTTGGCCTACAACAGTTCACCATTAGATTGGCGTTCTTGGTATAACACAGACAAAATGTCAACTGGCAGCTAATTCCCACTTTTTGAATCTTAATAATTTATTGCATGAGTTTTACATAGTCATTAGCAAATACTTTTTTATATCTTAACCATAGTGGTTTTTATAATTTAAATCATATATGTATGTTGAATTACTTTTTTTTTTAAAGAGTAACAGGCTTTTGAAGATAGAAGGTCTAGAGAACCTGAATGAATTAGATGAGCTATATTTAAGTCACAATGGAGTGGAAAAGATTGAAGGACTTGATGCTTGTGTAAGAATTTAATAATTTATTATTAGCCAGCTAATTTATTTTTCTTACATCATGCTGATTATGCCAGAGGTGTAGCTAGAGTGTTGGCGCTCGGGGACAAGATTCTTTTTAAAAAGCCTCCCTTTCTTTTTTTCAACTCTCAAACCCATTATTTTCATCAATAAAATAATATTGAAGCACATTTTGGCGCCTCTAACTAGTCTAGCCCCCATCTGTACAACACCCCCGCCCCCATTGCTACACCTCTGCATTATCCAAGTCATGTTAAATTAAAATCAATTTTATTATTTTAGTACAAGGAGAGTTTTTTTGATGTCAAAATTAGCTTTTTGGATGGTATTCAGGGGGTATGCAATATTATGTTTGCATTTATCTATTTTAAAATGATTTTTTAAAATCTTGTAAATCATTAAAACATTAACAATAACATACTCATTTTTAAAAAAAAAGATTAAATTATGCTTTTATGTTTAAAAAATTAGATACATTTATGTGCTAAAAATTATTTAGATAGCTTTACCGTTTCTAGATCTACATCAAAGAGCAAAGTAAATAAATTCTGCTGCAGGATACTTTTTAATGGTGAAGATCATAAAGATAATATTTTTTCAGTTGTATACTTAATTTTTTAGCTGTTGTTGAAGATTGATAAATATTATGCACCAAAAGATATGATCTGACGTTATAATAGAAGGCATATTGCACTACTTTCTACATGCTGTTGTGAAGAATCAGCATCTTAAAGTCTAATTTTTTATGTATGAAACTGTAACAGAATCAAGTTTTAATGTAGTGTATCCTCACAAAAAATTATGGCAAGTCATTGAAATGTATATTTAGGAATTACAGATGTTTAAGTTTCTAACATCAATGGATTTTGGGAAATGTTTATCTTCTATTTAATATAGCCCAACCTAACACTTTTTACACACCTCCTGAACTACAAAGAAAATATTTTTTCTAAAAAGTGTGTACATGTTATAATAGCCTGGGATTTTTTACAGAGCATGTGTTACTGTATCAGTATAACGTTTCACCTTGCAACATATATAATCCAATATGTGATTATCTTAAAATTTAGTTCTTCTTTCATGTTTCTTGCCAGTATTCTGTTGTATGTTTATTTAATTTATCTACAGACAAAGTTAACCACCCTTGATCTTGCTGGAAATAGGATTAAAAAAATTGAAAATATATCACAATTAGAAGATTTGGCAGAGTTTTGGGTGAGTTGAGATATATGTTTTTTTAGTTTGGGCATTTTACATTGAAGTCAGGATTACCAAACAAAGGTTACCATATTTCATTTTGTTGTTAGTACAAGTAAATGGATTTCAGATAAGGATTTCAAAGTGATCAATTTATTAAACAGTCTTGATTAACATATTTAAGTTGAGAGGGTTTGTTGAGAAAATAAAATATTAAAAGATAATGGCAAATTTACATTAAGCTAATTTTTTGCTGAGATCAAATGATAGTTCATATTTAACATTTATGCATTTTTATATAACCTTTTTTAATCTATTCTTTAATGCTCTTAAAAATATCATCTTAAGTCACTTTCTTTATTTCTACCATTTTTAGTTTAATGACAATGCTGTAGAATCTTGGGAAGAAGTGGAATCACTGACAAAACTTAAGAAACTGGAGACCGTTTATCTAGAAAGGAACCCAATTTATTTTGACTCTGAAAAACAGATGGACCCCAACTACAGGAGGAAAGTTATGCTTACTTTGCCATGGGTGCGGCAGATAGATGCAACATTAGCCAGGTGATAACTATGAACCCAGTTCCACTGAAGAAAAGCAAATGTGTACAAATATTTTATTTAGGTAAAGCAATGGGATTGTGAAATTGATGTTTTAGACAGTTTTTGTAACATAGACCAAAACCCATTTTGTTGTGCCCTGATTTGTTGTACTGTGTAGTTGTTGCTAAGATGTAAAGTTGATGAATGCCTAAAACTCTTTTCTGTTAAAAATTGATTTTTTAACAGTGCAGTGTAGTTAAATCAATCATTTTAAAATATCAATTTAAAATGATGATGAGCTTTAAAATAATTTATATTATGTATATTGTAATTATAAATTTAATTACTTTAAATATATCTTGACCTTGAGGCTGATGACCATAAATAAATGTCTTAAATTCTGTTTTGAACCATGTTTGTGAGCAGTTCAATTATTTATTATAAATTTTATATATTTTTTTGGGTTATTGTTAATGTATTAAGATCAATGGATTAATTTGTTAATATTTTAAACTCATGAAAGAGAGACAGGAGTTTTTAGTTTGGATGTCAAAATATAACTCCATAATTAGAAATTTCAGCTTTTTGAAACATTTGACTAATGTATTGAGGCTATACTTTGAAGAACTTGTTTTTTTTCAATAGCCACATTTTCAAAATGGATGTCCTCTTGACAAATGAACATAAAAGTATATCTAAAAGGCCAAAGTTTATTTATTTAATGTATAAAATTTCAAAATATTCAAAATCAGGGGTTTGCTAATCATTTAGAAGCTTTTTCTAAAGAGCCAGGATATATTTTTTTGTCTAGTCTGATTATTAAAAAAAAATAGTTGAAAACTCAATTCTTTGGGATTTTTAAAGATCCCTTTTTTTAAAGTTATTAAAGTTATTAGAAAAATTTCTTAGTCTCCACAAAACAATTTATTTGTATTTTTTTAGTTCACCCTTCATAAATTGTGAGGAGAGAGGAAATATTTGCAGAGTTTTTATTTGATTTAGATTCTAAGTGTCATGAATTTTGATACACATAAATGTTATTTCGCTTCATCGTCAGTCTTAATATCTTTCCACATTTTCATTTCTAAAATTATAAATTTTTAACAATGATTTCCATATATTTATGTCAAGTTATTATTAAACCTTTCTTTCTTATACCGGTATTAAAAACACTTCCTTTTGTTGTTTTTTTTAAAATTCACAACTCTCTTTATAGTTGGCATTATATTTTGTATTGTACAAGCAAATAAATTGATTAAAGTCCAATATAAAGTTTATAGATAATAAAAGATTACATGTAGAAATAAAGGATTACTGCATTTTAATTTCATTTTTTTTTTTACTGTTCACAAAAAAGCATTGATTTACTGAATATATATAAAAAAATTTTTGTGCTAGAAAAGTACCCATAAAATTCATTGAACATTTTAATATTGTGACTGTCAAGTTATCATTGTGCATTTAGTTTATTGTAAAATGAATGGAAGTATTTGAGGTTTTCTAAAAAAAAATTCAGACAAATGTTAGGTGACTTTGTGTTATTTTTTTTCACTGTGATATTGATTCAATTTGAATATGGAGTTCCTGCTGACAGTTTAGTTTAGTGAATAAAAGACTTTCTGTATTTAGAATGCATTTTATTTAGCAATTCTCAGTGTCATTTTCAGTTAATAACTAACCTATTTCAAAGACAAGGCCATCACCCTAGCCAAGTGTTAATGAAACGATTAAAATCACATACATACTTCTAAATTACTCATGGTCCATTGAGTTACAACCATTTACTTTTTAAAATATGAAATATATAAAATCTTGGCAGGACAATTAATCTCACCATACAAAAATCCTCCATTCCCCAATACAAAACAAGGTGCAACAAAAAAACAAAAAAATATACCAGTACTGTCTATTATTTTAAAGTTTTACATTGTCGCTTCCCTGACATCTCACATCTTAAGATGCTACAGTATTGTTTTTGTTTTGAAAATAATTTAAGGATTCGTTTAATTAATATCCATTTATAATGATACATAAGGTTTCTGGGTGGAAATGACAATGTTAGCTTAAAATAGCTGTAATAGTAGTTGTATAATTTAACTAACAGAGCGTCAAGTCTAACTTCAAAATTTATCTGCATAGTAAAAGGGCCAAAGATTATGAGACTTGAGTTACATGAGTATACACTAAAACAATTATTTTCTTAGACTCAGCAGAGCAGATAAAATTACTTTATCGCGAACATCCCAAAATTGAAAAATAAATATTAAAAGACTTATGGAGCTGTTACTTAACCATTGCACTAGTACAATGTTGTTGTTTTTTTAATGATGAATTATTTTAGATCAAAGGAAGAAAAACACAAAATATAAAACAGCTATAAGATAAATATTTTATTTATATCATAATATTTACATTATCACAATGTATTTTGTCAATAAATAGCTGAGAAACTTCTTTACTGGTATTTTAAAAATTAAAATAATATTTATAACAAATATCTTGAAGAAGTGCAACTGAAACAAAAATGTGATCTCAACAATATAAACAGATGCTTCAAGTGTAAAATTTGAATATTTATGATGATCGCCAATTACAACTCAAATATTATTTGAAAAATGTCCAATAAGTTAAAACAATCACTATTTTTCTTTATTTTTGATGCAACAGAAACCCTATCACAGTCATAGTTATAATATACATAGTACTGGTGCACCTTACAGCTATAGCTGAAAAGGAAACATAAAATGGGACAAAAGTTTACTTGGATGGCTTCAAAAGAGCAAATGTATTTAGTAATATTAAATTCTGATGACAGAGCCAGTGCAGGATCATTTATGGAAACTAATTCAAATGGTGAGACATAGAAAATGGAGAGAACCCCTGCACTGACATCATCATCCTTAATTTACTTACTCTTTTGTTATCACAGCTTTTTAAAATTTAAAGTAGATATATCACACTGTTGAACGCATTGTTAAAGCAGAATAGCCATTTAAAATACTATGTGGCAATTTACTATGAGAATAACATTTTAAAAAAAATAATATTTGACAAATGTATCTCAAATCAGTCAACAATTTAAAACAAATTACTATATGGCTATTAATATGTTTCATTTTTTAAAAAAATATTATTTTGTTAAGTTAATTGACCATCAACAACATCTGATCACAAAGGACAAAATGTGTGAACATAAACAAGATGGAATGCAAAAACCAAGTGGCATAACTTTTATATATATATTTTGACTAAATAAATAGGCATAAATGAAAATACCCCAATGAGACCTGCTTTTTCCTTTGTCAAGGTCTCACCCAGTCCATCAGAGAGCTAATGTTTTGTTTAATGCTCTCAAGAATAACATTCATAAAGTCCTCAATGTCTTCTAATGGTACTTCACTGATCTTGTTTAAATGGATCATCACCTAAATTAAAAAATAATAAAGTGTAAAGTAATTAAGAAATATAGAAAAGATATCATTTTTGGATTTTTAACAAAATATTTTTAGAATGGAAGTATTTTGAACGGTCTGTTTATTGTATTACATATTATACTAAGTAAACAGTTGATTTATTTTAATACATGTTATCATCAGGTCTTATCTCTCTACCATTTAAGCCCTATCGCTTCTATTTAAAAAAAAAAAAAAGTAAATATATACAAAAAGAAAAAATAGAAATATAGAAAAAATATTATTTTTTGATTTTTAACAAAATATTTTTAGAATGGAAGTATTTTGAACGGTCTTTTTATTGTATTACATATTATACTAAGTAAACAGTTGATTTTTTTTAATACATGTTATCATCAGGTCTTATCTCTCTACCATTTAAGCCCTATCGCTTCTATTTAAAAAAAAAAAAAAGGAAATATACTCAACAAGAACACAGCGAAATGTTTTCAGTTTATTTAAATTAGTAGGAATTCTCTCTAAAAATACTCAACAGTCAACATGTGAATGACATCAGATTTTGCAGCATGATTATTATAAAAATAGAAAAGATTTCTTCATGCATTCTGAAAAGGCATTTTGAGTATCTACCTGTTTGGTAAGTGTTACATCATTCATGTGAACTGCAGTAGCTACCACAGTCACTGACAATAACATTTTGTCCATTTTCACAGCAGCAAGCTTCGTCCTGAAGGAATAAAAACTAAAACATTATTCGTTTAATTTTAAAAAATAAATCTCCAAGTAATGTTTTCTTATGGAAAACACTTTTGCAGTTCAAATTGTATGCTTTTACTCGCTTAATAAATAAAGTAAAGAAAATAGAGTTTTACCAGCAGTTACCAAATCTAAATGATCACTAATGAAGTCATTATTTTTAATAAGGGATTTAATTTTTGTGGGTATATGATGGCTCATTATTACGCTAGAGAAATACTTAAGATGTCTTGTGTTTGAAAGGCCCTATCCTAAGTAAAATCTGATTGCAAAATGTCTTGGTTAAAATATTCATTTATTTTTGTGCTGAAAATATATGTTCAATGTAACAAAAAAACATTTCTATTTATTTGGATCAATAAAACTAAAAGAATCTTAGGCATTAGGTAGGCATGCCCTTTTATTTTAAAAACTAACACTTACTTAAAGGTAGACTAATTCCTTTAGCTTGTTAATATTATTACTTTATAATTATTTGTCTACAGTTTACTAGTAATTTTGTGAAATGTGAATACTACATGTTAAAAACTTAAAATGCCAATCTTTACTGCAAACATTTCATGTGCTCCAACCAAAAAAAACACACCAAGATGAATTTTTTTCTGGAACCAAAGAAAACAGCTGACCACAGTAAACTTTCCGTCTTAATATTTCTATTGCTACAGAAACTGTCATTGACGTTTGAAAATCAAGGGCATTATTAAATAGCTATATTGATTTTAAAAAAAATGAAATGTAAAGAAAAATAATGTACTTTTGCTCTGGAGATGATGCTATTACGCCTGCACCAATACCAGCAGTGCTTAGGTAAAGTCTGTCATAAATATTGTGGCGATGCAGACAAATAATGGTGAGAATCTTAACAGCCGTATCATGATAAACTTTCACATCAAAACCTTCTCCACCTGAGTTATACCCTGTCAGAATAGACACAAAAACTTATTTAGAAGAAATCTTAAGCACTGATAAGAAAAAAAATGTGTACTCTTATTTCAATTTATTGTTTACCCCTTTAATTACAACATGGTCTTCTCAGTTTTTGAATTTTAAATAAGTAACTCCAAATTTAGATAATTAATCATTCTTGTCAGGTAAAAGAAAAATTACATTGTTTAAAATGTATGATTAATTTTAACTATAGTACTAGCAAGAGTATCCTTGGAAAGTGAGGTGCTTGGAACTACATGCTACCCTGATGCCTTCATGTAATTGTTTAATATATACAAACTAAGCCTGGGCTTCTTAATTATGTTTTATTCACACATAAATACATTTGAATAAGTTTTTTGAAGTAAAAAAATGCAAAGCTAGCTCAGCTCCAATGCCCTAATTATAAATATTTAAGACAACCTTTTTGTTAGAAAACCTTTTTGTCTTTTTATTTTAAAATATCAAACGTTTTTTCTTCTTTGAAAACTCTTTTGTTTTCTTTTCACAGGTTTTTTAAAATGAACATGGCATTCTATAGCAAATGCAACACTGAAATAGAATTGTAGGTATAGATTTACAAATTAAATATTTCTTTAGAAATATTAAAGAGCAAAAGAATAAATTATTGAAGAATTATTTGATGTTTCAGGAGTGTAAGTGTAAATGTAACCTTTGAAAGTAATTTTTTCTTCAAAAGTCAAAATTATAAATATGTTTATAGAGTAATGTATATTTACCTAAAATCTCTAACAAAATTTCTATAAAATCAAGGCAACTTGTTCTAGACACAGTATAAGATAGAGTTTTCAGGACTCTCATTTCTGATTGTAAAATACTCTCACAAGAGTAACTGTAGCCCGCATCCAAGAGACAGCGCTTTGCTCGTTTGACAGTGATTACCTAAAGCAAACAGTTGTAAATTATATTAAATAATATTATTAATATACATTTTAAAGATGTCTATTTCGCTGATTTAAAACTAATAATATTGTGACACTTAAACTTGCATTCCAACATGAGGTGTTTAGCATTTGCTTTAATAATATCTTAAAAAGGTTTCTCAAGAGAATCACATTTTATCTTGAATAAAAAATAAAAAATTAAATAGCTATATATATAAATATAAATGTACACAAATTTTAAAAGTTGAAATAATGACTTAAAATTGGATAGCAATAATAATAATAATTATTGGCTCACCTTGTAATGAGAGTTGAGTTTACTTGCTATCTGGCAACATGACAGAATTCGAAGAAATGCTTGGTTTTTAACACGATCCAGAATACAATCCCAATCACTTTTTTTTTTAGTGCTTTTAGTATTTTGAACATGTTCATATAAATCTTGAATGTGCTTCAACATAAATCTGTAAATTATTGAGGCTAAAATTAATTTTACACAATAATTAAGCTGTTTAAAATAATAGCCCATCATGTGGAAAAAAATTAATTAAACATTATATGACGAATATTGAGTAATGATTTTAGATGACAAGGTTAAATTATATGGAGACATTAAAAAAAGTATTTATGATATACATCAAAATGATAAAAAAGTTTATAAATGTTTTAAGTGATTCCAGTAAGGCAATACCTGTCAAATATTTCTAATGCTGCATATTTTGCTTGGCATGGTAATTCAAATCTATCGCACATCAGGAAGACACACTCAGACCAGCTGCCATGTGTAAATATATTCTAGAAAACAAGTGTTCATGATTTTGTACATGGTATAATACTAAGTGTTTAAATATACATATTTTTTCAAAGTTCATTGCTCAATGTATGCAAAGCTAAGAATGTTGGCTATTGTTACGTCAAAATTTATAAATTAACATGATTTTTATAATTTTTTAAAGGAAAACACCATTTGACTTTAAGGCTTTATCAATAAGTGTCTTTGAAAGATAGTTTTGAAAAGATCCTGAAATTAGTCAACTGGAAAAATTAAGAATGGATTATGTGGACTTCAATGGAGTGAGAAATACTAAATGGAAATGGATAGGTCATAACAATTAAGCAGTGTACTACAAGAGATCAAAACAGCAGTATTGAACAAAGTAATTTAGGAATGGGAAATATTGTATTTATTACATTTTTGTCCTACGGTAAAAGCATAGGGCAGACTCATAAATGGAATAGTAGTTTAATTTAGGCATTGCTTGTGCCAACTTTCCAGACACTGCAGCAACCATTTGTGGCAGTTTTATTCTTTCTCCAATTTTGGAGAGGTCCTTGTGTTTTATCATTCATCTTTAATTAACACCACTGTATGGCTTGTTTCATTCCTAATGAAAAATTTGTTTGCATTTCCCTTGTTTCTGTAACAAGTGCCCCACCCCCCATCCACCCATGCCAAATCCTCCTTTATCCTGACTTGGGTGAAGCAGTAGTGGAATTGAATATAAGGGCTTCATATTTGTAAAAAAAAAAAGTTCTCTATTTGTAAGTTCTAGTATGGGTCTGCAAATTATAATATAACAAAATTATTTCTTATCTCCGACATAAAGCTCTATAAATTATAAAGAAACTTGAGAAACATGATTATGATAAATTGCATGTATATGGTGATTGGACATGCCACATCATCCGGAGTTGTCACTTCAAAATGAAACCTGTCCCATGGCATGTTTTTCCCATGTAAAAGCTTCACTTTGTAACAAATATTGTTATTAATTAATTAATTATATATAATATAATATTATTATTGTATTTTTGGGGCAATTAGGTGCATTCAGAAAGAAGCGCAATCAAAAATGTATTGACTGTACAATAGTAGACTATGTAGTAGTAGTAGGCTAATCAGCCTATCCTGCTTAAAATTGAAGTTAAACTTTAGTTTAGTCAGAGTCAAAATTAAAAGTAATTATTAATGTTAGTAAAAGTTACACGTTTTCACAGTTAAATACAAAGATAAAGAAGAGGGTTTTAAAAAATCACTAAAAAAATCATAACTCCACTTCTATAAAAGATAGAAAGATGAAATTGGTGTTGTTGTAAAGGTTATAGCTAGCCCTTTAAAATGATGTATCATTCATGGCAATTGGACAATATTTAAATTTTGTGTCAAAGTACCTAGTAAAAGTCAAAAGTAAAATGAAAAATGTAATATTTTATTACAAATAAAGGTTAAACTCTAGCCATTTTCTAACTAAAAATACAGTCCAACTGACAACTTATGACTATTGTAGTTATGGTTTATCGGGGTTTCTTTTAACTCCAAACGTTTTATAATACCTGGGTTATTGTTGATTCTTTGATTCCTTTTGAATTTATGACAGCCATATTAACTAGCCAGTCCTGAAGAATTTCAGGACTGCTACCATTTTCTTCATTATTGAATAAAGGTTCTGCAGGAGTTCCAAAAATACCACCGGAACGATGTGAATTTTTGTTGATAGGCATTTAAAATATTTATGTGACAATAATTAGATGTATTACTTTTAATAACTAATGAACTATTAATTATTTTCAAAAGTTTGCCCGTCTT
Organism: Lymnaea stagnalis; assembly: GCA_964033795.1. Taxonomy (NCBI): domain Eukaryota; kingdom Metazoa; phylum Mollusca; class Gastropoda; family Lymnaeidae; genus Lymnaea; species Lymnaea stagnalis. The sequence continues at coordinate 342,337 of CAXITT010000618.1, read as the reverse complement.
TACTCTTGCTAAGAAATAATAAACGACTGCTGCTTTCTTGTTTTCCAAAAGTTAAAGTCAGGGAGTCAAAGTTTAGCAGTTAACACAATTATTTAGCAATTTTTTCATTAAATGATAATTTAAATGACATTTTTTATTTTAAGGTTAAAAATATATTTTAATATTGGTGTATTTTTTTTAATTGAGTGAGAAATAATTAAATTTTAAAAAATAAATATAATTTATAATATTAAAAAATAGCAACTCCTCACCGGAAATAAACTTTTTTGCATTAATTGTGGGTCATGCGCATTACTGGGAGCGACGGCCAATGTTTTTGTGGAAATGAATTTCACGATGCGAGGAGTGATGTTGTTAAAATCTTTGGAAAAAGTTACATAGTAGTAATGCTTAGAACACTTTCATATTTTAGAAGGATACAGACATTTAAATAGGTAATTTTTGTGTGCGTGCCGCGTATTTTTAAATGGTAATTGATATATCAATACAAAAGAAAAAGTTTAAAAAAAAATAAAATAGCATTGGCCCATCATCAGCATCATCATCGGCGACTCGCCTTGGCCTCAGTCACGTCTCCTAAATTAGGAACTGGGGGTCGGAAGGCAGGAGGCAATAGACTCAAATGTGTCAAGTGTTGTCGCCTCAACTGTTCCTTTTACTATTGGAAGATTGGTCCACTCCCTGATTGTCTTTGGCAGGATTGAGCAGTTCCTGTCGTGTATCTTGCTGTTATGAGCCGGAACTGACTATCAAACTATCAATATCATAAACTAGTCCCTGTCTAAAAAAAAAGGGTGGGGGGTGTGTGTGAGGGACAATATCCTGTTTGATGCTGGAGTAGTAGACCAGCCCATTTTTTTTCCTGTACATCATGGAGAGCCTAGATACTCATCACCATTCTTCCAGTGGTGACCAGCCCTGTGTTTCTAGCATGCTGCAAAAACACTTGAGATGTTCCTGTAGACACTGTAGTGGTTCAGGTCAAAGGGTGCTGCCTGTTGCTGATTCATTATGATAATCATGATATTAACCCTTTTGAGAAGAAGCTTTTTTTTGGAGTTTCTGAGTCTGTGCCGAAAGGACGGAGCACTTTTTAAAAACTCGGCACTCCTATTGCAAAGAAATGGTATGAAAAATAAACTATTCGGCACTCGTATTGCAAAAAAATGTATGAAAAATAAACTATTTCCTTTCCATTCCATATAAAAAATTATCTATAGGTCTAATATATTACGTACTTTGATAAAAAAAAAATTGACTTAAATATTATAGTGATATAGAGCAATTTCAAAATAAAAGAAAATGAAACCAGAATCAACTTTCTAGCTTTTGTACTTTTTGAGCTGTGAATTTTTAAAGTACGAGTTCATTTTTTTTTACACTACACACCACACCTCCACATTTTGTGACCCCATTCCACTGATCGCGTTATGCACAATAACTTTTGTTTTAAGGATAATTTTATACAAATTTTATTTTCAGAATTAACGCTGTATTAAAAAGTAATTTTAATAATTTTGTACACTTATAAATAAATTGTAACTATGCACTATGTAAATCAGTAAATTTAATATAATATATTGCTTTTCTTTTTACCAAGTCTATAACGTCCATTTAAACCGGTATACACAATATAGTCTATATAAGGCAACATATCCTTTTATTACTGAAATACTGTTTAGGGACTAGTTAATTTGAACTTTCAACTTTGGCACATGTCTAATTAATTAAAGCTTTCCTTGACCATTGGTTTAATAGTTTTTGCACACGGCAAACTTTTATGAATAAAACTCTGAGATAGCACTTAGGTATAGTCATTATGCAAGTGGCTGTGAATGGTTGCCCAATACAATAATTTGCACACTGCAAAATCAATAATGAGAGTTGCAACACAAAAATAAATTTGTGAACACAACAAAAGCAATTAAACAATAAATGGAGGCCACCATTAAAATGCCAAGATGTGCCGGAGTATGTAAGAAGCAATCTGATTAATAGGCACGAAGACCAATCAGCCAACATCGAGGCTTGAATTATCGGGCCAATAGATCTGCCATATTACTTTTTCGCTACTCTACCCTGGGTTTATAGATGGGCCCAGCCGTCTCAAGAGGGTTAAGTGAAATCATCAACACCTTCTACTTTAAAAGAAGGTTTAGTTAAGCCTACATTTCTACAAATTATTTTACTTTTTGGATAAGGCAGGTTTTATAAGGTCATTAGTGGGTTTAATGTTATCTGTCAATTACTAGAAAAATTAAGAGCAGAGCAAACCTGTCCTTTAATAACTATAATTAATAGGATATTGTCCATTAAATAACATGCTATAGACTCATACTAATAGTTTCAAATTTTTTTTTTATTTAGTCTTAAAAGTTATTTATATTTTGGTTTTTCTTCTGCTTCAGACTAATTCAGAAGTTCAGCGTCTTATTTCTTGGTTAATTTTTTAACTTTTGATTCAAATTTTGTAAATTTCCTATTCATTATATTCTTGACATTAGGCCTAATATTACTAAGTTTATTGATTTTTTCAGAAGCTTAGGCCTATAATTCATAATTTATTGTGTTGAAATTTAAAATTTAGGCCAAAAAGATATAATTATTGTTCAACAGATGGTGAATTAACTCCATCAAGCAGGACTTACAAGACTTTTGTGGTAGAAACAAGTCAACAATTACAGTCTTAGAGAGACACCTAAATACCATCACAGATGACTGGACGCTCTCCCTTAGATCGAATGAAGACCAAGAACTTCTACATGATTTTGGTTCTAGTAGTTGTATCCACAATATCTCTATGGATACTCTCTTCCCCTTCACCAAATTTACAAACAATTATGAGTAAAACACAATCTGGCATCAGGCGGGCCTCTAGTATACAGATTAGAGGTTTGTAAAAGTTTGTTAATAATAATAAAAGAGGCCTTCAATAATAACATAGTATATTATTTAGAGAAGGACATAATTTGATATGGTTATTTTAAAATTTTATATTCAATATAATTTTGTTTATGTGATGGTTTATGAAACAGATCAAATGTAACAAATTAATTTTTGTTATTATAAATGTTTCTCATGTGAGAGCAACAAAGCTAAATTTTGTTCTTATATTTCCCAAAGCCTATGTGACAGAGAAACTACTGTGGTTATTGTGAATATATATTGGGCTTCAGTATCTAAAAATGTCCAGTTTTAAATTTTTTGTTGTAGCTTAAATAATAATTTGTACTGAAAAATTTCTCTCTTAATTTTATTCCTAGTGTGGTGTATAACACATGCAAAAATATTGGTTTTGAAGACAAAATGTTAAAAAATAATTGACCTTCTTTCAAACAGAAACTCTTTTGTATGCATAAATATTGGTTTTGAAGACAAAATTAAAAAAAAATAATTGACCTACTTTCAAACAGAAAATCTTTTATATTTTATTAGAAAAAGAGCTGACTGTAGATCCCATGTACCTGAGACTGCTTGGCCTCGCCGCTGGTGGCAGTGTCACAAGTAAAGTGAGTATTGATGGCCTGGGAAAACAGAGTGTCAACACTGAGCCCGTACCTGAAATACTTCCCACTCCTAAGACTAGTACAGGCCTGCCTGTTATTGCTAGTGGTGTAAAGCCTGACTTGTTTAAGGAAGCTGCTGTATTAATGAAATCTATTCAGTCTCTGCTTCCTCAGTACACATCTGTGATGTATGATCTAGGCTTATCAACATCCGAGCAACTTATGGTGAGTAATTCAAGGTGTTGTGTGTTTTAATTAGAATGTTTTTCACACTTATTTTAAGGGACATGAACCAAATTTCAATAATGATTGGTGACCATATCAATCTTTTCCTTATCTCTTCGTGTACAAAGAGACTGCTTACAAGCACTTTCTTTGTTAATATCTGAATATCATATTATTTAATACGTTTCCAAAATATGTCTCATTTAAAAAAAAAAAAAAAAAAAAAAAGGGGGGAGAAATTGGCGAGTTAAAAGAAAAAAAAAAAAAAAAATAAAAAAAATAAAGAGACTGCTTACAAGCACTTTTTTTGTTAATATCTGAATATCATATTATTTAATACGTTTCCAAAATATGTCTCATTAAAAAAAAAAAAAAAAAAAATGGGGGTTGAAATTGGCTATTTAAAAGAAAAAGTAGTTTTAATCTGTTACAAAATATGCATCCTATATCGCTAATAAAAGCAACTTGATTTTGATTTGAAGCTCAAATCATATTAATGGAATCTGTCTTTGAATGAAAAGTATACATATATAAATAAATGAGGTTATTTATTAACTTTTTGGCTTACAATAATCAGTTTTAGCAATCAAAATCAGTATTTATGGCCTTAAATAAAAAATTAATGAGATCTGAAAAATCTCTTAAAATTGTTACTATTATTAGTCTTGGTGGCAACCCTATCCTATTGTTGCAGTGACTATGTACACAAATTAAATTTTGTTTGTTTGAATCATCTTTTGCAGCTCAATAAATATTGTAACAGCAGCTGGAATTGTGAGATCAGAACGTTCAAGTTTGACAAGTATCCTTCACACTTAAAGTATTTGAACCTCCGTAGCTATCGGCCTGTGTGCATTCAGGTACTTATAAAAAAAAACAACAACACTTGCTTGTTGTTATTACTGAGTCAGCTTTTAAAGTCTGGATAATGGTTTCTGTTTTTCAATATGTGGAGATAGTTATGAAGTTACACTTAGCTCCGTCGTGATGAAAGCAACTTGTCCTGTGCATGGGCCTCTTGAGAGCATCTTAGTTTTCATATTCATTTTGAGATTTAAAAAAAAGGTATGCCTCTGTATTAAAGAGTTGTTGATCTGTGTTCATTCATTCAGGAGATGCTCAATACATATGGTGCTGTCATTTGGGTGGATGATGGGTATTACTTCACTGAAGGCAATCTCACAACAGCGGTGGTGCCAGCCAAAGAATCGGGGCTTCAGGGCTGGCCACTGAAGGACCCCACATCATCTTTCACACATCTCAAGATGTTCAAATTTTTTAACACAGACCAGCACTCCTATTTTTTCCAGGTAAACTACACTATGCCTCTTTGCATGTGCGAGGAAAAATATTTATTATAACATTTATAAATGTTCATGCTCTCACCCAATATACAGAAGGTCAGATAAAAGAATCCTTTTGTGAGACGCTGGAAAAGTTGAAGCATGACATGATATTAAAATAGTGACTTTAATGTCAAAATAGGGGGGAAAAAAGTGTTTATGTCGACTATTCGCATGGGGAGTCTACATGAAGAATCCAATGACTATGGGATATGACTTATAGACTTTGCTTCAGGAAAAGGGATGACCGTTAGCAGCACCGATTTTCCACACATAAAGTTACCTGGAATTCATCACATGGAATCACTCAAAAACCAAATTGACCTTGTTCTAATTGATCAGAGGCAGGGATCAGACATAGTAGATGTAATAAGTTATCAAGGAGCAAATGCAGACTCTGACCATCTCCTTGTATAAAACAGGGAAAACAAACATCAATGAACATTGGGATAGGATAAAAAATGCTATAAAAAAGATCAGCAGAAAAAGTAGTGGGATTTCAGCAGTAGAGTTGGCTGGTTTGATAATGAATGCAGAGAGACTGTCGAAGAAAGGAACAAGGCACAAATGATCATATTACAAAGGAAAACAAGACATGCGAGAAAAATATACAAAATTATAACTAAATTTGTCTAGAAGAAAAAATTCCAACAGAAATACTTATTAAATGTTACCTACAAATTATTGAACAATTATTTGCCAAAAGATTACAACCATACACTTAACAAATACTAGATGACTACCAATGTAGATTAACAACTGATCAGACATTCACCAAAAGATGCCTATTAGAGAAATGTTATGAATACAATATCCCAGTACATCAACTCTATGTGGACTATAAAATGGCCTATGGCAGCATCAAAAGAAAATATCTATATGAGACTCTGCAGGAGTTTGGCATACCCAACAAACTGACAAGAATAATACATGCAACATTAAACAACTCAAACAAGCAGTATCAAGGTTCAGAAGCAGTATCAAGGTTCAGGGAAAATATTCAAAGGAATTTCAGATTAGACGAGACCTAAGACAATGAGACTCACTGTCTTTTATGGTATTTAAGCTAACACTAGAGAGAGCTATATTGAATCCTGAGGTATAATAACATGATAAGGGAAATATAATGATATAATTAGAAGACACATCTTTACAAGCAGGGCTGGAGGTTAACAACCTAAAAACAAAATACATGAATAAGAGAAGAACTGACAGATGAAACCATTAAAATTAGAAACCACACATTTGAAAAAGGAAATCTATTCAAATACCTAGGATCTTTATTAAATGAAATAAATAAATTAGTAACAGAAATAAAAGAAAAAATATCGACGGGAAGCAGGGCATACTTCAATAGTCAGGAAATACTCAAAAGTAAAAACAGTACAAGAAAAAACAAAAAAAAAACAAAGAAAATTAAACTGGTATATAAAACTGTAATCAGACCAGTGAAACTTGGACTCTAACAAAACAGTTTGAAAACCTATTAACATGGGAGAGAAAATGAATATGAATGGAGAATATGACCTAACCAGGACTTGTATTGTAGCAGATAATAATAAAAAAAAGGGAACGCTATGCTAAGTGGGTCATTTAGAAAGAATGACAGAGGAGTGAAGAGGGTGCACCACCAAAACCCCAGAGGAAAACAGCTCAAAGGCAGACCTAGGCTTAGATGGATGAATGATGTGGAAAATTATCTAAAGCAGCTGAGAATCCAAGCATGGAAAAGGAAAGCATTACTTAGGTCTTAGGTCTGAGTGGAAGGGAGTGATGAGGCAGGCCAAAGCCATACATGGGCTGTAGCGCCAGGGGGATGGATAGAAACTACACTACGAATAAATCATTTATTTTGTTGTAGTATATTGAGAGGTTAAAATTTTTGTCAAAGACCGTTTAAATGTTTTTTTTTAAAAGAGATAGGTACATTGAGCTTCTCCCTTGACAATGGCTATATATAATTATTCTGCATTGCATATTTCATCTAAATAACTTAGGAATGTAAGGGAATTTAGTATCTGAAATCTCTATTTCGATATTTACACTAAGTAATTATTTTTTTTTACATCCCCCTCCCCCCCTCATGTTTGACAGTATTTAACAATATTGTTTTTTCTATCTCTCTAGCATGCCATTGAGTCATCCCACCTGATCATCTACAACACAGAGAGAATAGCCAGAGACATCATGTTGCCTTGGGTGAAATGTGCTCTTTTAGAAGAGTGCATTAGTCCGCCTGGTGCCCAGGACTCTGGCTGCAACTACTTCCGCAAACCTTTATTTAAGTACACAGGCTGCCACAAGTATGACATGTCAGCACTGAACATTATCCTAGGGAAGGCTTTCAAATTTGATGAAGCACCATATACCAGCACAGAAAAACTCTTTGGAAGCTTGATAGATGACCAGCTCCGAGCTGAAAATAAAACCAGGCCAGAATATGAGATTCGTCTGGCCATGAGCCAACAGGTTAAAATTTGAGTGACGGTCATTCTGTGCAACAATGTGATTTATTGACCAAATTTTGTTACAATATAAGACAATCAAAATGGTGGCTGGTCATCAGGACTATTTAATCATTGGTAGTTGATAAACCAATGAAGTATGTGTTCAGTAGTGACTTTTACAAAGGTGACCTGATGTACAATGAGTAAGTCCTTTTTCATTGTCTCATTCTGGTTAGTGTTATAATTTTATTAAAATGTTTAGCTCTTATTAATTAAATTTTTCAAAATAACTTGCCTATAAATCTAAAGAGCTTGAAATTATTTATCGTTATAATCTGCCTGTCACAAATCTGTTCGTTAAGACCACATTAATTAATGTTTTATTTTGGTAAATCATTGTTTGATGATAAAAAGTTCCAAGTTTGCTTTGTATTATCAGCTTGGGCGCCAAGCTCCATTTTTACCCTAGAGCTTCTTAGGAAATTTAAACTGTTAGGGTATCGGCTTGTTTGCTTCATTCTGCGCAAAGCTGTGGTTGTGAGCTTTGTTTTTAAATATTATCTTGAAAGTGTTATTTATTTGTTTATTAACTTAGTGTCACCATAAATAATCCAATTCCAAATTATTTTGTAGTAGGTAGCATATATATTTATAAAAGATATGGTTTTTGAATAGAGTAAATGTTTGATAACCCCGCTGTAAAATGTGAGAAGCCGCTGATCACAATCTACTTTGCCTAATAATTGCTTCTTGTTTCAACAGCAATAAATAAAACCCGACTGCTTAAAAAAAATAAATCAGCTGGCGGAAGCCCACACTGTATTCCTGAAGTGCAGGCCGTAGCAAAAAGAAATTTCTTTATAACATTAGTGTTAAGAATTGTTGTGAACAGCTGTGCTAAGCCTAGTTTGACTTTAAATGCTGTGGGTCATTACAAAATGCTTGACAAAGATTTCTGAACATACACTGGCCTTAAAATATTAACATTTTTCTGGTTTATTTGAATAAAAAGGAACATAATGAAACCAGGAGTGCACACAAGATAGGTCTGATTTTTGCAAAATATAAGAAATAATCTTTTATTGTGCATGTAAAATATTTTATAAACGTGGTACACGTCAAGCTCAAACCATGCCCTGCTGATATAACTGTTGCATTGTTCAGCAGACACTTGATAATTACTAAGAACCACATATTTAATAATGCTCACTTTTTTTAAAGAATTCCACATTTGAGTGAATGGGTGGATCTTATTTACTACCTCTAATAAAGGATTGTTTAAAGTACACCTTGTTAAGGTGTAATCCAGACATTTGTTGAAAACATAGGTGACTTAAATTTTAAAAAAAACCAAACAATATTTTTTGTTATTCCAATAAAAAGGAAATTATGATATGTGAAATAGAGATTGTATTTTGAGTAAATGAAGTTATCATTATTATTTTTTTGACATCTTGCTCAAAGGGTCAACTTGACATGTTTGTTATTGTTTTAACATGAAATATCAGCTTAGAATCCTCAACTTGTTGTTACATGGCGTAATCCTGAAATTTCTATTGTGACATTCGTTAAAAAAAGAAAAGGTGTTTTTCCTTATTATGGATTGCTCTCCCTGTGCTAATGAGCAAATTCTAGTCATTTTTATTAATGTCATGTGTTGGTGTGCAAGGTATTGTAGTGATGTAATCTCTTGCAATAATTGGATGAAAGGGTGAAACAAAACCTGCTTTATCAATCTAGACAGGAGCACCAGAAACAAGCTGCTTTGTTGTAAAACTGTTTATTTTATTTAGAGGGAAAAAAAACCAGCCATAACATTTTATTGAAAGCAATAATCAAAACTTTGTTATTTCTTTTGGGCCTCATTGTCTTAAGGAAAATAAGGGCATGTTACCTTATAGACAGCAATGATGATGTTTACAATAACAATTTAAGTATACATTTTTGTGACATCACGTATGATCTTATTGATTTTGCAGTAACGAATTTACCTTGCAACTTTTTGTAAGTAAATTTGCAAGTCCATATTTAAATAAAATTAAAAATGACGGATTAATTTAACAAAAATAAATTTTTTCTCTATTTTGAAAAACAGTTTGTGAAAATACTGATTAATGAAAGCATTGGTAAATGAGTTGCCCTGCTCGGATTGTAAAAAATTGTATATAAAAGTAAATGTTTTTTTTTCTTAATATTAGTATAAAATGTTCATGTCTTTAAAAATTTGTATCAATTACTTTAATGAATGCCCATGAACAATTTTCTTGTTCCACATCTGTATTTTAAACCTCTCCTTCCCACTTTCAACACTAGAAAATCAGTATTATATGACGATTCTGTTTTTAAAATATTCCCAAACCAGCTTTATCCGCCTGTTTCTCGTGTAACATAACTTTTTTTTTTTTCACACTTTATTAAAATCACCTTTAAATGTATCGTCTTTTCATAGAAATTTAAATTTGTTTAACAACATTATTCTTTTCCACTTAAAAGTTCTACCTCTGTTCATTTTAAATGTAGGGTTTTTTGCTTGGTTGTCCAATTTAAATTTGTTTTATTATTATTATTTTATATTTTTAATTAACCTACAGTCAATCAACCATTGTGAGTTATTTATTTAGATGTGATTAATTTAGTATTAATTTATTCCCTGAAAATGGTTTGTTTTTATAAATATTTTATCACTGTGCTAAGATAAGCAAGTTGTTCTTTGTTGTTTTTAAGTTAAACAATTTGTCTTTTTTTTTTGTGTGGTTCATACACTTTATATATCTTTTATATGTTGACCTTTCATTTTGTGCAATTTCTGGTATATGTATATTAAAAATGTTTCAACTGCATTAATGTTTAAATGATCATGACATTAAATTAAAGTTGAGTAAGTTTCTATTAAGACTGTGGATAGTGGGGTCACATTTTTTTTTTTGGTCATAAAAATGCTAATTTCTGTTTTCAAAACTGGATTATAATAATATAGGAAAAAAAATGAAACTCAATTGTATTGCTGGCTGTCCAATAAAGGCTAACAGCCGAGCTAAGTTCCTTTTTTTTAGACATTGATTTGAGTTGACGTAATGAATCAATGCTTACGACAACTTTAATGTTTGAATTCATTGAATCCGTGTTCCGTTATTTTGAACACAGTTTTATTGAACAAAGCTCTAAGTTCCTAGCGACACCATAAAGATCAGGCTCTAGTTCTCATCATTGTTAATGTCTCTTTATTCATGTTTTTTTTGGCCTGGGACCCTCGTGAGTTTATTCAACACAAGATATACCTTAAGGGAGAACTTAAATAATTGAAGTAAGTGAAAACATTAAATGTAGGGCTTTAACTTGAGCTACCCTTCTCCATCCTGAGAGAGCAGTTCATTTCTGCATGACTAAATCCAATAGCACATTAGCGCAGATTGCCATATTTTTATGACACAAGATTTAATAAGGGTTGGCAGATTCCCAAGGGGTCCTCTGGATTTAAAAAAAAGTTTTCTGATACATTCTATTCACACAGCAGACAAATTCTTGTAATGTGTGTTGTGATAACATTTAGGTCTCTGGCAAGCATTTAAAAAAAAATTAAAAAATTTTAAGGCTATTACATATACCAGCTTAAAAATAAAAACCGTTTTGGATTGTACTGAATACTATCTTATGGACAAAAAAAAATTTTTTTTTTTGGTTAATATTTTCATAATTTTGTACAAAGAAAATTTACCGGCACAAATATTTATAAAAGGAATATCTTCTTGCAGTGTGTAATTCACCAATGTACTTAGGAATTTTATATTTCTCTAAATCAAAAGAAAAAGACCACAAGCAAATTACATGTATCAAAGGCTGGCTTTGCAAAATTGTTTTATTTATTTTTTTTTGTTCTAGATGTTTCGTGCTTATACTTATAATAGATATTTAATGTTTTAAAAGAAATCAAATGGAGTAGATGCACTGTGTAAGAAGCAAACTAAGTCCATGCCTCCCTTTGCATGTTTTTAATGATGTGACTATGTCAAGGATTATGTCTGTTTGACAAGACTTGTGTAATTCAAAACTTTACTCTGCATTGTTAGTTAATTTGGGGAGTAAAAGAAATTTGCTAATATCCAATCCAGCCTGCAGAAAAATAGCATTGAAAACAGAGGACAAAAGTATTGAACGAGAGGATTAAGTATCTTAAAATATATTTAAAAAAACATATTGAATAATAATTGCTCAGACTGATGATGAGTGTGTTTGTTTTTGATGTCTGTGGATTCCACATTTAGGTGTACATTTCTGTTGTACATCATCAGTGCTGTGTGCATTGCTGTTGCACATCGGCGAAATGTACATTTATATTGTTATCTGTCATTCTGTGTGTTTTGGGGTCTAAATATGTACTGGTATCTGAACTCTGCTGTTCAGAATGGTACCTGAAAACTAGTTGTCTGTCTCAATGTTTTTTGACTCCTGGGTCTTAGAAACACTGGCGTGTCTGTCTGCAATGTTTCAGATGTGTGCCAGAAAATTTTGAATAGAGGGGAAAATAAATTGATGGAAACAAATTTTGTGTGTGGTTGGGTTGGGGGGAGGGGGGGGGTGGTTGTTGGTTCTCTCAAGACCATTAGAATGTGGATTTGTCAATATGAATGCATGATTACCAGAAAATATTTAGTCAGATCATTCAGGGCAAAACAATATTTGTTTATTTTAAAAAAAAATTGTTTGGGGCTAATTAACTTAGTTTAATTGTATGTGTCTTGAAAAGAGTGTAGGAGCAATGGAATGGAGTTTTAAACCTAATGGCTTTAATGGGTCCTCGTTCATGTTGCAGTTATCTTTACAGATCCTCGTTCATGTTGCAGTTAGCTTTACAGATCCTCATTCATGTTGCAGTTAGCTTTACAGATCCTCATCGTGTGCTCTGCCTAAGACCTTGTTGTTTTGCTCTTCCAAATTCAATGATATTTAATAACTACTTTTTTTTTTTTTATTAATATATTTTTATTAATAATAAATGTGTTTTTTAAAAGAAAAAGTGTTGGCTCTATCATTTTAAAAACATATTATTGCTCATTGCTAGTTAGTTCACCCTATCATGAGTCACATCTAGCACACTGCTACTCTAAAGGTGTAGCATTTTTAGAAACTGGTCTGGTCATAAATAGGGCCAGGGTCCCTGTTGATGATTCTATCTGGTGGATATACTGATAATTTTGAGAAGCTCTAAACAAGCACTCTTCGTCAATGTAGCTGGTCAAATCAGAGTTTAGTAATACCTTCAGAGAACTGACTGAAGGCGAAGCATCATGAACCATAATATATTCATTCACATGCCCTCGCCTAGTAATGAATATTCAGTATTAGTATTAGAATTAAGGACATGGAAAGAATGATGTGTCCATCATAAAAAAAATATATTTATCAGAAACACAGCATCAAATTTTTGTAACATAGCCGGCCAATCATCAATGCAGATTGATGAGTAAGCCAATTATCAATGCAGAATGATGATCCAGCCAATCACCAATGCAGAATGATGATCCAGCCAATCACCAATGCAGAATGATGATCCAGCCAATCACCAATGCAGAGTGATGATCCAGCCAATCACCAATGCAGAATGATGATCCAGCCAATCACCAATGCAGATTGATGAGTCAGCCAATCACCAATGCCGAATGATCATCCAGCCAATCACCAGTGCTGAAAAATGATCCAGCCAATCACCAATGCAGAATGATGATCCAGCCAATCACCAATGCAGATTGATGAGTCAGCCAATCACCAATGCCGAATGATCATCCAGCCAATCACCAATGCTGAAAAATGATCCAGCCAATCACCAATGCAGAATGATGAGACCGCCGATAACTTTCATGCGAAGTTGCCCTTCATTGATGATGATAGGGATATTTATTAAAGACGTGCCGATGACAGCTCCTGAATCTTATTCGTTTTATAATGAAATGAGATTTGTATACTGTTTATCAACACATAATCTGTTAATGAAATACATTCAGGAGGGCTAGCGGTATTGGAAAAGATTTTAAACGAATATACAAGAGAAAGATGTCAAATATATGAAAGATATGATACCAATGCAGTAAGATGAGCCACCCACTCAACAATGTAGTATGATGAGCCAGCCAATCCCCGATGCAGCATGATGAGCCACCCTCTCACCAATGCTGCATGATGAGCCACTTTCTCACCAAAGCAGTATGATAAGCCCCACACTCTCCAATACAGTATGATGAGTTCCACACTCTCCAATGCAGTATGATGAGCCACCCACTTACCAATGCAGCATGATGAGCCACCTAATCACCAATGCAGCATGATGAACCACCCACGCACCAATGCAGTATGATGAGCCACCCACTCACCAAGCAGCTTGATGAGCCAGCTAATCACCAAAATGCAGTACAAAGGCTAATCAATGCATGCATTATTTATAAGTCGTTTGTAAACTTTGTTTGAATAGTTTCAAATGCTCAGAGCTCATACAACTATTGATTCGTTTCTCAGTCTTGTGCGAACATGACAGAAACGTATTCCGTTTTTTTTAAAAAAGCGTTTGCTTGTGCCAACACAAGTCTCCTTTGTGAAGAGCAGAGCCCAGGGTAATGTCCCCTTAATTCAGCTCCCATCAACTTCTCTTGTTGTGGCATCTATTTATGTGTAAGCAACTGGCTTTACTTCATTCCTTACTTGCAGTGGCACCATTAAGGGCGTCTCTTGGTGTAAATACTACCCTACGCTTTTCTTAAGTATAATTTTTTTTGCAGAAATAGACTTAAAATATTTTTCTTCTCTTAAAAATTAACCACCTCGTTATGCCATCACCCCACCCCTCCCCTCAACGCCCCCAAAATCAGAAAACTGTTATTTCATAAGGAGTTTCTACAAAAGCTCTTGGTGGAGCACCTTGGACATTATTGTCCATATATATAATAATATCTGCAATTTAAAGAATTAAAAAAAAAAGTTAAATTTAAGTATGGATATGGAAACTACATTGCATGAAATGATTTTTGTAAAAATAATAATTTATTCAGTCTTTCTCATCAAGCAGTAAATTTGAGATTGAATTTTTTTTCTTCTGACATAACAGTACATTAACTTTAAAACCTACATCATTGATGGGTTCTGAGGGATACAGGAGAGCCACGTCTGAAGATTTGGTCTACATAAGTAGTTCTCAAAGCGATGGGAGCATTTCAAATTTACGGAGCTTGGAGAATTTATTTAAATGATAATAATAATTAGAGGTAATTATTTGTAGTTACGTTTATTTTTCGCTTCATTTTGTCATAAACATTAGAGAATAATTAATCATGAATGCATATAAATAATATAAATATATATATATATATATATATATATATATATATATATATATATATAAGACCAGACTAGAATGGGAATTTCCATTGAAATGAAACATTTACAATTATTGTCAACCGAACAGAAATCCCTTGTGCGCATGCTTCTGTTAAACTTAAACGTTAGCAAAATATCAGAAGCCTTAGATTTGGCGTCGAATGAGTTCTCCCCATGGCGTATTAGGGTGCCTGGCCAGTTCCCTGGACACGGCGTGCTGTAACGACGTGACGTTATGTCATGTTTGTGACGTAGGGAAGACAAAAAGGATTATCTCAGTTATTTTCTGGTCAAAATCTTTTTTTAAAGTTTGTTCTGTAATCTGATTTAATTGATTATTTCATCATTTTTTGTTTTTGTTGCTATTCATAAAACAATTATCCTTCAAGTCAACAGGCCCGATCTTAAGCATACGCTGACTACGCATCCGCGTAGGGCCCCGAACGTGAGGGGGCCCCCGTGAGGCACCCTCGATCCCCCGGTTTTTTTTTAAACTGGCACTGCAGCCGTCTGTGTCACTCACGTTACCTTCCTCATACTGAAATGTATCATTCTGAGTTGAATTCGGAGGCAGGGGAAGTGAAGCAGGAGGGGGGAGCTTTTGGGGGTGCCAGACAGGAAATCGGCAGAATGGAGGTGCCGCAGTGGTGGGTGGTGTTTTCTCCTCAGCTCGAGGGAGCTCCACCCCTGGACCCCCCCACTTCCGGGGCCCCCAACCTACGCTCCATGCTTAGCCCCCCCCCCCAAACTCCTAAGAATGGCTCTTAAGTCAATTGTCCACTTCTTTATAAACATTTTGTTGTTTATGTTGCCATATTACATGTACTGATGAATAGTTTTCAAATACAAACTGTAACATAAATGATTGCTTAATTTTTCACCTTAAGTTGATGAATCTTTAATTTTATACTGATTTATTTATCTATTGTTAACACGGCATACGCCAATGTACACACCGAACTCAACACATAACATTATTTTTTTATTTTTTCTTTTTTTTTTTTTTTTATAGCCCCCCCCCCCCCCCGGGCGACCCTCATCAGATATTTGTATAGATCATGTGATGTAAACTACATGTCTAATGCACGATCTCCCTTTGTCAATTTAGCGTGATTTATTAACCACCGGTAATCCAAATTTACTGTCTTGTTAGTTTAGTGACTCATGTATATAATCTAAGACCAAACTTAAAAATTTTTTTTTTTAAAAATCAATAACTGATTTCTATCCTGGTTAGAAAAGGGTCTTTGTCGTGCAGTATAAACTCTCTTTGATTCCAAATTTAAGCAACAGCGTGCTGTAGAAAACTAAACAATTTCTTTGTAGTTGTCTGCGTAATTGATTTTTAAGATTAACATTAAGTTATTTTTTTACTTTTTTTTTTTTTTTTTTTTTTTTCCCCTGAAAGGGCAAATGGAAAGGGATTTTTAAAAAAAAAAAATGAAAAAAAAGCCCCACCCCCCTCTCCCCACCCAAACAACCAAAAAAAAAAAACCCGTGTATTTTTGGTCGTGGGGGTTGGGTGGTTTTGTTGATGTGCCCATATCATGTTATTTTGGCTTCCCGTCCCTAATCACACAATCATTAGCTTAAGCATTATAATTTCCCATCACTTACCCACTTACAATGAATGCACAATTTCTGGTATTCAGATGGCGATAAGATTTGTGGCATGTCTTTGCACTTATTTACTGGCACTTTTTTTTTTCAGTTCATAACTGCATTCTAATCTATGACTGTGATATCTAATCATTAATACATAAAAGAGACACAATTAATGTTTCAACGGCCCTCGGATAGAGGTGATATGTACGAAAGATGGACGGATCGTTTAGAAGTTGATCACATTACAGTGGCAAAGAGGCATGCACCGATTTATAAGTTGACCATATTGCATTTGTAAAGGGGTATGGATAGATTTACAAGTCGAACACATTACACCTGTAAATGGGTATGAATAGATTTACAAGTTGATCATATTACAGTTGTAAAGGGGCATCCATAGATTTAGAACTTGGCCATAGTTTATTTGTAATAGTGGGATGTTTAGATTTAGATACTGAGCATATTAATTCTGGTTACTAGTGGTAGTCATAGACGTCTACTTGTATTACCGTCGCAAAGATTTAGAAGATTTCCATACAGGGGTGGACTGGGCCGCCGGGACACCGGGAAGATTCCCGATGGGCCGCTAGGACCGGTGATATAATAAAAATAAAAGTCATGAAGATAGGGCCGCTTTTTGTTTTTTTTTCCCCGCGGGCCGCTTTGATTTTTTCCCGGGCCGCTTGAACGCCCCAGTCCACCCCGGTTTCCATAGCAGTAACAGCAGATCTTTACCGGGACGCAGGGTGCTCTGCCCCAATAAACCATTCACCAAACTTCATTACGCCGCCGATTCTGTTCAAGGCTGTCGCATCCGATCTAAAACCTTATTCCACATGTTACCGTACTAAATTCATTTAACTCACTAATTAACCCAGAAAGGCCACAAAGCCTCGTGGTAATTGGAGCTCGGTCGCTGCATTCTCACGGCTGTATTGATTGGACCGGATGAATGGGCCGGTAACATAATCACGGAAGACCTGAGATCAATGAAACTCTCGGACCATCATGTTACCACCAATTTTATAACCATTCAGAACCCAGGAGGTTCTTAAACCAAGATCCGTGGCAACACTCAAACTGGGCGCAGCCGTGACAGGTGGAAATTACATTGCTTAATATCAGGATATCAGGGGCTCCCCAAACGCTCTATCCGCTCACATCACTTATCCTTGGGGGGTGGGGGTGGGGGGGGTGGGGGGTTAACATTCCCCTTATCGTCCTCACATTTTATTAATATTTTTCTTCTGCTGCTTTTCCTTTTAAAATGTAGGTCACATTATTAAAACGAAATTAACTTTTTTTTTCTTTTTTTTTTTTTACACCACCGTTCATTTTAAAAAAAAGGTGTTTACTTTCAGTTTAGATTTCAGCTAATCTTTTCATACAGTGTTATCATCAGGGTAAAATTTTTGTATAAAATTTTGTCACACCCATCGCCATCGCAGTTTTGAAATATATTTTTGTGTGCATCCCCCTTATTTGCACTGTGCACTTTAAATGGCAGCTTATGAGAAAAAATAATAAAGAGATGTTTCTCCCCCAATATAGTTGAGATACTTCCCATCCCTCCAATAAAACTGGGCCATTCTCTGATTTAAAAAAAAAAAGAGAATAATTTTGTGTAATAACATACCAGTGGGTCAAGATAATTGTCAGACTCGATCTTATTCATTCGGTTTTGACTCCGAAAAACATGATTCTTGAAAAGAAATTTGGCTCTCAAAATTTTTTTAATCGTCCTTTTGCTGATAGTTGGCTCTTTTGACTTATGAGTTTGCCAACCACTGCCGTAGACCAACTAGTGTTCCATTGGTCAAATCTGATTATACTTTAAGAATTTAATAATAGATCATCTAACTTTTCCTGGAAAAAAAGAAAAGAAAGACAAAGCCAACGAACAGTACGTATGTAATTTTCAACATGTCGATTAGTAATAGTACAACATATTGTTGGAATTGACAAATTCAAAACATTTAGGAACATTTCTAAGTTTTTAAAACGTACAGAAACAAGTTGACATGTAAAAAAAAAAAATTAACGAAATTTGCATCGTAGTTGCATATTTTGGTAATCAGCATTGTATAGTATGGTAATTAAATACATAATCATTGGGCGCTAACTTCTTCTTTTCTTTCGTAAAAAAAAAACAAAAACAGTCTGCACACATTTAATTTGCTCATGTTCATAATTTATTCTTCCACTGTAAGCCTCGTTGTAGTCTCTTGCCTTTTCTTCTAAGGATGTCTGTTATTTGGAATGTAGACCCGCTTTTCCTTTCCAATTTTAATCTGTAACCTTCACTCACCCTTTTCACACACATTCTTTCAGACCAAACCCTTCCACCCCCTTGCTCTCATTCTTTTGTTCAAGTTTTTGCGTTCCTGATAAAATATGTACATCTTGTCACTAGATCCTCACACCATCCTCACCTTATTTTGCACTCGAGTCTCACTGATTATCTCACTTTCTTGCTCTCTAAGTCAAAGTCACTCTGAGACTTCTTTTAAATGGTTTAAACCATACTCTGTCTGCCTGAGCAGAGTGCATTCCTTTTTTCCCCATTCTAACAATTGATAATGTATACATTCTTCCTCTTAACTTTCTCTTTACGTTTCCACCCATCCTCTTTGGCTATCTGTGACTTTGGTCTATAAAGCAGCTCACCATGACGTTTTTCTACCATTGAGCCAATAGGTAGGCACCACACCTTTGCCCTGAAATAAATCACAAAAAAAAAAAAAAAATCGTTATAAAGAGCAGTTGAACTAAGACTCACCCTTTCTCTACTAGAGGTCGGTGACTCTCTGGTCTGTATGGTCGATGATCGTGCTACTTAATTATTTTTTTTCATTATTCTTCATACAAAACAAGATATATTTTTTGTTAATGAGGCTCGTCTCCACGACACCAAGGCTTCGTCAATACGTGTATTTGATGCTGCTCTCTCTCTCTGTTAACTGTTTCAGGGCAGATCACTCACCTTAATTAGGATGTCCCCGCGAAACCTTACGTCATATGTTGGGTCTCGAGATAACAAGGATCCGGAAGTTGCTGATAAGTGGATGTGCAATGCTAACGGAAGAAATTTAGAAGGATATTAAAAGATCTACCAATAACACCCCTGTCTCTGTCATTATGTACCAACAGAAACGGTCATTAAAAGACAATATCGATTTAAAAAAAAAATAACTAAAACAACAAATTAAAGTTTAAAAAAAGTATTTAAAAAGTAAAAAAAAAGTTTTAAATAACAACAACAAAAAAAAACTCTGAGTCGCACTAATTTATGTCTAGTAGAAAGACGTTTTGAAATAATCCTATCCTGTAGAAACTTCACCCGTTTCATCATTACACAAGGATTTTTTTTCCACCCAAATACTCATTTATAACCTTGGAAATAAAATACATCCAGAGAAGATGAGAAGATCGATTGAAAACTTGGATGATTCACGGTAACGGAAGTAGTTAAAGGAATTATTCGCACCAATGAAAGCGTTAGGAGAACATAATTGAAAAAAAAAAAAGAAATGTTGTGACGTGCAATCTTCTGTAAGAAACGTAGCAGTGAATATTAGACATTGCTGTTACTTGTATTTTGTATGCAAGTAATACACCTGATAGAATTTATGAGGGAACGAGATTCGGTACGCTGACTCCATACGGTATAAAGCAAATACACAATTTGACATGACATAGCTGCCATGTCTTTTTTCCTGTTTGGCTTTTAAATTTTACTTCCGCCCACTTCCTTTCCGTTCTTCTGAACTTTGCCAGGGACCTGCGCCCACTCTTATTCCTTTCTCTCATTTTTAGGTAAGATACATGTATATATATATATATGTATATATATTATTTATAATCTTAATTAAATTGATACTTATATGAGTGCCTTTTTTGGTACTGTTTGCATTATCATTATTAAACCTGAACCTATAGAGTTATTAGTTACACAAAATTTTTGTGTCTCATTAATCTACTTGAAAGATTTATCATTAGCCCAGTCCAACACTCCTATTTTAATTAGTGTACGTCAACATGCAACAACCAGACAGGAACGAGCATTTCATTTGGGCATAAGCTCCACACAGAGGCGTAGCTAAGGTTAGCCCCACCCGGGGCGGGCCAACCCTTTTTTGTCGCCCCACTTCTACGAAAAAACAACAAAAAAAACAACAACAAACAAACAAACAAAAAACAAACAAACTCTGGGATAATTTTGATAGCTAAATATATATATATATATATTTTTAAAGCGGTCTGGCTAGCAATCTACACATCATACTAGCTAACATCGTCTAACCAGCGTCCACATATGTCTTCTAATTTCAAATTAAAAATGAATTTTGTGACCTTTCCTACTCTTTTATTTAGTCGGCCAAAGTGCACATGTTTTGGAATAATGTGGCAGGCGATATTGGAATGCATCTATTGTCCGTAGCTAACTCAAAATACATTCTGGAAGTGCGCTTAAATATCTTTTAAAAAGTGGATATCAAAATAAAAGATCAACAGCACAATAAGTTGTGTGCGATTTTTTTTTTGGGGGGGGGGCGTTGGGGGGGAATAGTGTAGCGGTAAAAGTGCGTACTTTGGGACCATTATCTTGAGCGAGTAGTACTCACTGAGTACAACCGAATGGGTTTGTGGCTGGTCCTAACAAATAACAGTTTGTGTGTATGTGTGTGTGCGCCCTATGTGTGTGAGTGTAAAACAGAGAGAGAGAGAGAGAAAGAGAGAGGTGGAAAGAGTGAGAGAAAAGGAGAAGAAGATGGAGGGAGAGAAAGAGCGAGGGAGAGAGAGGGGGAAAGAGAGAGGGAAAGAGAGAGGGAAAGAGAGAGGGAGAGAGAAGGAGGGACAGAAGGAGAGAGATGGAGAGAGAGGGGGGGGAGACATTTTTTAAAGAAGACAACTGTTCACAACAATTAATATCTTGCACACCTAAAACAAATGCAACGTACATCATCACAAGCACTCGAACACCATGAGCTGTCATCAATACACCACAAGCACTCGAACACCATGAGCTGTCATCAATACACCACAAGCATTCGAAGACCTGGAGCTGTCATTAATACAACACAAGCATTCGAACACCATGAGCTGTCATTAATACAACACAAGCACTCGAACACTATGAGCTGTCATCAATACACCACAAGCACTCGAACACCATGAGCTGTCATCAATACACCACAAGCACTCGAACACCATGAGCTGTCATCAATACACCACAAGCACTCGAACACCATGAGCTGTCATCAATACACCACAAGCATTCGAAGACCTGGAGCTGTCATTAATACAACACAAGCATTCGATGCACTCGAACACCATGAGCTGTCATCAATACACCACAAGCACTCGAACACCATGAGCTGTCATCAATACACCACAAGCATTCGAAGACCTGGAGCTGTCATTAATACAACACAAGCATTCGAACACCGGGAGCTGTCGTCAGTACACCACAAGCATTCGAACGCCGGGAGCTGTCATCAGTACACCACAAGCATTCGAACACTGGCAGCTGTTGTCAATACACCACAAGCATTCGAACACCGGGAGCTGTCATCAGTACAAAACCCAATAACCACAGCGTACGCAGGGGCGCACAATTACGTTTAATACGACAGTCGGTTAGGATGAAGGGGGAGGCGTGCAGTATGAGAGTGCGCCCTGGCCAAAGTCTTTAAACATAAACTAATTGTGTCATAATCATAGTGGAGTCCTATTTAAACGCCATATCACTGCACTGACTGCATTGGCGTAGTGTGAGTTTGTGACGCCCCAGGCAGTCTTTGACTTCTCCGCCCCTGATTCAAGAATACGCAAACAAAATACTATTTAAAGGCCATTTTTAGGGGGGGGGGGGGCAAAACTGCAAACGCAAAAAAGTGCTGACTGGGGCGGAAAAACCACCCCACCACCAAAAAAAAAAAAAAAAAAATAAAAAAAGCATGCCTGCTTATCAAACAGGCAATACCTGGGCATCTTCAGGCCGACAATGCCTGCTACAACCGAACCTGCAGGGTGGCGGGGAAGGGGGGGGGGGAAAGGGGGGAACAAAGGGAGGTCAGTCACGCCCGAGGCTCAGACGGCATAGATCTAAACAAGACATCACTCTGAGTTGCAAGGAGTCTTTAGGAAGGTAGCTGCATAGTTTTCACCAATGTATTCGGACCATTCAATTCTAAGTAGAGCTGTTCACTATTAAAGACTCGGCAAGCATTAGATACTGTTATAGCCTGTGCGTTGAGCCAAAAATATTATGGAGCTAGGTGCAGGTAATGAACATCCCTGATCTACATTAAAACTGAATCTATTAGTTAATAATAATTTTTTTAAAAAACACGTTCGATAACCTTAGTGTAATCAAACACAATAAATACGTTCGATACCTTAGTGTAATCAAACACAAGAAACACGTTCGATACCTTAGTGTAATCAAACGCAAGAAACATGTTCCATACCCATTGTAATCAAACACAAGAAACACGTTCGATACCTTAGTGTCATCAAGCACAAGAAACACGTTCGATACCTAAATGTGATCAAACACAAGAAACACGTTCGATACCTAAGTGTAATCAAGCACAAGAAACACGTTCGATACCTTAGTGTAATCAAACACAAGAAACATGTTCGATACCTAAGTGTAATCAAACACAGATATTCGTGCTTAGCCATCCTTCTCATATTTTCCAGCTCGCTAATTAGTGCTCAGAGATCACACGGCCGACGAACAACAAACAAACAAACAAATTTAATTTAAAAAAAAACCCTTACAAACTTAGACCTGATTGGTTAGGCGCAAATTAATGTAATTTAATAAAAAATATTCCCCCTTATTGAATTGGAAGCATTCGCCCTTTTGTGATGGTAACTTATCGTATACAAATAAAGTCATTTATTGACCAGTGTTCATACTTATCGTATACAAATAAAGTCATTTATTGACCAGTGTTCATAACTTATCGTATCCAAATAAATAAAGTCATTTATTGACCAGTGTTCATACTTATCGTATACAAATAAAGTCATTTATTGACCAGTGTTCATAACTTATCGTATACAAATAAAGTCATTTATTGACCAGTGTTCATAACTTATCGTATACAAATAAAGTCATTTATTGACCAGTGTTCATAACTTATCGTATACAAATAAAGTCATTTATTGACCAGTGTTCATAAC
>CAXITT010000618.1:299177-318597 GCA_964033795.1 Lymnaea stagnalis | reverse complement strand
AAATTTACGACCAGCTTTTTAATGCTATCTTGTAAGTTATCGCAAATAGCTCCTCTTTTCACACAGAACTTGAAACTACTTTTCAAAGAAAATCCGTATATTTTTAATTTAAAAAAAAAACAAAAAACAACACAAAAAAAAAACTTGTGGGAAATTTATTATAATGGTGAGAAAGTCAAAGGCTTTAGATTCTAACATGAGACTTATGTCGTCTCAAAAGATTAGGGATTTAAAAAAAAAAAAAAAAAAAAAAAAAAAAAAGCAAGCAACTGTTTTGAGACAAGCTCTAGCCCCGCCCAACACTGGTGGCCGCCAAATTCGTGAACTTCCCATGTTCTATAGTTACTTGACAAAACATTCATTCAAGTAACGCCCTTTATAAGAATCCTATTTAGAGCGCCCCATCCCCACAGTACGCAATCAACCGCCCACTTTTTTTTTTTTTCAAGCTCCTGAACTGCATTAATAGTAACATGTTTCGCCACAGATTAATTACACCCTATTTTAATTGACACTTTTTTCCGTTAGAAAAAAGAAAATTTAACGCACCAAATGCACTTGCGGTACTTTTAAAAACCTTAGTTATCGGGAATTTTTTTCCGCGCTTTTGAACCTTAGCGTTAATGACGGATAGTGTTACATAGATAATTGTGTATCTTTATCTGTAAGAAAAAATATAGCAAAGTGGCGCAATCATTTCTAAACTTCCTAAATCTAGTGACATGACCGTACGAATGAAGGGAAATTTATTTTAATATATTCCTCCTCCGTAACAAATATTTTTGATCAAATTATATTCTCAATTTTATTGCTTTGACATTACATTGTCACCCTCTCTCTCTCTCTCTCTCTCTCTCTCTCTCTCACTCTCTCTCTCTCTCTCTCTCTCTCTCTCTCTCTCTCTCTCTCTCTCTCTCTCTCTCTCTCTCTCTCTCCCTCTCTCTCTCACTCTCTCTCTCTCTCGCTATTTCACTAATTGTGTTTCTACCCGCCCCCCCCCCCATGTAACGCCCCGTCGCCCACCTGTGCAGACGCCAAACTTCAGCTGTATTGGGTATGTCGGCAAGTGGTCGACCGTTAAGTTCTTCGTTTGTTCCAGAAGTCCAAGCGCCATGTTGGCGATTTCCTTGACATGAGAGTCACCGTTCCTGAGCGGTACTCCGGACACCACGAGGTACTGGTCTCCTGCAAGAGCGAGAGGGAGAACATAAGTATCACATTTCGACCCAACACAACAACCGCACTCTTAAATTAAAAAAAAAACAGCAGACCATCGAGCCAGAGCTCATTATGACTTACCCCAACATAACACGTCCCCCCCCCCTACCCGAACAACGCTTGACTGGTCAGGCCGCGAAGCGGCACGCTGGAGACGCTCCTTCGCTGAGACAGCCCCGCCCGCCTTACTACTTTTGCCCATCAAATTAACTGATCTTACCATCATTGACTCACTCTATATATATCTCCACTCATTATGTATCGTCCCAGGTCAGCCATATCCGTCATAGCTCAGACCTATCCGTCATAGGTCAGACCTCTCCCTCATAGATCATACCTATCTGTCATAGCTCAGACATATCCGTCATTGATCAGACATATCCGTCATAGATCATACCTATC
This sequence comes from Lymnaea stagnalis, assembly GCA_964033795.1. Lineage (NCBI taxonomy): Eukaryota > Metazoa > Mollusca > Gastropoda > Lymnaeidae > Lymnaea > Lymnaea stagnalis. The sequence goes on along the minus strand of CAXITT010000618.1, from coordinate 316,977 downwards.
CGTCATAGGTCAGACCTATCCGTCATAGGTCAGACTTATCCGTCTTGGATCAGACCTATCCCTCATAGATCAGACCTATCCGTCATAGGTCAGACCTATCCGTCCTTTATCATGATAAACGTTTTCTGTTTTCATCCTCTTATACCCTATTCACACAGCCCCTCCCTCGCACTCCCCTAACACCTTCCCTCCTCACCAACCGCCACACCTCCAAATCAATGCCAACAATCCCCAGCAGCACCCACACATCAACACCACTACACCATCAACACCGCTTCCTTTAACACCAATCACCATCAAACATCAACAAAATTGATAATTCCCCGCTCCCCCCCTCCTCCCCCCCCCCCGCCTTAAGCCTTCCACCTTATCTCCTTCCACTCGATCTTTTTAGTGTATGTACTAAATTACTAAATAGGAGGAAGGATAAAAAAAATACTTGTGTGGCAAACATTATTTAGTAGTACTACTACTACTAGTAGACATGAGTAAAGTGCACACATACAAATTACTATGCGCACTTGGCACGCCATTCTATTAAAGGCGTTCTCGGAGATCAGCGAAACTATGTATCATCATTTACCGACAGTCTCCACCTTAAAGACGTCATATTTGCTAATCTCGTCGTCCATCAGATCAAACAGCCTGTTGATGAAGAAGATGATGTCCACCCCGTGGCTGATGCGACTCAGCTCCTGGAAGTCTGACAGGCCAGAGAAACACACGGTGGCCGACTCGAAAATCTCTGGCTCCACGGAGTTTCCCTTGAGCAGTCTGCAGAACGGAAATGGGATTAATGTTAACAATAGTTGAGGATCCTTAATGTTAACAATAGTTGAGGATCCAAGGGAAAAGGCTTGTGAGACGAGAGTGAACATCAGAAGGGAGACGAGCCCGTTAAAAAAACATTATAGTTTAAATTAATCGAGAAAAAAATGTTTTAAAATATATATATTTTTTTGTTGTTGTTGTCGATTTTTGGTACCGGGTATTTCTTCATTCATGAATGAAATTTTCGTGAAAAGAACCGAGTAATGTCTTTTGAGCCTGGTTGAATCACGCAAACGGCCACACTCCATGCGACAATCCGAACAGCTTATCGTTCACATTACCGCAGCCTCAGCTTTCAGCTTCAATGAGAAGACGAGCTGTTAATGTTGACCACTCCCACCCCCACGTACTTTCGGTTAGCGTTCCACAGATGGTGGTCAGCGGACCTGCACCGGTCCACGAGACTTAAGTTGCCAGTCCGCGTAACAATATTATTTATGGTCAAATAAAGTAAAAAAATATAATCCAATTATCTGGTACCGGTCCCTAGTGCAATTTCGGTATATTTCCTCCGAACTTAAAAGTTTGGAAAATGTTGCTTTAGGATACAAATTTAACACAAATGGCCGGGACTAGTCCGCCGTTCTCAGAAATAAAATTCGACGTTCAAATGATTTCTGGAACATGTGGACCAGTTACGGCCATTAAAAAATATATATAAAAAATTGCCGAAACTAAGTTGCTGGTCCCAGAAGTCACTTGGCATTCAAACTTAAGAAATGAACGCTCTTTCAGGTGCACTTAATATATAAATCAGCTTGGCACATTCCATTGGGTTATAATTTACGAACATAATTACATAGATTTTTTATATATTGGTATCTGAGCTATCTGTAAACAGATCTGATATTGAAAGCAGACAAACAAGAGACAGACAAAAGACAGACAGATAGAAAAAAGACAGACAGACAAGGGACAGACAGACACGAGACAGACAAGAAACATACAGACAAGAGACAGACAGACAAGAGACAGACAGAGACAGAAAGAAACATACAGACAAGAGACAGACAGACAAGAGACAGACATACAAGGGACAGACAAGAAACACACAAACAAGAAACACACAAACAAGAGACAGACAGACAAGAGACAGACAGACAAGAGACAGACAGGCAGACAGACAAGATACAGACAGACAAGAGACAGACAGACAGACAAGAGACAGACAGACAAGAAACACACAAACAAGAGACAGACAGACAGACAAGAGACAGACAAGAGACAGACAGACAAGAGACAGACAAGAGACAGACAAGAGACAGACAAGAGACAGACAGACAAGAGACAGACAAGAGACAGACAAGAGACAGACAGACAAGAGACGTCTGAAAAAGATAAATCTTTACCAACAACGTAATAATCAATAAGTCCAAAAAAAAAAAGAAAAAAAAAAAAAATTTCGGCAGCTTTTTCTAAATTGGTTCACCCCGTAGCAACTATCCACCCAGGCAAATCAACGCTGGGACTGGGACGGACTTCAGTCGCAGTGTTTAAGGTTAATGATGGGCGTGTTGGGAAGACATTGAATGGGACGTTGTTACACTTTAGAGGCAATCAGAGAGAGATAGAGGCATGATCAAGTCAATTAAGGAGATTTGTATTAGAATATAATCAGGTTAAGAAATAACATCTTGAGTTTTATGCCGAAACCAAAGCCGTCTGCATTGCCATGTTCACAAAAATAGAAAGTACATTTGTTCACAATATATATATATATATATATATATATAACAGCATATTTTTTAAGACCGCAGGATGCTGAAGATATAAACAGAAACTGGTATATTCAAACAAACAATCCATAAAGAAATACTGTACAAATATTCTTGTATGCCAGCATTTAGCTATCGATGTTTCACATTGAAATTTCTATATAGATTTTGTTCACGCTAAACAGTAAATTAAAAAGGGGGTCTTGTTTACTTCCTGTAAACTTGGACAGCGTTACCGTGAACAGACACAGCCACATGAGTATTCAGATCACTTATATGTTGGGGGAACTCAACATGTATAAGCTGTGAAGCCAATCTGGTTGCGAAGATGTCGCACCTCCAAATTTTTGATATCCCCCCCCCCCCGTCCATCTCTCCCACACTAAATAGGCTAAATGTCTTCTTAGACACAGCCACATGAGTATTCAGATCACTTATATGTTGGGGGAACTCAACATGTATAAGCTGTGAAGCCAATCTGGTTGCGAAGATGTCGCACCTCCAAATTTTTGATATCCCCCCCCCCTGTCCATCTCTGCAACACTAAATAGGCTAAATGTCTTCTTCCTCAAGCGTGTAAGAAAATAAAATGAGAATCCTATACCCAATTGATTGTAGCGTCAAATAAATCAAATTAATAAAGGTATTTCTCAGTCGTATTTCTACAATCCAGTTAAGCGATGACCCCATTAACGATAAAATTGAATTAACCCCATCCCACATACCCCTTTACTGTCCCACAAACCTACGCAGCCCCACCCTCCCAAAGTCTATATTGAAATAATGAATACCCCCACCCCCCCAAACATACTAACCGCCCTTTACCGTTCTTATTATAGTTTTCCCCGCGATAAGAAAAATACTTTGATGAAATCATTGCGACAAAAAAGAGCTCTAACCTAATGGAAAAACACGCCACCTAGTGGTAACAACACGCCACCTAGTGCACGTATAATGATTGATCCCGTCACACAGTGGGGGGACTACATTCTCCGGCGTTTATCAAGTGTAATGAGAGATCCAGATATTGCTAATTTGGTGATTAAGCTGTAATTTCATGGTTGAGCCGGGGGGAGGGGGGGGGGCTGGGACACCGCCAGAAACAGGTTTTATGTACATCATAGAACCCGCACGTGACAAGGTGGGAGCGCGTGCAAAAATAATCCGGGGGATATCCTTTTCAGAACTTGTTTTAATTTGATTTCATTGAAAGATAAATCAAAACCCGAGCCTTCAGTTCATTAGTATTGATAGCTTTGTTTTGTTTTGCAAATCCGCTTTGTTCTCCATGATGTGATATCAACACCATTTATAGCTCCTTACTGATTATAAATAAATCATAGAAGGACGACATATATTTACTTTTTTTTCTGACAGCTTTTTTCTAAATTGACACCGAGTGGTATGGGCGCCCGCAGGTAGGGTAGGGATTGATTGGATAAAAAAATTTTGGACAAAAATAGACAAAAATTTATTAAAGTAAAGAGAAAATAAAGAGAAAGTAACTAAGCTGATGTCCTGTCCGTTCGTTCTCCATACAAATACGCTACAGTAAATCAAAACTATATTAAAACGTTACTAAAAATTGTTTGCCCCCCCCCCTGGAACGTTAATCGATTTTTTTTTGCCCCCCTCCCCCTAGAAAGTTTTCTGCGGGCGCCCATGCCGAGTGGTACTTCGTACTCCAAACTCCAGACCCCTGGGTCGCAAGTGTTCAAATCTTACAACCCAACCCTGGACTGAATACGTTTCTGGGAGCGAAATTTCCGTGCACCGTAATGATTGCTGTTGCAAAACGAATTGTGTGTGTGCTGACAACAAGCAATGATTCTCAAGATAAATTAGAAACTCACAAAGTAGGTACACTAAATTTACGATGCCCGGTCTTACGGTGAATTCTGATTCAAGAAATCTTTTCGGTACACAGCGGTGGTCTCGGAATGCGGACGCACTAGAACTTGAAACCCGAACGATAATCTATGTTTCCAGTGCCTTCTTTGGTCGCTTTGTCTGTACCTGTGTTTCCCCAGCGTTGGGACAGCCCTTACGCTTTGTCGTTTAAGTGCGTTGTCAGAAGCCGAAGAGAAAGCGTCTCGTGTGATTGCCGCGGCCATTTTTTAGCAATGTTCTGCCCGTTTTGCATTATTTCTTTTAATAACAAATTTGTGTATTCGCCATGGGTCCTAAAAAAGTGTAGTGAGGAAAACAAGAGGGCATCAAACACAGATCACATAGAATACTCAAGAAAGCTTATGGTATCATCACACAAACTAAACATCCTTCACTCGAAGAATTATTTGAATAAGAAAAAAAACCATGTAAAATCTTCATCACAGATACCCAAGATCAGGTCGATCAGGGAGAATTAATAAAGTTAGGACCAAAAGATATACAAATTCTTTTGTTCCCCAGTCTGTAAGAATGTACCAGCTTGCTCCCTCAGCAGTTACCAAATCTAAATTATCACCAATTAAGTCATTATTGTCACTAAAGGAGTTCATTGATGTCTGATTTCTACGCTAGAGAAATAGTTTAGACGTCTTGTGTTTAAATGGTTCTATTTAAAATCTGATTGTAAAATGTCTTGGTTATAATATTCATTACTTTTTTTTTGCTGAAAATAAATATGTACAATGTAATCAAAAAGCATTTCCATTTATTTTACGGCTTAAAAATTAATATGATTTACTCAAGGGTAGACAAATTCCTTAAACATTTTCTAACTTGTACATATTAATTTGGCTGATCTCGCTATCCCGTTCGGAGTGGCTAAATTGACTGTAAGATTTTTTGATTCAGAAACGTATTAATTTTGTATTCCGAGGCCCTACTGTATTTCAAATACGGTACTTTAATAGTAATAATTTATAAAAAGAACGCACACCTTTTTTTCAAATTTCATTTTTTTTTGGTACTTTAGTTTCTATGTATTTCTTTATTAAATTTTGTATATTATTATTAAAGTTATTTTCGAAAGATTGAACTTTAATTAATTGTCTAGAGCAGGTGATAAAGATCGAAGTAATTTTATTTTAGTGTTTTGTAATCAGAAGGGGGAAAAAAAAGCCGAACGAAGTGATGTCATTTATTTGATCGGTGAAATAGAAAGACCGCTTGCAAGTTGTTGTCGAGTGGCATTTTGAAAATGTACTTGAGTAAATATCCCCAGGGTGGTAACGTAATAGTACGGCCACGGGAGATCCATATTGCACTGACTTATTACATTCTGACGATAGATGAGGGATGGAATAGTTTGCTCATGATAAGGTATATTTTTAATTAAAACGAAAAGTTATTAGACAATTTTTTTGAAAATCTGAATGAGGAAAAAGAATTTACACAAGCAATGAGATTGCGTGGCAAGAGCATTAAACACTCCAGGTATTTGACTCCAGATTTACGAGTCCAGGTACATGACTTAACGTATATGAGTCCAGAGATATGACTGCCGGTATATAACTCAGAGATATGATTGCAGGTATATGACTATACTTATATGACTCCAGATATGACTCCAGGTAAAGGAAGTCCTGTAATATGACTCCAGGTAAAAGTCTCCAGGCAAATATGACTCTGATTATATGAATCGAGCTTTGTGACTTCAGGTAAATGACTCCAGCGTTTCCGGGTATATGACTCCATGGTACATATGACTTCAATACCGGCAAATAAAGTTATAATGATTTAAGAAAAACTTAAGATTTTAAAAAAAGAAGAGCGATCACGTCAATAATGTTAACATTTAAATATTAGTGTTAACAATTTCTTGGAAGTTACGACTGTCGTCTCACAATTTAGTTTCACGGTTCTCACTCCGATGCAAGCGATTACATTTTAAATCAGGAGAGCCCCCCACCGTTTGCATCGGTTCAGACGTTTCATCTTTTAACAGCACACGGCCAACAGTTTGGGAAGGAACCACAGTTGCAACACTTACCTGGCCGCTACAGACGCTGGGTACATCTCCTTGACCAGCGTCGCGTTTCGGCGCTGCTCGCGGGCGAGGATCTTTAATCTCTCGGCCAACTTCTTGGAATAGTCTTTAACCCTTGACAAAACACAGATGGGGTTAAAATGTGTGGTGCACCAACTAAAAACGAAACGTAGTCTTCTTTATAAGTTAGATGAAACCAGGGACGTCATTTGGGTAGGGAAGGGTGCAGCATTTGATCCCTCCTCCCCCCCCCCCTGAATTTCAAGGTTTTATTTAAATTGCTGTGTACTGTGACGCCTTATTTGGGTAGGGAAGGGTGCAGCATTTGATCCCTCCTCCCCCCCCCCCTGAATTTCAAGGTTTTATTTAAATTGCTGTGTACTGTGACGCCTTAACAACTTAAAAAGCTGAACAAGTTTTGGTGTCCCCACACCCACCCACCCTGGAAAAGACCGGAAATGACGCCCCTGGAAGAAACCTGTTTTAACACTGAAATTAGTTCCAGCGATTAAGGGTTTGGCGGTTGGACTGTAAATATGGAGCAGCTATGCAAAGATAATCACGAGTAAATAAAAACAGACACTGTAGATAGAAACGTAATAATGAGGCAATGAATCAGGGGGGGGGGGAATCATGCAACAGAAAGATGAAGACAATCATGAAAGAGAAAATCAATACAATAGAATATCACGCTTTAATATATAATAATTTAACAGAAGAAAGAAAAAGAAGAGAAAAAAACAAGAAAAAAAAACGACAACAATAAGTTTTGTTTAAGTAAAACCGTCAAATTAGCTTAAATTATATTTCTTAAAATTCTTCTAAGAATCCTGATTTAAACATATCACATAGGACATACATTTAAAAAAAAAAAAACCTACAAACGCACACACTGATAAATAAATCTGAGAAATTTTGTCTGATGTCATGTGACCAAGCTGCTTCAGTATAAGTTCAGATTACAGTTTTCATTTCAATGATACATCATTTGAATATTATTAATTTTTTAAAAGTTTTGGCAAGTACGGAAGCTATCTAATTCAACAAATGTTAAAAAGCTTATCTCGAGCGCCTCTTGGGGGGGGGGGGGGGGGTGGGGGGGAGGACATAGCACAGGTTTTCAACAGTCACTACGGAAATCGATATCTGTCCGCACCAGCACACATCCCTCAGGTAAGCGAAAAGCTATTTCAAATTAATCGTGCGATGGGGTTAAGTTAAAAGCGGGGGACCATTCAGAGGAGAATCAGGTCACGGCCAATAGGCTTGAACGGCAAGGGTGGAGAAAGGGGGATCAAAGACATCAAATTGTGTCATGTGATTTGGCTTGATGGTCCAGCAGCAGAGAAGTGTTGAGAGCATATTTTTAAGCACCGTGCATTAACTACATGCTGTGATATTTGTGTATTTATTTACATTATAAGCCTATCCAATGTTATCGACGGCAGCAGTGTTTAAATACGTGTATCACTCCCCCCCCCCAGCCCCGCACCCCCTACGGGGTTTTTTTTGGGACTATTTTCACAACTACCACACGTTGATTCAGTAAGTCTGGCTCCCCTACACATACAATAGACTGATCATGTGTTTATTGAATTGTACAAAAGTACTCAAGAACCTAGAAAATAAAAGGAACTATCAATGAAGTAGTGTTTATGCATATATAAACATTTAAAAAAAAAATTTAAGCTAATTTGTCATCTGTTCTTATAATCCATATTTTTCTCACCCTCTGAAATGCCACCTCACACCCTCTAAAATGCCACCTCGCACCCTCTGAAATACCACCTCGCACCAGCTGGATCAAATCATCACAGGGGGACTATCACACCCGCCCAGATTTGTTCTATCGATTTCAGACATCGATAGCTTGTGGTCAGATAACTTGTCTTCAGATAACTTTTCAGATAGCTTGTCGTCATTAGTTTGTCGTCAGATAGCTTGTCGTCAGATAACTTGTCTTCAGGCAGCTTGTCAGATAGCTTGTCGTCACATCACTGACCTGTTGGTGAGTCTAAGTGTCAGAAAAATGAAGACAGGGTACACAAAAAACTCCACCACCAACAAACAGGAACTGAAGGTCGTGGACTTCCGCTGTGCCGAAGACGAGTAGAGAGTATCGGATAAAATCTCTGCGCCAAGATCGTCCTGAAAGAAAATATAAACAGACCAAAAGTTGGCGGGAAATGTAGTTCCGAAACAAAGTCGATGCTAGAGAATCCCGTGAACAGGATTTGTATTTCAAATCTAGACAGTATAAGTTTCATAAAGCCAATGTCGGATGTCGACGGGGGACCGACGTGTTGGTACCATGGGCGCCCGCAGAAAACTTTCTAGGAGGGGGGGGGGCAAAAAAAATCGATTAACTTTCCAGGGGGGGGGCAAAATTTTTTTTAGTAATGTTTTAATGTAGTTTTAATTTACTATAGCGTATTTGTTTTGGTGAACGAACGGACAGGACATCAGCTTAGTTACTTTCTCTTTATTTTCTCTTTACTTTAATACATTTTTTGTCTATTTTTGTCTAAAATTTTTGTATCCAATCAATCCAGGGGGGGGGGGCAAGTGCCCCACCTTGCCCCTACCTGCGGGCGCCCATGGTTGTTACCAAGAAAGATTTATGAAAAAAAATTATGGTACAGATAAATGAATTTCCTATTGAAAGACATATCTGTATCTTTAAAAAAAAATATTTTAGTGGCGATCAACCTGTCATTTGCGTATGTGTTAAATCGCGATGAAAAACTTTAGACAAATAACTTTAATATGAACATTTTGTTCATACAAAAAAACGCAAACTATTTTGCAATTTAAAAAAATTGGGGGATTGTTCATTGCTTATTTTCAAACGTTCTTTTCGATTTAAGAAAAAAGTTAATTAAAATAAAATAAACAATCATTTAATTGCATTGAATGATTATGAAATAAATATTTTAAATTTTAAAATCTTTTTTATGCGACTCTTTGTGTTTTATTTCCTCACCTGTATGTGATGTAGAGTGTCGATAAAACCTGTAATGTTTCCCATCCAAGCCCTCGCCTCCCCCACGGGGTCCCACTTGACCACCGTCCCATTCACCGTACCGTTGCTGTAGATGAGTGACCGGAAGCCCTGAAGTTTATCAATCATGTCCACGAAGTCTGCTTGCTTGACGCGACGAGAGACGAGACTTGAAAACTCTGCGGCCTGTACCAGGTTCTGACGCCCTCTGACCAGGTACACCATATAGTCTGCCAGTTTGTCCCAGGACACAAATCCTGAAATCGGCAAAAAACCCAAAAGGGGGGGGGGGGGGGGGGCAAAAAACAGCCTAATGATTGAAGACCCGCCGGGTTTAAAAAAAGACTTGTTTCTATATAAAGTTTGTTTTGGAAGGTTTAGTCCAGTGGTTTAAGTTTAAAAATAAAAAACCCAAGGGGGGGGGGGGGAGGGGCAAATAACAGTCTACTGATTGAAGACTCGCCGAGTTTAAAAATAGACTTGTTTCTATATAAAGTTTGTTTTGGAAGGTTTAGTCCAGTCGTTTAAGTTTAAAAAGACGAAGAGAAACACAATCAGACTGTGAGAAAGATGGAGAGATGTATTAGTGTTTAAATGTATGTTTATAGTTTATATATATAGATATAATATATATATATATAACTGAACAATGCCTGGGGGCACTAAGAAGGGGTTAGCCCTTCAAATGGACAATACCTGGGGCACTAAGAAGGTATAAGCCGTTTAACTGAACAATACGTGGGGTACTAAGAAGGTGTAAGACCTTCAAATGAACAATACGTGGGGTACTAAGAAGGTGTAAGACCTTCAAATGAACAATGCCTTGGGCACTAAGAATGTGTAAGCCATTCAACTGAACAATGCCTGGGGGCACTAAGAAGGTGTAAGCCCTTCAGATGAACAAAACCTGGGGCACTAAGAATGTGTAAGCCTTTGATGCCAGTAACTCAAAGAACAAAAGGAATTTAAACACTTTGTCGTAACACTTTCAAGACCTTCCCTGTACACAGTTTCTTTTGAACACGGTCAAGTACAAAGCCCAGTTTGTCATTCGAGACCTTGGATTAAGCTAATCCCCTAGTAGTCACAAGCGTCTGGACATTAAACGGTTCTGAATTTCTCACGTATTGTTAGATCTATGTTTGATATATATATTAGTGTACCATGTTCCCTTTGATATAACAAACCCCAAAATAACGTTTGAAAAACTTTTTTAAAATTTTTTTTATTGATGTGACGTATTTAATGCATAATCAGAGCCGGCGCCAGAGTATTTGGCACCCTAGGCGAACCTGTCGCACTGCGCGCCCCCCCTCCAACGCCCACGGCTACTAATTATTTAATTAGTAGTGCCGCCTCCTAAAAATTTGCCGCCCTAGGCGCCCGCCTAGTTCGCCCAATGGTTAAACCGGGGCCTGTGTATCATGAAACACTAGTTGAGGTGTTTATAAATCATTTTATTGTTTAGATTACATTATTTTGTGCAGTAAAAGAGATGGGCGGGGGGTGAGCAATCTTCGATATAGTCAGGGTAGGGAGAAGCCATACGAGATTCATGATAATTCGAGAACCACTGGCTAATCAGGCGATACCTCGGTGCAAAATATTACTCTTGGTATCAACCCAATTCTTAATCAATAGCACCCAACGCTAATGCGTGAATATCAACAGTTTTTTTTTTTTTTACCTTTGGTGAAGAAGATGGCGCCGTTCGCCCTTTCCAGCCCAGCATTCTCTGTGGCGAACGTCAACGCTTGGAAGGCGACAATTTCCGGCCAGAAGTTGCCTAGTGTGATGGCGTTCATAAGCTCTTGCATCCACTTGATCAACAGATCTATAATCTGACTGGAGATAAAGAGTGCAGGTGAGGAAAGGTGGACGGATGTGGGGTGGGAGAGTGAAGGTGAATAGGTGGTGGTGGGAGAGTAATGGTGAGTAGGAGGCGGTGGTGGTGGGAGAGTGCAGGTGAGTAGGTGGTGGTGGGAGAGTGCAGGTGAGTAGGTGGTGGTGGGGTAGTGAGAGATTACAGGTGAGTAGGTGCTAATAAGGGAGGCAGTATAAGTGGAGATGGGGTAGGGCAGGGTAGGTTGAATGGGGTCGGGCAGTGTAGGTTGAATGGGGTCGGGCGGTGTAAGTTGAATGGGGTCGGGCAATGTAGGTGGAGATGAGTTGGGGCAGTGCAGCTTTCTAGGTGGAACTGGTTTAGAAGTTGGTGCTGAATCAACTTGAGAGCACTGGTGTACAGGTTTGTGCTGAATTGTGAGCACTGGTTTACAGGTTGGTGCTGAATCAACTTGTGAGCTCTGGTTTACCATAATTTAGAGGTTGGTGCTGAATCAACTTGTGAGAACTGGTTTACAGGTTGGTGCTGAATAANGGGGGTGGGAGTTTGGGTAAGTTAGTCGGAGGGTGGGAGTGGGAGTTTGGGTAAGTTAGTCGGGGGTCGGGAGATTGGTTAAGTTAGTCGAGGGGGGGGTGTTAGGTTCTTACCATAGACCGTGTAGTAACGTTAAATAAATAGTTAAACAAAGTTAGCATAATTAACGATTAGATCAGGTGGTGCATTCAACTGTCATACTTGATGATGTGGTCAATTTCATTTAAATTTATAGGAGATGATGTGACAGTGTCTGTAACCGAGGAAAACAACGATGCGACTCCGCGATGGCTTTAATTGTGTTGTTGCAGTTGCTGAGACCGACTAGACCGTTCACAAAATGCCAGTTAAGAGACAATGTCCAATGCATCTTCAACGTTTTTTCTACATGATAGACCAGACCGTAAAAACCCATGAGGCCAAGATGGTCCGGACAGAGCATCTTAATGGGCTAATCCTTATGGAATACACGTCATGAATGAAACAACGCAGGCACTTGCAATACGCGTTTGTGATTGGTGAACAAGGTTGACTTTATTTAAAAAAAAACAACTTTTAATGTCGATTACTAGAGCAGCCTTTATTTAATTTGTTAGTGGTGTCCTTGTACTAAGAATTTAAAAAAAAAAAAGCCTTTTAATCTGCTAACCTGATTTCAGTAAGTTTTGGAACATTTTCTCCATGATTTTTAAATGAAAAAAACAAATATTTTTACATGCCTCTGGGCACACATTAATAGTGAGGAAAAATACATACGAAATCGAGTCAACCAAAAGTGAGCTAAAATATTTAGGACTTATATGAGCTTGACAGACCAAAATAAATCAATGCCTCTCATGAGTCGTATAGTTTTCGAATTGTGTCCCACCGGTCCCCTACACTTAAAAGTTTGGGAAACGCTGCTCGAGTTATAAATGACATACCTATCATTCAACTAAATCTTCTGGTCATGACTGACCCCATCCCCCAACACCCACCCATTCCCGTGCACGATTCCCGCAGGCCCCAACGGCCAGGGGCCTACTAATATTTTACTCTCTAACCCCATCTGATACTTCAATAATCAATTGATTACTCACGTGTCTTTGAAAAAAAATCAAATTAATAACAATTTTAGATGACGTTTGATGAAAGGGCATCGAACTGTTTTCTGTTTTAATCCACCTCGTCTCTACTCTTGTGTGTGTGTGCATGTGATCGAGCGCGCGCGTGTGTGTGTGAGTATAGGCCTATGTGTGTGTGAGTATAGACCTGTTTGTGTGTGAGTATAGACATGTGTGTGTGAGAGTATAGGCCTATGTGTGTGTGAGTATAGACCTGTTTGTGTGTGAGTATAGACATGTGTGTGTGAGAGTATAGGCCTATGTGTGTGTGAGTATAGACCAGTGTGTGTTTGAGTATAGGCATGTGTGTGTGTGTGAGTATAGACCTGTGTGTGTGTGTGAGTATAGGCCTATGTGTGTGTCAGAATGTGTGTGTGTTGTTGGTGCTGCTGTCGTTTTACCCCCTACTTAATCGTGCACACACACAATTTTAATTTAATACTTCTAATAAACTGTTATGGCTAAATTCTCAGGATTTCAGTAAGGATTCGACGCTGGTCTTTCACTTTGATCTCTCATTGTCCTCTCATGATCGCTACATGTATTATTTTTTAAAGAACTAGATTGCAAGCCGTTTTGTGCTGTCATTAAACGTGCTGCTGGTCGATGGGTCTTATCGATCTCTTTTCTATCTATCATGATGTAACCCAATGGTGTTGACAAAAGCAAAAGGAAAAATATAGATAGATTAGCGTACTTGAACTGGAAGGTGAGTTAAACATGTTTACTGGGCAGCTGAGGATGGTGAGTTAAACATGTTTACTGGGGCAGCTGAAAGGAGGACGAGATTTTGTTTTCCATGTCAGCGCAGATTTTTTAATTGGGGGCTCATCAGTTGGTTGGTGGTAACTGAAGGCAGGCATTCTCTTAGCGTGGTGATTACATGAACTATATGCCGGTCAGGTCAAACGTGACCCGTGGTTAACCGAAATCAAATAGCGTTTCCATGCGTGAATTGTTCTTAAAGCCTTTAACTTTTAACCCCCCCCCCCTCGTTTTAACGAAACAGCATGATGAGTCAGACTAAAATTGAGGGATGAATATCAACTTCATGATCAGCTAATGTTCTATCGTCTAATGGTATATCATGCAATGCTATAACATCTAGTGTTGTACCATCTGATGTTATATCATTTAGACGACCCTAGAAATTCAATAGTTTGCAAGCTATGGGGATTCGAAATATTGAGTGAACTTCCCAAACAGCAATGTTTACTTTATGTCATTTTTTGCGCTTGCTCAACCTGTCATTTCTTGCTCTTGCTCAACCTGTCATTTCTTGCTCTTGCCCAACCCATCATTTCTTGCTCTTGCCCGACCTGTCATTTCTTGCTCTTGCCCGACCTGTCATTTCTTGCTCTTGCCCGACCTGTCATTTCTTGCTCTTACACAACCTGTAATTTCTTGCTCTTGCACAACCTGTCATGTCTTGCTCTTGCACAACCTGTCACTTCTTGCTCTTGCACAACCTGTCATTTCTTGCTCTTGCCCAATGTGTCATTTCTTGCTCTTGCACAACCTGTCGTTTCTTGCTCTTGCAAAACCTGTCATTTCTTGCTCTTGTCTAACCTGTTATTTCTTGCTCTCTCCTATTCCTCCGTCTCGCATACATACCCACACTTTAAATTGCTTAAATACCCATGAAGAACATGTTAAAAATGTGCATTTCCATAAAAAACACACAAAACACCATATAAACAGATCCATTGCGAGGATTTGAAATCTAGAAATTGACAGATTACTATGTTCGAGTGAAGAGTTTTCATTACTGTCACAGTGCAAGCATTCATAGATACTAATTGTTTTAGATAATAATATTGTTTTTATAAGTTAGAGGGAAAAGGAAGTTAATTAAGGTATGTCATGCGCAGAAGCGTAGAAGGAGATAAGTGAGAATGGAAGAAATATGTGTTAAATAGAAGATAGGCTCTTGCCGTACATCTTATAGCATCGGATTACTTATTCAATAGATCTGTGTGAAAATCATATGTGAAGTAAATAGACAACGTCAGTCATATTTTACTCCAATTTCGGAGTATTTCATGTGGTGCAATTTATATATAATAAAATGAACGAATTTTTTTTCAGGTTTTCCCATATTTTGTTTCGCTCATATCTCTCCCCCCCCCCCCCCCCCCCCCCCCCCCCCCCCCCCCCCCCCCCCTATGTCTCACAACCCAATGTCTCACAACCCAAAATCTCACAACCCAATGCCCCACAACCCAATAACCTGATTGCAGTCTCTCCCCTTTATTACTACACCGAAACAAGAAACAAACAAACAGACTCAATTCACGTTAAAGAAAAGTGGGGTAAAATGTAAAAAAAAAAAACGACTTGTTGGAAACTTTCTGACCATCTCTTTGGCCATTGACCGCTCTCAGACAGGTGATATCAACCAGACATCTCCCCAGCCTTACCTATAAAACTGCACCACGCCATACTCGTCCACCACCCTGGTGTCAATGCTGTGGCGGAAGGTCATCAGGTCAACGCGAACCGCTGTCTTATTCGGAACTGTCCCCGGGTAGGACAACAGCGACCTCGGCCACGACTTCAAGGCCATGAAGATATCATCCACGTTCAGCCTCGACCTCAGCATGTCATCCCGCGTGCGAATCTCGCCGTCGGAGCTCAGGTAGAGCGCGGAGTGCCCCCGCTCCAGCTGGATGTCGTGCAGCAAGTCTTTGATCAACAAGGCGGACTCGATGTTGGTTTGGACCAAATTATTCTTGTCCAAGTTTTTCACGGCTTTGAACACGATCACGATGTTTTGTGCGAGCAGTATGACAGCGGGGATAAATCCCGCGGTGAGGATCAGGACGAGGAGGAAGTATCGACCGATGCTCGTCCGGAAGTTCAACGTCCGGTCCAGGAAGCTTTTCTTCTGCCCGCTGTCTCCGAAAATAGAAGAGGTGAGCGTCGTGGTGGAGCAGGTGGAGGCGGTGAGGAAGGAAGACAGCGGTGTTGTTGTAGTCATGGTGGAGCTGTGGTCAGATCAGGTGGAAGCACATCTATAGGCATAAAAAAAAAAGAGAACTTATCTTTTTAACGAAAATTCTGAGGTGATTAACGTGAAGGGGATCTAACCCAAAACTTACTTCAAGCCCACAATATAAACTAATGATCCCCTCTATTGTAAAGTTGAGCCTAAGCTCTCAATTGATCATCCCGACGCATTTCGTTCCGAACGTCCCCAGTCGTCTAACTGTGCGTTTGAAAGTCCCCCTGCCCAAATGCTTTTGCTGAAAACCATGTTACCTCCCAATAGTCGGGTGGCAGGGTTTCCAGGGTGTATTGATAGACGTTCGTCGCTATAAAAGCTACGTCCTCCTTGAACACTCTCACGATGAGAGCATCGTTGATGCTGCAGCTCTTCGCTTCTACGATCTCAACAGCGAGATCCGGTGCATTTGCAGTAGCAAGGTGAATAGCCAGTTAAAAATGAAACGGCCCATACTATGCAGCGTTTCTTGGAATGGGATTATGTTCACTTCAAGTCCGCGGAGTAGGCTTATTATTTCGTGCGTCTTCTGTCCGCGAAGGGAGCACAATTTAGAAAGTAACTTTTCTCCCCCAGGAAACTTTATATAAGCTAGAAATAGCTGAAATGGTTCCAGGTGAAAATAGATATCACAATCATTTAGCTTGCTATTTACGCCTCTAAGACCATCTTGAGTGAGAGATACCTAAAAGGCTAAAAAAAAAAAAAAAAAAAAAAGAAGAAGAACGACGCGGTCGTAAATTAACGACGATGTGTAAAGTTGACTCATTTGGGGATGTAAAAATGTTTTATCGCAAAATATTGAAATTTTACAATGGTCAATCGTTTCTCTAAACGCATGAAGTTTTAGCAAGGTCACTGTTCATTTATTTTGTGCGCTTGTGTGTGTGTCTTTGTGTTAAATCGTCCATTGTAAAGTGCACATTTCGACAGTTTCATTTACAGTGGTGAGCTTAACCCATTCGATGTTAAGCTTCACTCTTGTGCTCACTCTGCCGTTATTTTTTTCCCAACTGCCTCTACCCCCCCCCCAAACCCTCAGCGTCCCGTCCACGGGTCTGTAAGTACAGCATCCACCCGATGTGTACACATTGAACTGCTGAAATATGCGACATAGTCCACGCAGTTCAGGGTTGATTCGCGGCAGGTCCTATCTCTGAACTCAAACCTCTATAGTATTGGTAATAATATATTTCATTAAAAAAAAAAAAAAGTTAACCTATTTTAAAAGAAATCATATATACCCGTTAACTTACATGTGTAGAGTCAGTTTCAGTCAATTAGGCACATTTAATCCTTATTCAAGTTCATCTACCGCGTCACCACCACAAAGCACGTGCCGACATAATCACCCGGACAATTCCTCGGAATTCACAACCCGCGTTGACAGCGTTCGATTCCCTGACGCTTCAATTCATTCCTTTAACCAATGTGTGGCGCGACCAGCCACAGTGGCAGGGGACGGGCCGAACGGCACGACAGCTCGCCTTGGAACCGTCAGTGCCAGAGGAAAATCCTCTCGTCTGCTGTGGGCTATAAATAGCTATGACCGGACAATCGTCGCGGCAGGTATTTTGGGGGGGTCTTGTTATTGCCAGCCGCGGGAGTCAGAACAGGTTTGTTGGATTTCGCAGTTTTAACTTTTGATGAAACATCTTAAAATTATCATATCTTTTAAGTTGTTAGTAAGAAAAAATAATATATTTGTGTGTGTGTGTGTGTGTGAGTGTGTCTTTCCGCAATAAATTAAACACCCCGTAAAAACATAAATTTTTCGCATAAATCCTTTATAGAGTGTAATATCCAGCAACTGAAAAAGGTGGGGGGGGGGGGGG
>CAXITT010000618.1:268976-296123 GCA_964033795.1 Lymnaea stagnalis | reverse complement strand
TAGATAGATAGATAGATAGATAGATAGATAGATAGATAGATAGATAGATAGATAGATAGATAGATAGATAGATAGATAGATAGATAGATAGATAGATAGATAGATAGATAGATAGATAGATAGATAGTAAGTATTAACTGCAAAAGTATTGTCTTCGTTTATGAAATGCCTCAGTGTTCGAATTAAATTACAAAAGGGAAGGTTCATTTAAAAAGATTTCAAGGTCTCAAAATTGTTATAATGAGCATATTTCAATAAAAAACTTTCCGTCGGAGGCCCCCGGACCTCCAAAACGCTCCTTGGGTGTGTCCCGTTTTTTCCAGTTCATGATTTGTTCACCCTTCACTAACATTATGTAACTATCTATCTTTAGCATCATCGTGGTGCAATCGGGTAAACCATAAGTCAGCGCGGGAATTCCCCACCCACGGCTGCCTGACAGTTGACAGTGTCACGTTATATTTCGTCATTCAGAACATAGGCCTACTCGAGACAACACTGTGTTTGCCTATTGAAAAAGTAAGTTTTATTTATAAATTGATTTAGTTTAGTAAAAATATGTGTTTTTCGTGATTAAATAAGACAAAATTATTTACTATAAATGAAGATGATTTTTTTTTTTTATAATCAATAGTATAAAGCCACAGTCAAAGTTAAAAGAAAAAAAAAAAATTAAACCAATAATTCAGACATGCCAGTCATAGTACTTAGGCAATCAAAAAATTAAATAAGCTGACTGGTGTATTTTTTTTTTAAATTTCGTCATTTTCAATAAAATTCGTTTTTTTTTTTTAAATGGGGGTGATTATAAAAAAAAAAAAAAAAATAAACAAATAATTCAAACATACCAGTAATAGTAATTAGGCAATCAAAAAATTAAATAAACTGACTGGTGTATTTTTTTTTTAAATTTCGTCATTTTCAATAAAATTCGTTTTTTTTTTTTTTAAATGGGGGTGATTACTCCAGTCAAAATTGATGTTACGTATTTTTAGGTAACACCAACTGAAGTGTTTACGTCATAGATGCACAAAACACCATTGATAGATGCATCTATATACAGTGGTTCTTAACCCGTGGCCACTTTGGAGTTCATATATCTATATACAGTGGTTCTTAATCTGTGGCCACCTGATAAGCTCATGTATCTATAAAATAATAATAATAATAAGTGGTCTTATATAGCGCGGGACCCCAGCCTAGGGCTGGGCCAAACGCGCTGTACATAAAAATATTATCAAAAGAGACATGATCATGACATTAAAATAAAAATACATTTATGAAAAAAAAAACAGTGGTTCTTAATCTGTTGTCATTTTGGACGTTCATGTATCTATGGTTCTTAATTTGTTGTCACTTTGGACGTTCATGTATCTATATACAGTGGTTCTTAATATGTGGCCATCTTTGATGTTCATGTTTCTATATACAGTGGTTCTTAATATGTGACTAAATTGAACGTTGATGTATCTATGCATGCACAATGGTTCTTAATCTGTAACCACCTTGGTTGCTCATGAATCTTTCTTTGCACAGCTGTTCTTAACATGTGGTTAAGTGCAATGTTCATGTATCTATTTACAGTGGTCTTTAATAGTATTCCCGGAAATTTGATCGAAAGAAATTTTAATCGAACGAATATTGTTTGGTCGGCGTTGGATCCGAGCATAAATTAATTAGAACGGAAATTCGTTCAGAAGGAAATTCGTTCCTAAGCGGAAGTTTGCTCAAAATAAACGAATGACATTTTTTTATTTTTATTTAAAAGGATAATTTTTAACATGCACAAAAAACGCACGCACGCACGCACGCACGCACGCTATCGTCAGCTTCAGAATCAATAAATAAGACATCTATAATATTACACTTTTTACAGAGGCTGTGCTGTCTTATTTATCCTTTAAAAGTGTTTAATATATTGAGCTAGGATTAAATAATTTTTTTATTTTATATTATAATTTTTCTTTTATTTCAGAACATTGGTAACGACGTCACAAAGTGAATCAACCAAACAAGTTTTCTCGTGGCCATGAACGTACACATTGCTACAAAAATGCTCGCCAATCTCCTCGGACTGTTCCTCGCCGCATTCTTCATCTCAACAACAACTTGCGCACCATCAGGTAAGCCACAACAACAACAACATCATCATGCGCACCATCAGGTAAGCCACAACAACAACAACAACATGCGCACCATCAGGTAAGCCACAACAACAACAACATGCGCACCATCAGGTAAGCCACAACAGCAACAACATGCGCACCATCAGGTAAGCCACAACAACAACAACATCATGCGCACCATCAGGTACCCCACACAGTCATGTATGTGACAAACATGTACACTGCCCATGCGCAACCCATCATATCGCACACCCATCGTAAAAAAAAAAAACAACAATAAAAGTAAATTTTATTAAAATGTTTATACATTTTACCCACTTCTCATACGCACCTTCCGTAAAAAAAGGAATTAAACAAAAAAAGAAATAAATAAATCTCCTTTTAACAAATTTCATTTAGAACGAACTGCGTAATTATTATTTTTTTTTTTTATATCCACGCAAACCCAAGTCCAATGTATGAACAAATAAGTTTATATTTCAAACTAAATTTGTAACATTCCTGGACGTACAACGTTCAACAAACTTTTATGTGGGTTTCCATTAAGTTTTATGTCGATTCTCTTCTTCGTTGTCATTGTTAAAGTAAAATAATAATTCTTCTTCCAGGACCGACACTGAACGATTTAGTGTCCTTTCATTGTCCTTCCGACCGGCCCTTCAAATGCCTGCCCTACGGAGCGTGCTGCAGGGGCTCCGAGTTCTGCTACTCGGGGATGTGCGAGTCGTGTTTCCCGCGCGGCGTCGAGGACGGGGCGCTGCTGGACTGGTGCCGGGAGAAGGGGCAGTTTGACGTCGCCTTGATGAGGAACGACGGCTGCCGGTTGGCGTGTCAGGACGTTTTCAACACCACCCAGCTGATTTACGGTGAGTGATCTGCTCTTTGGTCTTTGTTACGTCTTGAACTTTCTAAAAAATGGTTTAAACAAAATTCGTCTTGGTGTTTTGACCAACTTTCTATTGGTGTCTAGAGATGCAATTCGAAATGGAGAAAATACTAGGGTACCCCC
Source organism: Lymnaea stagnalis (assembly GCA_964033795.1). Taxonomy (NCBI): domain Eukaryota; kingdom Metazoa; phylum Mollusca; class Gastropoda; family Lymnaeidae; genus Lymnaea; species Lymnaea stagnalis. Next base: position 292,988 of record CAXITT010000618.1, on the reverse strand, counting down.
CCCTACCCATTTTTTTCCCCCCCCCCCCCACACACACCTTTTTCCATAAAAAAAATATTGAACAAATGTCGTAAAATATGTGACCACTGTCACAAAGGAAGCATTTTTTTGCTTATATGGAGGGGGGGCATTGTGGACCACCTGCAGAGTTCTTTCATGGAAGTGGGGCGGCCAAACTCTTGGCCGGCCACCCCCCCCCCCAGGTGGCCAAACTCTTGGCCGGCCACCCCCCCCAGGGGGGAGCGGTGGCACTAAACCTAGCTACGCCACAGCAGCGTAAATGCTGTTCTAGTCCAAGCTCAAACTCAATACGTATTCTTAGTAAAAAAAAATAAATTCAGTAAACAAACAAAAGGACTCAACGATTCTTTTAAACCCTAAAACAAAGATCTCTTTTTCTGTTTTATGTTTGAAAACCGACCTGAGAAATCCTCCCTTGAAAACATAACAAACGGTGATTGAGCTTGAGAAATGATAAATGAAGATATGATTTATTAAAAAGCCCAGGCCCGGGGCAAGCCAAAAAAAGATGCCCACGGGCAATGCTTGAGTTTAGGACCCCTGTTCCCAGAAAAAAAAAAGTATATTTTAATACACATATTTAGCATGAAAATAAAATGACGCGTTAGGCGTCCTCTAAAGATTGGCACCCGGGGTGAGTGACCCCCTTCGCCCCCACCCCAAACCTGTTTTTTGTTTGTTTTTTTTCTTCTTTTTTTTTTTTTTTTTTTTTTTTTTTTTTTTTTTTTTTTTTTTTTTTTTTTTTTTTTTTTTTTTTTTTTTTTTTTTTTTTTTTTTTTTTTTTTTTCTTTTTTTTTTTTTTTTTTTTTTTTTTTTTTNATTAAAATAATTAGATATTATATTTTAGACTAAACCTTGACACCGCGTTAACACAGTCCACCCTGAAACTAAACTAAAACCAAAGTTGCATTGTCTTGGAGTTGGCTGGCTTTACAATATGATCTGAATGATCACTCTTAAAGTCATTACCGTCATCAGGGGTTGGGGTGGGGGGGGGGTTGGTGGAGTTCTATTAGTATTGGCCTTTTTTTTTTTTCTTGAAAAATAATTTTAGATGTATTGCATTGGAGTTGTTCTGATTAAATTTTTTTTTCTTTAATAGAATAACTAATTATGTACTGAAAATGAATTTGTATATTGTAATTATTTTTTTAAAGTATCCATTTATTTGGATCAATAAAATAATAATATTGGCATATATTTAAAAATGATATTTGACTGTTCCCGTTCTATTCATTTGAGAACTATTTTTATGCTTTAAACAAAAAAAACCCACAAAAAAAAAATGCACCTTTTGTATGAAATGAAAAACTATGACAATAAAAGGGGCAAACATTAAAACAGAAACACAACAACACATCTATTTGTCCGTTTCAGACCTGATGGCTGTAACTGTAGGGCTAACTGCATGTCTGGTAGTCAGCCTGCTTATAATCGTCGGTCTACTCTACATCATCTGCAGACTCAGAAAACAAAGGAGACGAGAGTACATATCAGGTTAGGCTTCATTCACTACCATTTATCTCGTGCCAAGCTGTTGGTCTTAAAGGGTGAACTCAAATTCCACAAAAAAGCATTGAAATAAACTTTAAACTTCAAGAGAGAGAATTAAAACTATTTTAAAAAACCAATCTGGGATATCATCAGCATTTCAGAGGCGTAGCTAGAGTGTTTGGTGCCCGGGGGGGGGGCAAGATTAATTTTAAAGAGCCTCCTTTTTTTTCAACTCTCAAATTATTTTCATCAATAAAATAATATAAAAGCACATCTTTGCGCCACTAACTAGTCTGGCGCCCTGGGACATCTGTCCCCCCTTAGCTACGCCTCTGCAATATTTAGAATTAGATAAATGTGTTGTAAACTATTTACATTTCGATTTTTTGAAAAAAAAACAACAACTTTATTCTTGTTTACTTTACAGCAGCTCAGTCCGAAAATGCAGCCCCTTCTGAGGCGTTTACCCCAGCTGTAAGCAAACAGTCATCCGTAGACTTGGAACATCAGTTACAAGAACTAGATGAATGTTTAAAGGGCAAAGGAAAGAAAAGTACAGATGATGACACCTATGTACAGAGACGCCAATCAGCACCGAACCTTTCCAATGGCACTGACGACATGGCTGCGAGCGACAAGAAAAAAGCGAGGGCGTTAAACAGTCTCGCCACCAGTGACACCAAATCCTGCGTCCCCATCGATGAAACGCCAACAAACGCTACCAGTTACAAGCCCAGCACAATCCATCAGGACCTGGTAGTTGACATCGAGGTCCACGCGAACAATGAGGGTAACCAACAGTCAACAGCAGATGAGACTGGAGGAATCCTTGAAGAGAATGATCGGTCTTCACATATCTCTATTCGAGTAGCCCCTTCACGCAGCGGAGTGCAAAATGGAGAAGAAGAACCATTGCTGGATACTAAATAATAATGTTACACATTGAAAGATGTGGCCCGGGGGGGGGGGGTGTATCGTAGATACGACATTAACTTGATACGGTTAGAATATTAATTTCTTTATGGAAGAACAAAGAAAATAAATTATTTTAAAAAAAAAATAATTTGAAATAAAATAGAAGATTATTTTTCACAACTGTTATCGAACTATTTGAATCAAGCCTAAAAAAAGCAATGCCGCGCAATCATTGTAACCATTACCAACCAATCACTGATTGGATATAATATGGAATGTATTGATCTGTTATTTACCCTATGTGTTTGCATATTTGTTGGAGTGGTCTAATTTATTGCAGTATTATTAAATGAGCACATGATATTGTTTGTTACAATATTCGTGTTTGTTGGTTTGAGTTAATTTAAATATTAAGTGTAATTTTTAAAAAAAAATAATGGAACATTCTTTACTATCATTTGCTATCTTGGTAAAGTTGTTGCTAAGAAAAGTCCATAGATTCATATCAATCTTATGTTGCACAAAGGTAAATCTTTATTGTTAACATATAATTCATATTAATGACATACATATTTTTATATGCAGAGTGTGCGAATGTTGTATGTTTGAAATTATTTATTACACTACATTTTTAAAAATGAAAATCCTTCCTCAATGTTTTAAAGTGAGGCTCAAAATATAGTGAACGGAGACAGCTTTAAAAAATATATTTTTTTATTTTGTAAATATGACAAATAAATGTACAAAAATTATGCGGTTGATATTAATGCAAATATTGTTGTTCTCTGTCATAAAGAGGTGCGAATGTTAACAACGTGGTGATATAATTATTTTCTACACTATTTATAAAATTAATTTTATTTATACGTCAATAAATGAATATATTGGAATTTTTTTTTTTTTACATTATTTCATTTTTAAACATACACTGTCCTGTATATAAAACGTGCGTTTCACTTACGGATTTAAACATTTCCGAGTGTTTTTGTTGTTGTTGTTTGTTTCGTTTTTTGGTTTGTTGTGTTTTTTGTTGGTACTTTACTGACAAAGCTCAGTGGCAAGAGTTACCCAACTGTGTCCAGCTGAAGCCTTCTTTTTTTTGTCTTTTGGAATAAATAAACATATACATTTTTTTTTACTTGAGTGCCGAATTTTGCAAATACCATTAAAAGACAAGATTCTCTTCATTTATATTTCTTCTCAGCTATTCTTTAAAGCTTACATCAGTGAAACGTATTCTTTAAAGCTTACATTAGTGAACCTTATTCTTTAAACCTTGCATTAGTGAACCTTATTCTTTAAAGCTTACATTAGTGAAACGTATTCTTTAAAGCTTACATTAGTGAACCTTATTCTTTAAACCTTGCATTAGTGAAACTTATTCTTTAAAGCTTACATTAGTGAAACGTATTCTTTAAAGCTTACATTAGTGAACCTTATTCTTTAAACCTTGCATTAGTGAAACTTATTCTTTAAAGCTTACATTAGTGAAACTTATTCTTTAAAGCTTACTTTAGTGAACCTAGGGTGGGGGAAGTGGGCAACGACCCCGGGCCTGTGTCAATGGATTACTTCACGGCGACGTCCGCTTGATGAGGTTAGCATGTCGCATAATTGTCCAAGGTTTCAAGAGCTTGGGCTTAGGCTCAACCTTTCAAGAGAATGAAACAAAAACACACAAAATACATTTTTAAAAAAAAAATAGCGAGAGCAAGAAGAAGAACAACAACAATAAAATTAATAATAGTATGAAGAGTAACAAGACTAACACATGTAAAAACAAAGTAAACAAGAACAGGAGTGTTATAATGAATTTTTAAAAAATACATTAAAATTATCTAAATCTAGTTAAATCTGCCGTTTACTTCATTGGCTCATCTGAACCAGAGCCCCGCTACCCCCCCTCCCTACGACTGCAAAGTGTGTGTGTGTGGGGGGGGGGGGCACTCGAATTGTTTAAAGCTTAAACGTTTTGATATGGGAAAAAATTATATTTGAAGGCACGGGTAAATGAAAACGAATAAACTAACAAAACAACAACAGATAAAAACAACAAAAACGTCACAAGACGGCTCTGATTGAACTAAGGGGGACTAAACCCCATCCCCCTTTGCGTACTAAACCTATTAGTTCAATCAGAACCATTGGGTCATAACTGCTTCATGGTAATTAGCTTCAATGTCTTAATTGCTTACAAAAGTATTTTCAAAGTTAACCAAATGTGTTTGAATTTCATAGATTTTAAAATGAAAGTTACCTCGGTTGTTTTTCCAAAAAGTGGTTTATTGGTAGTTAGCTGATGCTGGTCTTGGGATCTATTTTTAGATATTAAATTTACTGTCAGTTTAGCGGTATTTCCCGTTACAGTAAACTGTGACGGATCCGACATAATATTTCAAAAATATTCCACTTAAGGGAACGTGTTAATTATAAGTCGAAAACATTAAACAGTCTTCATGAATTATATGTGAATGTGTATGTTTATCTTTGCCATCTACACAATGAGGCACAATACATGAAACGTTTTTGATTTAGTCTAGCGGAAGATAAAAAGGTCCAAAAACATGTTATGGATTTTCTCGTTTTTTTTTTTTTTTTTTTTGGTTTGTTTTTTTTCCAACCAAAAAACAAAAATACTTACGGGAAAACCCCAGATTATGAATTTGAGGAATGACGTAACATGACAAAAGCCAAAGCTTTTTGTGCTTTTTCTCGTTTTTTTTTTTTTTTTTTGGTTTGTTTTTTTTCCAACCAAAAAACAAAAATACTTACGGGAAAACCCCAGATTATGAATTTGAGGAATGACGTAACATGACAAAAGCCAAAGCTTTTTGTGCCATTCATATTTGTCGGATTATAGTCACAGACACAGACGTAATTTTGTGTTTATGAATATTCATGGATAGTCCAGTGGTGTTTACAGCAGGATAAGACCATGAAAAAAAAAAAACCCACCTTGAAATTTAAGTTGTTATAGACATAATAAATTGTTCAAACTGAGGTAAATGCGACTAAATTTCAATTCTTTTGTAAACATATACAATTATTTATTTGTTATTTACAACATTTCACTCACCCACGTAAGCTCCCGATTTCATGCTGATTCTCTTACAGCACATGTTCCCGGTACCACTCATCAACTCCTCATTTTAAAAGTATGTGTATTCCTGTTTGATTTATTCTTTAGTTCATTTGCTTACACACAACACAGATCCATGCAGAACAGATACAGAAAGAGAGAGGAAGAGAGAAGAGAGAGATAGAGAGAGAAAGAGAGAGAGAGAGAGAGAGAGAGAGAGAGAGAGAGAGAGAGAGACACACAGTCAGAGAGATAGTCAGAGAGACAGTCAGTCTGACAGAGAGAAGAAGACCATATTGTCCATGTAAACATGAACTGTCTTCATGGTCTTTCATCTTCATTTACAGAAGAATCTCATCGTAAAGACTAATAACCACAGCTGAATATTTATACCTTATCGTTACAACTATGAAGCAGGACAAAGTGGTGGTCTTCTTGACATCGGTCCTCCCACTGCTAGCCGTTCAAACTGTCCTTTGTGCCCAAGTCGGTTAGTGAATTTTATTTTTTACACGTTCTAATCCGAATCCAAAAATCGCAATGCAAGTTTAACGTTTCGGAAAATTTTCTTTATATGTCAACACTATATAACATGGGCCATCACAGACGCGATACTTCAGGTTGGGTTTCAGAGCAAAGACAGAGGCGTGAGTGCTACAACTTTTGGATAATGTGAATAACATAATGGTGTTTTGCCCTCACACACATGGGAAAAAGAATGGCGAGGCAGAGCTGTGGTTAACCCCTCCCCCCCTCAACCCTCACCCACCCCTGCGGCACTTTAAAGCTTATGCTTCTTTAAGTTCGCATTATGAACTAATTAATTTTTTTTCCCACCCAGGCCCGTCTCTGAATGACATAGCAAATATCGACTGTCCGGCAGAACAGCCGTTCAAGTGTCTGCCGTACGGCGCGTGCTGCCGCGGTTCCGAGTTCTGCCACTCGGGACTGTGCGAGTCTTGTTTCCCACGCGACGTACCGGAGTCTGGACTTCTGGCCTGGTGCAGGGACACTGGCCAGCACAACGTTTCGTCCATGAGAAGCCGCGCGTGTCGGCTGGCCTGTCAAGATCGCTACACGAGTGTCCAGTTGGCGGTGATAGAAGGTGAGTCGATCGCATGGCTGTGACCTCTTTAATCTTTGATCACCGTCCCGATTGTCCCATAGGTAGTCAATAGTTTCTCTCCATGCCTCACGTGTGGATTCCTTTTACTATTCATCCAGGAAGTTTCACAATATTCATTTTTGATATTTTATCTTGCAGCCTGGAGTCGTAATTGAGTCTTTTAGTTCTTTTTTTTTTTAGTTAAGTTTTTTTTAATTTTAATTTTTTTTTTTTTTTTTTTTTTTTTTTTAATCCTTTTTTTTTAATGAAATTTTTTTTTCTTTTTTTTTTTTTTTTTTTTTTTTTTTTTTTTTAAAAAAAAATTTTTTTTTTAAATTTTTTTTTTTTTTTTTTTTTGTTTAGTTTTTTTTTATTTTTATTTTTTTTTTTTTTTTTACATTTGTTTTAACACCTAGATTTCAAAGGAAATACTTTATCACTTACATTTTATTTATTGTATTTTCCTTTTTTAAAAAAAAAATCCTTCTTACAAATTCTGTTTTTTTTCTTTTCTTTTTTTTTTCTTTTCTTTTTTTTTTTTTTCGCTTTTCTTTTCCTCATCACGTCACACAGGCACTTGGGTTACTTGGTAGGACATGCTAATAAATGCGTATTAAATTTACATCTAGATTCGGGTCACACGGCAAGCAACCTTTTACCACCTGATCATCGAGGGGGTAACTCTCAGGACGGGAAGGAAAACACGTCTACGCTTATCCCTGCAGGTATGGATTGGTTGATGTACATTGTAATGAATGGAACACGACTTCACGACCTTCCCCCCCAAAAAAAAAGTTTAATATTAACGGTAGCATGAAATGAGACCTTTAAAAGTTACACCGAAGGGTAACTGGCAGAGCCCAATCAAATTGAACGCCTGGGCCTATACAAGACAGTTATAACTACCGCACACACAGCGGTTTGAATTTTTATAAACGTAAGAATAAGTTATAAATGATTTAAATGTTAAAAGTGAGGATTTAAAAAAACAAATAAATTAATTTCGATACATTGATCTCCACCTTGCGTGAGTTCAAACTCAAACATCAAATAAAAATATCCCTTCTTTTGTCATCATGTTAACTGTTCCAAAAAAAATATTCAGTTAATTTTCAAACTATTTTTCCGTAAATTTTTAATTTTAAAAATAAATAAAATGTTTACACTCTCAACTAATCGTTTGAAATACAGTTCTCCATACGTTTCGATGTGGTGGAGACCATTGCAAACATAGAGTCACATCGGGCACTCATCATTCCATTATTTCAGATACCGTTTCGCCGGCGTTGCTTAGATCAAAAGAAGAACACGCTGACACGACGAGTCAAGGGATTGTGGTCCTCAATGTTTCAGGTTCGTCTTTCGGGTGACTCTGTTCTTCTCAAGCCAGTGCTGTTCCAATGGGATCTCAGCGAAATTTTAATATATATATATATATATATATATATATATATATATATATATATATATATATATATATTAAAGAGAAGATAACCCAAAAATTAAACAATAAAAAGAAAAACAAACATAAGTGACCCAAAATAGATAAATGAGAATAAGCATAATGTAACTAACTGAATATATTAAAGAGAAGATAACCCAAAAATTAAACAATAAAAAGAAAAACAAACATAAGTGACCCAAAATAGATAAATGAGAATAAGCATAATGTAACTAACTGAAGTTGTAAAAATAAATAAATCATATCCTGTACTTTCAATTATTGTGTTGCTGTTGTAAGAACAAGCCAGAAGTTGTACCAAACCTTGAGGATGAAAACTTGTATACGTTTTTTTTTTTAAAATGACTTTCTTACTTCTCCTCTTTAGTTGTTGAGATTGTTCTCCTAGTCATCGCACTGGGGGCCATCCTGCTTTTAATTTACTCAAACCGGAAACCAATTGGACAAAAGTTTTCCAGTAAGTGAATTGTTCAGGACTATCTAAATCTAATATTAACATTAATCCTAAAAAAAAAAACAAAAAAAAACATAAAAATAAGAAACAGTAACAACAAACAATAAAGAAACAAAACACCCGACCAAAAACATCAATTTTGGCAGCTCGTAATGCACGTCATACTTGGTGATTTAGTCAGCTTCTATACCAACGGGTCTCAACATGTGGGTCGCGACCCCTTTGATGGCCGAATGACCCGTACGCAGGGGTCGGCTAAGCTCACCTGAAAACACATCTTTATGAAGTAGCAAGTAAAATAATTGTAGAGTTGGGGGTCGCCACAACATGAGGAACTGTAGAGGGTCGCGGGTCGTGACAGCATTGCCATGGCAACAACCATGGTGCCTCATTGTAGTGTGGCTCGCTTACGTCACTCAGCCGGCAGCTTAGTGCCAAAATAGCTCTAACATTGCAGTATTTGAATTGAAACATGTTTTGGTATAGATTTATTATAATTTTTTTTTTAAAAATCTCGCCGCAAAACATAATCCTTTCTCAGAGCTTAAGAGCATGATTATTTCTAAAAGTATGTTTTTTGATGATAAAAAAATCAAAGCTAATGATAAATAAAACGTATGAAAAAAAATTAAAAAATCTCAAGCCCAAAAAAATCCTAACATAAAAAACCTTTGTTGACTTTTGTCTGCGTATTTTCCTTAAAAGGTTTCCGAAAGTGGATCTCTGGGACAAGAGACGGAGACCAACAGCCGCTAGAAATTATTTCTTGTGATGTAAACAGCATTTCCTCCTCGGCTGTAACGCCGGGCTCGGCTGTTGACGGCTGTTTTCACTGCGGCTCTATTTGCTGTGCACGTTATGTACACACTGCTAATGATACGCCATCAAGTGTTGTACAAACTACTCATGATACGCCATCAAGTGTTGTACAAACTACTTATGATACGCCATCAAATAATGGACAAAGTACCATTGATACGCCATCAAATAATGGACAAAGTACTATTGATACGCCATCAAATAATGGACAGACTGCTAATGATACGCCATCGAGTGTTGTACACACTGCTAATTATACGCCATCAAGTAATGGACAAACTGCTAATGATACGCCATCAAGTGATGTACAAACTGCTAATTACATACCATCAAGTAATGGACAAACTACTGATTATACGCCATCAAGTAATGGACAAACTACTAATTATACGCCATCAAGTAATGGACAAAGTACTAATTATACACCATCAAGTAATGGACAAACGGCTAATGATACGCCATCAAGTGATGTACAAACTACAAATTATACACCACCAAGTAATGGACAAAGTACTAATTATACACCATCAATTAATGGACAAATTGCTATTAATAGGCCATCAAGTAATGGACAAATTGCTATTAATAGGCCATCAAGTAATGGACAAATTGCTATTGATAGGCCATCAAGTAACGCACAAACTGTTAGCGATACGTTATCATGTAATGAGCAAACACCGAAGAATACAACATCATATGACCAACAAAAAGCCAAGAATACAACATCGCCCGATCAACAAAAAGTCTTTCATAATCCATCCTACGACCAACAAAAAGCCAAAAATACAAAATCGCCCGACCAACAAGCCGTCTTTCATAATCCTTCCTACGACCAACAAAAAGCCAAAAATACAACATCGCCCGATCAACAAAAAGTCTTTCATAATCCATCCTACGACCAACAAAAAGCCAAGAATACAACATCGCCCGACCAGCAAGCCGTCTCTCATACCACTTCATTAGACAGACACAGGGACCGTGATGCCCAATTGGGTGACGGGGAACTTCTCAGCGCCACCGAGAACACTTTGAATGAGTTAAAAGAACATCGTTTGCGCGCCGAACAAACAGGCGATGAGTCTTCATACAACAGCAGCTCTGATTGTTTCAAAAGAATTTCGCACAGAACTATAAAAAGTGCCACGAATAAAGCCACGGGTGATCCATTAAGTTTGGAATCGGGAAGACCTGATGATATCGACGTCAACCGGCTGACACCGCCAAGTGAGCACCGAGAATCAAGCCGACATCTCGGATCACGGGAGTCGGAGCTCACAGCACATTCACCGACCAATAACCGAAGTGCCGGTGCAGATAGTCCAGCAAGCGACGAGTTACCGGGAGCAGAGGCCACAGCTTCCGCACAAGGTCGTAATGACCCTGGAGAAATTAATGAAGGAACGCCCCTGTTAGATGGTGAAGATGGTGAAGATGGTAAGTGCCTTTTATTATTTTAGAGCAGGCCTGCACAACTCAAAATGTAAGGCGGGCCTGATTACTTTATGAAAAACTTGTGCGGGCCAAAAGAAAGTAGGACAAGACTTCTGCGGGCCAAAAGAATATAGGTCATGGGGAAAAGCTATTAAGAAAATAATAATAATTTTTAAAAAATTCGTTACTTCGCGGGCCGCAAAGTGGGTGCTGGCGGGCCACATGCGGCCCGCGGGCCGTATGTTGTGCAGGCCTGTTTTAGAGCATTAAATATTGATTTTACAAATTAAAAGTCAGGAAAAAAAGAATTTAAAAAGAAAAAAAAAATTGAAGACAAACAAGAAAGGCAATCTGCACCCCCCCCCCCACACTTTTGTTTTAAAGAAAAGAAATGAACCAAATACAACAACAACAACAAAAACACAAAACAACAAATAACCAAATAAATAAACAACAGCAACAAAAACAGCAACAACAACAACAAGAACAAAAAAGCCATCTATATTTTCTACAATATGTCGACAAAAATTAAGCTAAAACCACACTCCACCAATTCCTTAAATATAAAACACTGAAATTATTTCAGTTCATTGTATCAGTAATAAAGGAAAATGTCTTTCTTAGACGTGGGTGCATGTAGGATGCTTTAAGAAATCTTTTAGTTGTAATATTGTTTTAATTCAATACATTAAAAAAAAAGATATGATTCAGCATGGACCCAGTACAACTCTTTCATTCACCAATCAGAAACACATCCTGCAAATTATAGAGGGATGAATTGTTTATAAACAACAACAACAACAACGGCTGTGTAAAGCTTTCCATCTCTCTTCCACCAGATATTAACCTCCATCAAAAATTACAGCATCGGAAAGCAAGATGATCCGTGTGCAACAGCCGGGACAGGAATGCAACAGCAGGCTGTCCTCTTAAGTTATTGTTTGCGCTTTCGCAACTAAAAATGACTGTTTGACTTGTGTTTTGTTGTTTTTTGTTGTTTAAAAAAAAACAAAAAACAACATTTGTATTATTTAAATTTGTTATTTTCAATTTTAAACTTATGATCTGTTGTTTCTCATTTTGTATCGTCTGCTGAAGAGGGCTTGATATGAAAGGAGTTACTAAAAAAAAAACAACAACTTTATAATGTTTCATTTGTGTTTCTTTAAATATCCTGAAAGGGGAAATGGTAAAAAAAAAAAAAAAAAAAAAAAGACTACCCTAGCGCCCCGACTAAGCCAAAGCCGATGGTCACATGACTCTGAAAGGCTTTGATGTTGTTTGAAATCTGTTCCCACCCCCCACAGGCTTTTACATTTAATTTTTCTTTTTTCTTTAAACGTTAAACCACCTCGCCCCTTTAGTAAGTTAAAATATGTGTCGCCCCTCTTCCTGGCCATTACGGGCCTTCTCCATGTGATATTTACCGAATGATGACTTACATGACCATTCCACATCTCCTTTCTTAGCACACTGTCTCAACATCGTGAAACATTTTTTTACAACTATTAAGTCTTAACCATGACATAAACGCTGATGTTTGCATGTCGCCTGGTCGTCCAAATAGAATTTAATCATTACTGATGTAAATAGTGTGATATAATGTAAATATATATTTAAACGTTTTTAAAATAAAAATAGAAATAAATATTTTTTTCCCATGTAAATAATAGTTGTTCTAATGATTGTTCTGTTTTAATATATAAATGATTAATTCGCATTACTAATAAATTATATACAATTGATTCAACTACCATTGACTGAGGGGTAAACACGGCAGTTAAAATTAAGAAATACCTTAAAATGGAACAAAATATGTTTAGGGCTTGAAAATAAAAAGACAAGGAACAACGGATAAAATTAAAAATAAAAAGTTTTTTTTTTTCTTTTGTAATTTAATGTTATCTTTTGTTTATTGTGACGTCTGCTGGAGAAGGCGTCTAGCCGAAACGTCCACTTATAAATCTTGTATTTTATTGTCAAGCCAAAACACATCTTGTTCCACTATTTATTTACCTTACACGGCTTGAGCGCAGTTGCCATATATTATCTTTTAAAAACATCAGATGTCTGCCCAAACTTTGTGTCACGATAGGTTAGTGTGTCGGATGTTGTGTGTCGGCGTGTCACGTAAAACTAACAGAAAAACCTCTGAGTCTATATGAAATGCGAAATACCAGCTAGCACCTATGCTTCGAAAAAAATTCCAATATAATAGTGTGCTGTTTATTTTGTATCGGCCACTCACTCATCTTTATACGTATGTCATTGTGGGACTTTAGTTATTACAATAACTCATGTAATGTGTCTCTATCTCTTGTAAGCGGTTCCACAAATGTTAAGTTTAATCCGAAGTTTATTTATGGAATGCAAACCACATAAAATCCCCCCCCTCCCCCCAATATTTTCGGAGAGAAAAGTGAAATTGGATTGGTTTATATCTCACCCCCTCTCATGTGATTTGCGGTGGTCATGGTGTTGGCTAAGTGAACGTGGATTGGATGACGTGACCGTGAATTGATGGGAAAGAAATTGTTCAGCGTAAAAGTGTACATTTTATTTTTAACACTGTATAACTGGGTCTTTAAATACCTCTGGAGTGGGGTGGAGTACATTTGTTTTGTTTTATTTAATTAATGTATGTTAATTAATTTTTTAAGTTCATGATTATGTTTGTTAAATTGTACGTACAAAGTGGTGAGCCCAACCCTAGGCTGGGGTAACGTGCTATATAAAACTAACACTACTACTACTACTACTACTACTACTACTACTACTACTACTACTACTACTACTACTACTACTACTACTACTACTATTACTACTACTACTGCTGCTACTACTACTCTACTACTACTACTACTAATAATAATAATAATAAAAAATAACCCTTCTCAACTTACTGGAATCGAGTTTAGAAACAACAAACATGCCATTGGAACCACCTCAAATTGGAAAAAAAATAAGCGTCAATCACGGGCAAGCTACTTTTAAAAAAAATTATTACATGCATCGTACATCGTACATCGTACATCGTACATCGTACATCGTACATCTTACATCGTACATCGTACATCGTACATCGTACATCGTACATCGTACACCTAACTCAACTCTATATCGGGATTTAATTGATGTCTAAAAAGTGTTCCATCAACATGACACGTTTGGAAAGCTTTTATCTAAATCAGTGGTTCCTGACCATTTTTGTTCCATGGGCTCCACGGCCGGTCAGATCAAGGTCACGTAGCCCGTCACAGTTTTTAAACGGATAAAAAGAAAATTAAAACTGAAATGCAGTCAACGGACCCCTGACACATTTTTCAAGACTCCCAAATGGTCTGCGGGCCACAGGTTGAGAGCTCCTCTTTCTAAATAATTGCATTATTGATGACCAAAAACATTCAAATCTGACGGGTGGAAGCGGGAATGTGACAAAGACCAGAGGTCCCTGTTATGATGGGGACGATAATGAGGGCGATATGATAACAGAAGACTGTCACACTGCAGACAAGGCTGATGATGAAATATGTGCTAGAAAGATATTGTCTTTTTTATTGCGCTCTAGAAATTAGTGTAGACCAGCGGTTCTCAGTCTGTGGGTCGCGACCCCTTTGAGAGCGGATGAACGCCCTTTACATAGTGGTCACTTAAGACCATGGGAAAACACATATTTATTAAGTAGCAGCAAGGAAAATAAGTTTATGGTTTGTGGGTTGTCACAACATGTGGACAAGAATTAAAAGGCTGCGGCATTAGAAAGTTTGAGAACCACTTATTTAAATTTTATTTTAAATTCAAATATCGATACTATTTTAAAAAGAATTTGGGGAAAAAAAAAGAAAAAAAAAGGGGGTAAGATAGGCATTGAGATAAAGCCAGAAAACTGAAAATATTTTATCGTATGAAAATGTCCGACAATGACTCACTACAAAATATGTCAAATATCCCAGTGGCAGGGTGACGATAAGACTAAGCATGTCATTTCGTCATAAAATGTTCAGGTTTGCTCCATGTCCTTGGGTTTTTCCCACATCCTTGGGTTTCCCCCACAATTGCAGTGTATTTAGGTGTTAAGAAACAGGGATTTAAAAAAAAAAAAAAAAAAAAAAAAAAAAAAAAAGGGGGGGGGGGGGGGGGGGGGGCGGAGCAAAAAAAAAAAAAAAAAAAAAAAAAAAGGTGGGGGGGGGGGGGGGGGGGGGTGCCGCGCCTGAATTAAGAATTTAAAGATACTAGCTGGAAATGAATTATGAATCATTGCCGTTACAAAATCTACAAACCTTGTTAGAACCAGTTGGGGACTTCTCAGTTTTAAGGCCTCTCTTTACATGACTACACCGAAGAGCGATTATTGAGCATGGCAAGGGCCTTGTGCCCCGTGATATAGAAAAATAAAAAGGCAAGACTAAAGTTATCGGATTTGGAATCATTTTTATCAGCCGTTGCTCTTAACAGACGCCAGACTGGAATTTGTCATTAGTCGCTATTTTACTGATGCGTTTTAAGAAACGAATTTTAAATAAAAATATTATTTGAATGCATATAATAGTTGGTAAATTATAAAATAAAAATATACGTGTCATGGTTTGAAGACTTATTCTTTATTGTTGAAATTCAGTTTTGTTTAAACAACAACAACAACAACTTAAATGGATTTTAAAAAAAAAAGATATATTTACATATCATTTACTGAACTGTCATTTAAACTACCTACAACATTTTGTTTGGAATTTAATCTTCATAGTTATATTAATTTATTTACATTTTTCAATTACACTCAAATTAGTTAATTCGGTATTGTACAATATTTTAATGCAATGATTATTTGCGTTTTAAAAGTAAAATTTTAAGTTACCTATGATTTTATCTATTAAAATTAATTAAAGTGTAATATTTGAAAGAAAAATTTAAAATAGAAACCAATTTACGACGCCATTAAGATGGGATTTTCCCGATTCCGAATAAATAAAATCGGGAATCCCAGAAGTTTAGTTATGATTTATTTAGTTGCCATCATGTGCTTCGTGTGTAATTCATGCTTGAATCTAATATAAATCGGGTGATTACTTATATTCACAGACGTCAAAATATAATACGTGTTTGTGTGTTCGATTTTGAAATGCTTTGGACTAGTCGGAAGTAAGTTTGAGTCAAAGTGGCCTCGTTTTATTTAAGTAACGTAACTGTAAGTACTGACAGTACTGTAAGTGGAGTTTCAGTTTCAGTTTGTTTCTTATTCTTATTATTTAAACTCATTACTATTACTACCTACTTCTAAGAAAAAAGATATATAATAAATAAGCTAATTAGTTAAGAAGCAATAACTGATTTTTTTTTGAAGCAAATAAAACAGTAATTGACTAATACTTTGAACGATTATGCAAAATATTTTCACTATTTTTAGACATTTAGAATTTAGAGTGTAATTGACAAATTGAAAGTTGAAAAGGCTAAACGGTTAGAGTATTTAGCTTCGAATCACTGGCTATTGTCTATTGTTGTCTTCTTTTAATTGTTGACATTGTCCTTAATTGAAAGCTTACAATAAAAGCTATTACATATTTATAAAATAATATTTAATTATATCTTTATTCGGTAAATTCAAAGAAGAGATGCCATTTATTCCCCCCCCCCCCCCCCAATGGCTGCCATCTTGGTTGACAAGACCAGTTTATTCTGTCACTACATCTAAGTAAATGTATCCTTAAACCTAACCTGAACCTTAATTGTATCCCTAAACTTTAGGATTCCATTTTTACTGAGCCTCCTGACACGGATTGCCTAATGTTGATATAGGACACCTAGCTGTTACAATGTCACAAAGAAATCTGGTCCTTTTCTTCACTGCCGTGTTGCTGATTCACATCATTCTGCGTGTCGGAGCCGGTAAGTGAGGGGAGGGGGGTACTTTGGGGCAGGGGTGGGAGAACCAGGGTACATTACGTCAATTGTGGTAGATATTAAAGATTTTGGTGGGCTATTATAAAATAGGAGCTCAATACTGATAGACATTTTAACAATAGGAATTTTTTTCGAGGTTGGGGGCTAATGCAGCATCTGTCATTAAGTGTAATAGAGGAACACACCCATCATGGACTGATAGACATAAGAACATTCGGATTTTTTGGGGCGTGGGTTGGGAGGGGGGGGGGGCTTAAACAGCATCTATCATGAAGTATAATAGAGGAAACACCCCGTATGGACTGATAGACAATTAGGATTGTTTTGGGGGTGGGGTTTGGGGGGTTGGTAATACAGCATGGATCATCAAGTATAAAAGAGGAACACACCACCATGGACTGATAATTAGGATTTTTTATGGGGGGTGGCTTGGATTTTTTTTTGGTGGGTGGGGAGTAATACAGCATCTATCATTAAGTGTAATAGAGGAACACACCCAACATGGACTGATAGACTGATACATTAGGATTTTTGGGGGTGGGGTTGGAGGGGGGTTGAAACAGCTTCTTATATCAAGTGTAATAGAGGGACACACTCAACATGGTCAGTAGTGGCTCAACCACTAACGTAAGTGGCCCAGTCACTAACGTATCCGTACTTCTTCTATTGTATACGTGATTTTGGCATAGTCACTTAACGCTAACAATTGATAGACTTTATTAATTCATTTTATCACATTTCTGTTATCCTTTAAAAACTTATAATAATTATTGTTTTCTCCGTGTTAATAGGTTCTGTTAATAATTTTAACTTTAAATAGTCGTGGTTTTCAAAACGGGAGGGTAACTTCGGTCAAATCAAATCTCAAAGAAGGTAATCTAAAGGGTTTCCCTGACCCCTGCTCAAGGACAGCGTTGGTTCGAGGATAAGCGCCGGCCCACGAGCTTTACGTTGCCGGTCAGTACAAGATGAGTCGAGAAACTGGGGGGGGGGGGGGGGCGAAAATCTTCAAGTTGTACTTTAAAAAAAAAAAGGTAAAAAAATTGGGGGGGGGGGGGAGTGAAATATTTTGCGTCTCAGTTTAAAAAAATAAATGTAAAAAAATCGTGAATGTCTTTAGCATACAATTACTCAGCGTTGTAGCCATCAAGAGGATTCTGGGAAGCAGAAGCAATGTGTCATTTTAACATTTTTTAGAAGTGTGATGCCTATCAGCGCTGTCAGTTTAAAAGATCACACAAAGCAATAGGTCAAATCTATTTAACGACCTTTATTTATTAATATTGTTTTTTTTTTGGCGTTACAAGATCATACCGAAAGCGCAAGTTTGTATCACGTGATCCGCATTACAAAACTCCCAAGACGGTAACCAACTGTATTAGAGAACAAATAGGCTTTGAGCAATAAGCATGTAAAACAATCCACGCGTAGATCAAGGATTCATTCTACTGAACCGGATGTGGATTTTTTTGTTTTTTTTAAAGATCTTTACGGGCAGCGAGGTTGTGCACCACACTAGGGCGCCTCATGAGTTTTATATAATGAGAGAGAGAGAGAGACCGTGGGGGTGGGGGGGGGGGGGGGGGGGGGGAGAGGGGCTGAATGTCATTCTCTTAGTTGTCTTAGTAAAGGAAATACCGTACAATGGCTGTATCTCGATTTTATTGGATAACGAAGATGATAAGCAATTCTTTGTGTAAAGGGTCAATGTCACGGGTTCAATAGCCATTAAAAATTCAACTTTACTTTCGAAAGGTGCATAAATAAACAGTTTATTAAAGATTAAAGTTAAAGTACATGACGACAAGGTCTATTACAATGATGTTGAAGCAGATGTGTAGCTCAGTTGGGGACAGATGTCCCTGGGTGCCAAACAAGTTAGGGGCGTCAAAATGTGCTTTAATATTATTTTAGTTTTAGTGATAAAAGTAATAGATTTTAGAGTTGAAAAAAGAAAGGGAGGCGCTTTAAAATGAATCTTGTCACCCCCGGGGCGCCAAACACTCTAGCTACGCCCCATGTGTTGAACTTAATAATTAATTCATTCCTTTTTTTAAAAAAAAAAGTTTGGGGTAGAGGGCGGGTGGGGATTGGATCAGAGTTTATGTGGAGAAGAGCTTAAAACGAAAATAATGTTGGGGCGTACGATCAGAAATTGGGGAAATGTCAAAATAAGGGGTGCCAAAGGAGAAGGATTTGCCATATTGTTGGTGTTTTATTTCTTCTTATCATAAAATTCCTTCACCGTTTATTTACTTTTAATTTAAAGTGTTGACTTTTAAAACAGCACTCTCAATGGATGACTTTGTAAAGATAAATTGCCCCGAAAAGCAACCATTCAAGTGTGCGCCTGATGCAAATTGCTGCTTTGGCTCTGAATTCTGCTACAGAGGAGACTGTCTTACATGTTTTCCACCCAATGTACAGAAAGATGGACTTCTGGCGTGGTGTAGGAGCATTGGCCAGTACAACACGTCAGCAATGAAAAGCCCCATGTGTCGTCTGGCTTGCCAGGATATTTTTAACTCCACTGAGTTAGCGAGTGTTGATGGTGAGTGGATTACATGGATAAATGATTCGCAGTTCCTAAATTTCTGAGGTGTTTAGTGTAAAATTTAAATTTAAAATAAAAATTTTCATCCATTTCCATTCCTTATTTATCGATAATTTCTTTATGTTCTTAAATCGCAGTTAATTCGGATTTCTCTTTGCAGAGAAACTTCATAAACGTACACTCTTCCCTTTACAATTTTGACCATCAATTTTTAGGGACAGTTTAGAATATTTTAGATGTATCTGGTTGTCAATATACTAGTCGGGCCTATCAGAGTATAAACGCAAACCTCAAAAATAATTTTTCGTATTATGTAGTTCAAGGGGGTTCACTGGAAAATAAAAAAGAAAAGAAAGATGTATTTGTTATAATTTTTTTACGCATCTGTTTATTAAAAATATTTTTCTTATCTATTGATTTTATCTGGTTTCATTTTTAAAACGATTATTCTAATTATCTTTAAAATAATTTTATTAAAGGGTATCGGTTGTAGGGCATAATATTATTCAAACTTGAAAAACCCATATTTAAAAAAAAAATTATTTGGGGGCCCCAATGGTTGGTTTTGACATGTGCCACGGCCATAACTATTTAGCAACTCTTGACTGTTTGGTATCACATTATTCAGAACTGCATTCTAAACTTAGCCAACGCAATGAGTCACAAATCTAAAAATAAACCCCTGGATAAAGACGATTTAAATATCGCAAATATTCCATGTTTTTCGAAATTCTGGCTTTCTGATTGGTCCAAAACGCCGAGTGACGCCCCTCGCCTGACAATAAACTCTATATTTTTACACAATAAAGGTTTTAGCGACTCACTTCATCAAGATTAAATTCCAATCTTTTGCTTGATACTCAGCTTTCATCATTTTTAATTCAAATTTGTTTTTTAATAGGTAATGTTTATTCTAAAACACCAAACATAAAAATATAAATGAAAACTCGACATTTAAGAAATCAGTCCACAGCTTGCAAGCCGCTACAAAAGGAAACAAATATCACAAATATTTTTTTTTTAAATTATCCAAGCTGTTGTTATTCTCATGCATATTAGTCGCTATCTTTTTGAATAACTCAGGAGAGTTATTCTTTCAGAATTTTTTTAAAACAGAACCACTTTACAAGACACACCAATGTAAATATTTAAGACATTATTTAATAGTCTTTTAAAAATCAATCCAAGTCTAGTGCGAGGTTTACTGTTGTTATTGTTGGGTTAAAATTTTTTAGATCCACCAAGCTGATAATATGGGAAAAAAATATGGGGGGGTGGGTTTAAAACATAAGTCGACACTTATTTTTTTGTGCAGGACTTCAAATATATTGTTATTATATGCCCTTAGCACGAGAAGTCTGCACCATCGTCACGTTTATTTTGCCAGCAAACAAACAAAAAAAACAAGAAAAAAAAACAAAAACAAAAAAATAAATAGAATTAAATGTACATATCTTTTTAATCATTGACAATGAGCAATGCTAACTTCATGAAACAAAATTTAGTTTGGGTGTAAGTTCAGAAATTGGAGAAATGTCAAAAAGGAGAAGGTGTTGCTATGTTGTTGTGGTCTTATTTCTTCTTATCATGAAAGTCGTTTACAGTTTATTTCGTTTCAATTGAAATGTTGAATTTAAAACAAAACTCTCAATGGATGGCTTGGTAGAGGTGTCATGCACCAAAGAGAAACCGTTCAAGTGTGCGCCTGCAGGCGCGTGCTGCAGAGGCTCTGAATTCTGCGACGGTGGACAGTGTCAGACATGTTTTCCGTCCAATGTACAGAAAGATGGACTTCTGGCGTGGTGTAGGAGCATTGGCCAGTACAACATATCAGCAATGAGAAGCCCCATGTGTCGTCTGGCTTGCCAGGATATTTTTAACTCCACTGAGTTAGCGAGTGTTGATGGTGAGTGGATTACATGTATAATTGATTCGCAGTTCCTTAATTTCTGAGGTGTTTAGTGTAAAATTTAAATTTAAAATAAAAATTTTCATCCATTTCCATTCCTTATTTATCGATAATTTCTTTATGTTCTTAAATCGCAGTTAATTCGGATTTCTCTTTGCAGAGAAACTTCATAAACGCACACTCTTCCCTTTACAATTTTGACCATCAATTTTTAGGGACAGTTTAGAATATTTTAGATGTATCTGGTTGTCAATGTACTAGCAGGGCCTATCAGAGTATAAACGCAAACCTCAAAAATANAATTTCTGAGGTGTTTAGTGTAAAATTTAAATTTAAAATAAAAATTTTCATCCATTTCCATTCCTTATTTATCGATAATTTCTTTATGTTCTTAAATCGCAGTTAATTCGGATTTCTCTTTGCAGAGAAACTTCATAAACGCACACTCTTCCCTTTACAATTTTGACCATCAATTTTTAGGGACAGTTTAGAATATTTTAGATGTATCTGGTTGTCAATGTACTAGCAGGGCCTATCAGAGTATAAACGCAAACCTCAAAAATAATTTTTCGTATTATGTAGTTCAAGGGGGTTCACTGGAAAATAAAAAAGAAAAGAAAGATGTATTTGTTATAATTTTTTTACGCTTCTGTTTATTAAAAATATCTTTCTTATCTATTGATTTTATCTGGTTTCATTTTTAAAACGATTATTCTAATTATCTATAAAATAATTTTATTAAAGGGTATCGGTTGTAGGGCATAATATTATTCAAACTTGAAAAACCCATATTTTAAAAAAAAATTATTTGGGGGCCCCAATGGTTGGTTTTGACATGTGCCACGGCCATAACTATTTAGCAACTCTTGACTGTTTGGTATCACATTATTCAGAACTGCATTCTAAACTTAGCCAACGCAATGAGTCACAAATCTAAAAATAAACCCCTGGATAAAGACGATTTAAATATCGCAAATATTCCATTTTTTTCGAAATTCTGGCTTTCTGATTGGCCCAAAACGCCGAGTGACGCCCCTCGTCTGACAATAAACTCTATATTTTTACACAATAAAGGTTTTAGCGACTCACTTCATCAAGATTAAATTCCAATCTTTTGCTTGATACTCAGCTTTCATCATTTTTAATTCAAATTTGTTTTTAATAGGTAATGTTTATTCTAAAACACCAAACATAAAAATATAAATGAAAACTCGAAATTTAAGAAATCAGTTCACAGCCTGCAAGCCGCTACAAAAGGAAACAAATATCACAAATATTTTTTTTTTAAATTATCCAAGCTGTTGTTATTCTCATGCATATTAGTCGCTATCTTTTTGAATAACTCAGGAGAGTTATTCTTTCAGAGTTTTTTTAAAACAGAACCACTTTACAAGACACACCAATGTAAATATTTAAGACATTATTTAATAGTCTTTTAAAAATCAATCCAAGTCTAGTGCGAGGTTTACTGTTGTTATTGTTGGGTTAAATTTTTTTAGATCCACCAAGCTGATAATATGGGAAAAAAATATGGGGGGTGGGTTTAAAACATAAGTCGACACTTATTTTTTTGTGCAGGACTTCAAATATATTGTTATTATATGCCCTTAGCACGAGAAGTCTGCACCATTGTCACATTCATTTGGCCAGCAAACAAACAAAAAAAAAAGAAATAGAATTAAATGTACATATCTTTTTAATCGTTGACAATGAGCAATGCTAACTTCATGAAACAAAAATTTAGTTTGGGTGTAAGTTCAGAAATTGGAGAAATGTCAAAAAGGAGAAGGTGTTGCTATGTTGTTGTAGTCTTATTTCTTCTTATCATGAAAGTCGTTTACAGTTTATTTCGTTTCAATTGAAATGTTGAATTTAAAACAAAACTCTCAATGGATGGCTTGGTAGAGGTGTCATGCACCAAAGAGAAACCGTTCAAGTGTGCGCCTGCAGGCGCGTGCTGCAGAGGCTCTGAATTCTGCGACGGTGGACAGTGTCAGACATGTTTTCCGTCCAATGTACAGAAAGATGGACTTCTGGCGTGGTGTAGGAGCATTGGCCAGTACAACATGTCAGCAATGAGAAGCCCCATGTGTCGTCTGGCTTGCCAGGATATTTTTAACTCCACTGAGTTAGCGAGTGTTGATGGTGAGTGGATTACATGGATAATTGATTCGCAGTTCCTTAATTTCTGAGGTGTTTAGTGTAAAATGTAAATTTGAAATAAAAAATATTCATCCATTTCCATTCCTTATTTATCGATAATTTCTTTATGTTCTTAAATCGCAGTTAATTCGGATTTCTCTTTGCAGAGAAACTTCATAAACGCACACTCTTCCCTTTACAATTTTGACCATCAATTTTTAGGGACAGTTTAGAATATTTTAGATGTATCTGGTTGTCAATGTACTAGCAGGGCCTATCAGAGTATAAACGCAAACCTCAAAAATAATTTTTCGTATTATGTAGTTCAAGGGGGTTCACTGGAAAATAAAAAAGAAAAGAAAGATGTATTTGTTATAATTTTTTTACGCTTCTGTTTATTAAAAATATCTTTCTTATCTATTGATTTTATCTGGTTTCATTTTTAAAACGATTATTCTAATTATCTATAAAATAATTTTATTAAAGGGTATCGGTTGTAGGGCATAATATTATTCAAACTTGAAAAACCCATATTTTAAAAAAAAATTATTTGGGGGCCCCAATGGTTGGTTTTGACATGTGCCACGGCCATAACTATTTAGCAACTCTTGACTGTTTGGTATCACATTATTCAGAACTGCATTCTAAACTTAGCCAACGCAATGAGTCACAAATCTAAAAATAAACCCCTGGATAAAGACGATTTAAATATCGCAAATATTCCAT
>CAXITT010000618.1:230638-268508 GCA_964033795.1 Lymnaea stagnalis | reverse complement strand
GGGGGGGGGGGGGGGGATAAAACATAAGTCGAAACTTATTTTTGTGTGCAGCACTTCCTTGGGAAGAGTTATTAAATCGCAGTTAATTCGGATTTCTCTTTGGAGAGAAACTTCATAAATGTACAATCTTCCCTTTACTATTTTGACACCCAATTTTTAGGTACAGTTTAGAATATATTAGTTAAAGGGGGTTTGAAGCACAAAGGCCAGAGGTGTTTTCGCAAACATGGCTCTTCTTAGCAGGCATGGTCCCTGGTAGAAATAAGCTCGGCGACACAAGAGGCTGGTGACCCAAATGTGAACCTCGCACTGCCCTACTTACTCATTCTTCAAAAGGATGGACAGGAACAGGGACCTGACCTGCACCTTAGTATCAGAAACACTAATACATTTAATGCAGTTGTTCTTAACCTGGGTTCGATCGAACCCCGGGGGTTCGGTGAGTCGGTCTCAGGGGTTTGGCGGAGGTAAAAAAAAATAATTAAAAAATCATATTTTATTTGTCCTATTAAGAAGTGTTTGGTGAATTCGCAATATGAAGCTGGTGGGGTTCAGTAACTCAAACAAGGTTAAGGACCACTGATCTAATGACTAAATGTCCGGCGCTAGATGTTGCGGGCGAGGCTAGGGCTGCGAGAGAGTCCTACTTGACGACGTTGTTATATGGCACTGCCCAGCAGATGGAGCTGTTTGTCATTGTGCTAGCCGGAGCTTCAAGAATTAAAGCTCAAACTTCAACCAATATATGTGTGTTAGGTAGTTCAAGGGGGTTCACTGGAAATGAAAAGAGAAACAACAAATATATTAAATTTATGACTGTTTGATATCAAATTATTCAGGGATGCATGCTAAATTTAGCCAATGCAATGAGTCACAAATCTTAAATTAAACCTCTGGCTAAAGGCGATTTAAATATCGCAAATATTCCACTTCTTCAAAATTCTGGCTTTCTGATTGGCCCAAAAGCCATGTGACAATAAACCCTATATTTTTACACAATTAAGGTTCAAGCGATTCATTAATTCAAGATTTATTTGCAATCTTTTGGTTGATACTCAGCTTTAACTATTGAAAGATCAAAAAAAAAAATTCATTTAATGTGGATTCAAAAACACACCAAATAATAAACTATAAATTAAATCTGGAAATTTAAGAAATTAGTTTACAGCTTGTAAACCGCTACAAAAGTGAAAAAAATAATCAAACATCTCATATATACTTTTTGAAATCATCCACGCTGTTGTTATTCTCATTTATATTTGTCGTTATCTTTCTTAAACAAATCAGGAGAGTTATTCTTACAGAAAATTCAAAAGAATCACTTAACAGTGCCGCGTTACAAGACACATCAATGCAAACATTAATGGTACATGCACAATAATATGTATGTTTTACAGATAATGTACGCCCCAACACAGCTGCACCTGGAGTTGACATCAGTTCAGTGGAGACTGTGAAAGCGCTCTGTATTGCAAGTTGGTATTTTTTATGATGATTTTAAAACTGGCTACACGCACGTATTGTTAATGTCTGCTAGGCGCCCATTTTGAATCATTGCCATCCTAAGGAATTTATTTTAAAGGTTAAAACAAAAGTAGCAATCAATTGTTTTTATTGTTTTAAAAGTCATTTGTATTAAGGTGATCAGTGACGAGTCAAACACATATTTGACTGATTACTTTAAATAAGGGAGTCACCGGCTCATGCAACTGACAAACCGTTTCCAGTAAATTAACTTTGCAAACTGCGTTATAGAGACGTACACGTATTGATAAAATATTGCATATTAATTGAGAAGGAAAGTTGTTATGAAGTGTTATTGATACTTTTAAGTAATTAGGTTTCCAAACTGATAGCGTCTAAGTTACTCACAGGGGTGCCACGAAGTGTGGAAAAAGATGTTTTCTTAATGTAATTATAACGCGACATCTGGCGGGCATTGTGCAAACCAGTGCCTCACGTAATCATCAATGTTTTCAGAAGTCTTAGAATGTGTACTAGCAAGCGCTCGAGACCAAATAAATGCATCGGTTTCAACTAAAATTTAAGATTTAAAAAAAAAAAAAAATGGCTATTTCACAGTGCTCTTGTCAGAATTTGACCTATGGGGAAACCCAGGATGCAGCAAGGGCGCTGGGAGCCGGAAAATTTTTTTGAATCTCTTAGTTAATAAATCATAAATATATATATGGCTGCGCCTATTCTTACCCGGGTACCAGAAGTGAGAGGTTTTTACTAAAATAAACTACCACAAATGACATCCGAATAGCATTGGTCTAATGGGACCGGGTGCGAATGGCGCGCTGCGTGTCCGGGGCCATTTTGACTAAATGCTAATCGGACGTCATTTGTGGAAGTTACTTTTAGTTAAACTGAAGAAGTAAGTGTACAAACATATAGTCCATTCAATTATCTTTCATTTAATACCTCATTTTGTCTTACAAACCCAACAATAATATTTTAAACAGTTTTTTTAATCCCACCCTCTCACTTCTGGTACCCGAGTACGAATAGCCACTTCGTATATATATATATATATATATATATATATATATATATATATATATATATATATATATATATATATATATATATATATAAATATATATAGTTTGACAACTACAGATAGTGAAAAGTTTTTAAAACAATTCCTTTATTTTATTTTTTGGCTGCCAGTTCTGGTTTTTGTATTGATTGGCATAGTACTTGTGCTTTACGACGTCATTAGGAAGAAGAGAAGTGCAAACTCGGGCGGTAAGATATTTCTTTCTATCTTTCGTTTGAATGTTTTTTAAATTTTATATCTTCATTGAAACATTAATTTGGGCCGTCCATTAATATCGTCAACAAAATAATTGTGTGTGTGGGGGTAATAGTTGACAATTGTTGACAAGGGGGAGTTCCACAGAAATTGACGTCATCAATTCTACTTTTCTGTGGATTAAATAAATAAATATTAATATAATATACATAATTGTATATATTTTCCTTCCGACTTCGCGAGACGATTTAGTGAGTAGCTATTGAAACTTCATCAAATTGCTTACGAGGCAGATCCTGTAATGTCAGTCTCGGCTGCAGTTCTTGCTAGAGAACCTTGGCTCCTGGTTAAGGTATTGCCCTTCTTTTGCAAGAGCTTCGTTTCGCGCATCTTCTGCCTTTTTGACTCCTGCATATACCGCTGTTCGCCAGCTGCAACATTGATCAGCGATGATCTCCCTTTCTTTGATTTCTATGTTTGCTTCCCTCAGGCTCTTTTTGCAAACGTCCTTAAATCTCAGGCGTGGCCGTCCAATAAATCTTGCACCTTCTGCTGACTCTCTAAACAACAGCATCGTTGGAATACGACCTTCCTCCATTCTCCATACATGGCCTGTTCCATGAAAGCTCCTCTAGCCAAGAGCGGACAACATGCTACACATTTGTGCACGGTTCTAAACCTCTGTGTTAGGCACCTTGTCCTGCCACCGAATTAAAAAAATGTGACGCAGAAATATTTGGTGGAAACTAATGAGTTTCGGCTCATGACTGGCCTATGTGGTTCTTATTTCAATAAGTTTTAGGAGCGTACTAAGCACACATGTCTAATAGACGTTTAGTTTTCTACTTCCGGTTGAGTTAGGATTATTCCACACCCGCTTATTCAATTTAGCCATAGTCGCTCCTGTTCTTCCGATCCTGCTGTTCAGCTCTTTGCGAATGGAGAGTGAGCTAGAGATGTTGAATCCAAGTTATGTGAAATTCTCAACTACTAACAGATTATGGCACTCAGTCGTTACGTTTAGAGGGGAATGTGCTTCTTACATAACATTTTTTCTATGTAGACAAATGATCAGTCCAAACTCTTCACATGTGCTGGATACGATTAACAAGTCGATGAAGACCTTCTTCTGTGTGAGGTGTGAAGGCGGTATCGTCAGCGAGCAGCAGTTCATGAATTAGTATCTTTTTTATCTTGGTCTTTGCTCGAAGGCGGGCAAAATTGAACAACCTGACAGCAGATCTTCTCAGTCCCTGAAGGAAAAAGGAAGAATAATTGAGAAAAAAAAAAGTGTAGAAGAGCGTTTGTGCAAGTACTCAGTCCGCTGCTGACTGGGAATGCTTTGAAGACCACGCCATTGAAGGTTACTGTGCTGTGCATGTTTTCGTGAAAGGACTGTATGATTGTGTGCAGTCGTGGGCAACAACCTATTTTATGCAAGATATAGAACAGGCCACTTCGTCTTACAAACTCGAATGCCTTGGTCGGATCTATGAATGCAATGTAAAGCGTCCAATGTTGTTCACGACACTTCTCCTGCACTTGGCGTAACAAGAATCTAATTTCTATAGCTGAAAGACCACATCGGAAGCCGCACTGGGGCTCGCGGTAGATGCGGTCAGCCAGGCTCTTCAATCGCTGATGGCGACATGGGCGAAAGTCCTTCCAACTATGCCAAGGAGAGAAATACCTCGGTTATTATTTCAATCATTGCGATCACCTTTATTTTTTTGTACAATGTTACGATGTTGGCATCTCTTATGTTCTGGGGAATGTGACCTGGTTCCCAACACAGACAGCGGAGCTCATGCAAGGGCTGAGAAAGTTTCCAATTTTGAGGACACACGAATGCATAAATGAAAGACATTTTTATTTTATTTAAAAACACCAATCAAGTTTAGGGCCTGGTTTACCTTTTTATTGTAAGTTAAAATCATTTATAGGCAGTGGCGTAGCTAGGGTTGGTGTCACCTGGTTGGGGTCCGCACCCCCACACCCCTCTAGCTACGCCACTGTTTATAGGCATCACGCTGACCATATGGGGGGGGGGGATAAGCATAATTTGACACTTATATTTTGTGAAGCTCTTGTCAGTTGTATTCCTACTGGTTTTAGTATTGAAGCTCTTTAAATAAATCTAATATGTTTCACATTTAAATTTAAAGCCATGATTCTTTCGAAGAGGCACATCCTTAAATGATCAAATCGTTCATGTTTCGTCTCAAGATTCCCAAAATAAAGACAGAAGCGGTAGAGGAGACACTGACCAGTCGCCACCAAATGCATGTTCAGGTAATTAACTAATTGTAGAGTGTTGGAATGTGACAGGAGCGTCGACTATATTAATTAATTAGACACACACAATTTGTGTAAATCAAACAAGGGGTGGGGGGGAATTCATAAAAGTATACACTAAAGTTACATAATATTCAAATGCATGTCACTCATATCTGTAGCCATGTAATTAAAGCCGTGCGAAGACCGGGAGGGGGGGCAATCGTCCCGGGGAGCTAACACCCGGGGCGCAAACATTGTCTTGATACGACATTTATTGTGAAATAAACAACAAATGCCCTTTCTTTTACACAAGGAGAAGGGCGCCAAAGTCGTTTTGTATATTTGGTCTGCCCCGTGTGGCATTATTTCTAGAGATTTGCGGTCGCCATTTTCAGGCTTCGCCCCTACCCCCGGGCGCCGCCTTACTTCGGTACGGCCCTGCATGTCATCTCTTCAATACAAATTATTTTGGGGAATAAAAAAGGGAAACAAAATATCAGTAAAGTAAATCTCATGTAACAAATGTTGGACCAGCTGTCCTGAAAATAGCAACTTTTTAAAGCATATTTGTTGAAGTGAGAATTTCTTCATTGAAATTTATGGCATTGAATCAACCATTAAACCAATATCGCAACACAATGTTTTGGGAAAACTTCATTAAGGAAATATCTTTAAAGCGTATTTTACACGACCGTTTGAATACTTCAATTTATACATTGTTTTAAAATGAGAACATCTATAAAGGGGGAAAATAGTACAACAATAATAAACAAACAAAGGCCATTCAAAATGGACAGCTGCATGCAGCATACCCACTTGGTATCATCTTGCTTTACCAACTCTACACACGTGCGGATACATCAATTTGAGAGTGTGTGGGGTACGATCACGAAGGAAAACAATATATTTATTTTTAGGAGAGAAAAGGGCTTGATGAGTTGGTGCATAACATTTCCGCTTTCATATCATTTGTTGTTGTCATGGTTCGGCTGAGTAGCCATGGATGGCATGACGTCACCGTGAACTGAGAGGAAAGAAATTATTCTGAGTAAAAGTGCACACATTATTTTAAAAATTATATTATTGTGTCTCTTTCAATTATCCATAATTAACTTAATGGCATAGAGTTTAGAAGCAACAAACATGATTTTGGGACCAGCCCAAATTGCTAAAAGTGGGCGGATACCACGGGCAAACTACTCTGTTTTACAAAAATTTGGGCGTACCCCATGTATGACTCTGCTTTATAACTTTATTCAATGATGATTGATTTTTATTTGCTGCTCTCCTTTCCCGGACAGAGTTCGAGTGTTGCAACGTTATACGAAACAGAGCCTCACAATTAACGGCATTGCTCCGCCGCACGAGGAGATCAACTGAAGCGCCAACTGAAACCACACCACTCGCACCAATTATAAGTCCACCACTAGAACCTGGACCCGGCGCTGGCAGGGAACTGTCCACAATCAATGGTGAAAATGGCGCTCTAGGGTCACCCAACTCTCTAAACACCCCGTCTGGTGTGACCCGTCCTTTATTGGAGAATGCAAGTACAGCTCATGGTGGTGCTCCAGCCGGCGCCAAGTCTGCTTTAGAACTAAATGCGTCTCTTGGTGAGAACTTTTCCGTGGCTATGCCACCGGGTCAAAATGAATCACAAAGCCCCGCAGACTCTGGTGTACCCGTAGCAAAACACGCTAGAAATGATAACTCGAGTTTAATTACGCGGAGTGTGGATTCACTGGCAGAATCACCAGCCTCCCCCAGCAACGTGGATCAAGAGGAGGCCAATGATGAGAGAGAGCCATTATTTACTCCGTTGACAGGTATCATAGCATAATTTTTTTTAATGGGTTTAACCTGTTTTCCTCGAAACGTAAAATAATAATCTTCAACTCACAACCAAGGTTGGTAGCCTAGGCTGTAGTGACATGTAGGCTGCTCGAACCTCGTTGTGTGTGTGTGTGTAGATGGGACCAGGCTTAAAAATTAGCACAGTTAAACGTTTCAATTATACACATTTAGTTTAAATCCTTCGTACTAACTTCGCTTTATCCTCGTAGCTGGCTGGCCATATATTCGGACGGCTAATTGAACATCTGCCCGCCCATCTCTCGAGCTGAAGCCTCGTTGCCAATGACAACACATTCGTTCAAATGTTCAGCCCCAGCCCCAAAAATCAGTTTTTCCTGTTATTTAAAGGGAAGATAAAGGAAATATGCTGACACCGATTTCACGTAATAAGATTCCCAATAACTGCGCTAAATGAGATTCTTTAAAAAAAAATAACACACTTGCGTTTGGTGCTTAGTATTTTCTTTTGTTTTTCTGAAATAGTTCGTCAAAAAAATCTGTGGTGTAAAGGCGGGTGGGTCATTAGAATAGGAATATAGTTCAGGGGGCACGAAAAAATGTGCGGTTGTGAGACTGCGAAAAAAAAAGTGTGGGGGGGGGGGGAGGCACTAATTGGGATTTTTGTAAAATATGTAATTTTTAAGCAAGTTTGGTCAAATTTTTTCCCCCCCCCCCCCCCCCCCATTTTCCCCCACATTGCTCGATATTACTTTTTATAACAAATTTATACGAAAAACTTCGTTTTTAAGGATGGTATAATCAGCTGAGAACTCCAAAATGTAGAAATTAATGTTTGCACTAAAATAGTTAGGAGTACGCTAGAGAGTGATAGAGAGGGGGTAAGTGAAATCATCATGGGTTAGAAAAAACCACTCAGAGTGTGTAGTTAAAATGTATAAAAAATCATAACTTAATTAATTTGCAGGCCTAACGTTCCTTTATTTTAAACTTCTGTCAAAATCAATTTAAACTTTCGGATAGAGACTTGTAAGCTTGAACTTGATCATTATTACCGACTTATGAGTTAAAATATTTTTATTCTATCTCCTATACTCTAGTACAGTGGTTCTCAACCTTCCTAATGCCATGACCTTCTAATACAGTTTCCCATGTTGTGGTAACCCCAGACC
This sequence comes from Lymnaea stagnalis, assembly GCA_964033795.1. Classification (NCBI taxonomy): domain Eukaryota; kingdom Metazoa; phylum Mollusca; class Gastropoda; family Lymnaeidae; genus Lymnaea; species Lymnaea stagnalis. The sequence goes on along the minus strand of CAXITT010000618.1, from coordinate 260,486 downwards.
ATGAAATCATTTTCGTTACTGCATGTACTTCATAAATATATGTTTCCCGATGGTCTTAGGCGACCCCTGTGTAAGGGTCGCTCGACCCCCAAAGGGGTCGCCACCCACAGGTGAGAACCGCTGCTCTAGTAGTACATGTGAATCAGAGAAAAAAATTCTCTGAGTTATCTGTCATTTAAAACAATAGATTTCAATGATACGGTAATTAAGGAAAAATCAAATGATGTTCGACTTCTTACACATTTCGTTTTTTATTTTGATTTTAAAATTGTACCTTTTAAGTTTGGGGAAATTTGGTGAACATTTAGTTTTGATTTTTTTTAACTTGCAGAAAATCCAGATTTCACGGAAACTGTTGATAAGAAAGAACAAAAGGCATTCAAGCAGTTCAAGCAAGGATACCAGGACAACTACAAAAAAGTCACAGCGAAGGTTTCACGGCGTTATTTTTTGGTGCTAAACAGACACCCGTTGACACGAGAGAATCAAATGCGTATCGTGGTCTTTAAAAAAACATCTTTCTCTTATGTTTACCGTTCAACCACTGGTTCTTGACCAGAATTGCAACGTGCTTGGGTTGCAAGGTCAAAAATCCCCACGGTCCATAAAATATCTGATAAAATTCGGGGATTAAATGAACTTGGCAACATATATGTCACCACTGGGTTCGAGGATACATTGGACAATTGTTAAAAATATTTTTTGTTGAATTGCTGTGAGAACTTATTTATTTTGTTGTTTGACGTTGTTCGCTGCTACATCATAAATACGCCATTTTTGTGTTTTCCTGTGGCCTTAAGCGACCCCGGCGTAAGGGTCGTTTGACCCCCCCAGGTTGAGATGCCCTCACCCCTCTGCCCTTTTTTTCCCAGGTTCATCGCCAGGATCAAACCATTCAAAACATCGTGCACACTTGTAAGTCTGCTTTAAGCTACATACTGTTGGTTTGGACTGTTGAATCTATAAATTGAAGGGTGTTATTATTCAGTGGTGCGAATCAATGTTAAATGTAAATAAGAAAGAGCACAGGAACCTTTCGAGTAAAAAAAATAATGAGTGAATGATGTTGAAGCTTCATCGTGTTTATTGCATTATGTAAGAAAAAAAAAAACCCAGCACGTACCAAATAATATTGTAACGAATGCAAGAGTTGAGAGAGATTTAAAAAGGTCAGTGTCGGGGTTACCGCGCCAAGGGTTTTCTCCATTGTTTGCATTGTGAGCAATCCTCTTTGGTGACTTTGTAAAAACTATACAAGAAATTGAGTTCAACATTACTATATAACAAATTAAAATTTAAAAAAACACCCTCTAAATCTATAAAAGATACTAATCCTGACTGATTCCCCTCTCTGACCGATACACGATGCTCCTGGGTGCCGCCCTTGGCTTGACATGTAAATAGTTCTGGAATGAGTGGAGTGAATATACATTTGTTTTGTTTTCTTTAATTAATGTCTGTTAATTAATTTTTTTAAGTTCATGAATATGTTTGTTAAATTGTTTTACAGCGTGGTGAGCCACGCTATATAGAACCACTAATAATGATAATAAATATTTTGTTACGGCATTATTATAGTTCTCGACAAATGAAAAAATGATTTCAGGGGCTGCAAATTTTTTTTTTTTTAAACACAGTAAGGACCCCAAATAGGAATCATGGAGGACAGTTTTCTGTGTCTATGACATGTTGTGCATTTTTGGCCGGGTTAATATTAAATGAAAGTGGTGACATTTTTTTTTTAAAAGTTATTTTATACCGATAACTGCAAAAGACCACTCTTTAAAACAGTTGTTAATTAAATTTAAAAAAAAAAAAATAAATGAAAAGTTTCAAATACAAATCAATATCAAAGGTGTGTTTGACACAGACTCAGGCAGTAGACTATAGATTGCTGTTGTTTTCAAATGGAAGCGATATATAAATATATGTTATTGTATTTTTTAAAAAAAAGTATTTAATTGAGTTTAAATGATACATTCCATGTATCAAAGTCAAGTGCCTTGATCAGCGCGAGGTGCTTAAAAATATTTTAAAATATTAAAAAATTTGAGGTGTGGAAATGCTTCTTTCACTTGCAGATGACCAGATCTACAGTTGATATTATTATTGCATAATAATATGTATATTTTTATACAATAAAAATATTTTTTAAAACAAATTATTAGACGTGTTTAATATTTTTAGGAATACAAAATATAATATTTTGTTTGAAATGCCTTGTTTTATTTCTCATTTTATCAACCATACAACGATATTATATGTATATAAATATACACAGTGAAAATCGTTTAACACAAAACTGAGGTGTCCGAAATATGTCTTCGTGTTAAAAGAATTTCGTGTTAAACGATGCATACAATATATATATATATATATATATATATATATACACAGAGAATATCTTTTAACACAAAAGTGAGGTGTGAGATATATGTCTTTGTGTTAAAAAAATATTTTGTTAAAATATATATAAAATATATATATATATATATATATATATATATATATATATATATATATACATATATATATATATTTACTCGGGACCGCATTATTATTTCGTGATAAGCCTTTTCTCGTTAATATATATATATATATATATATATATTCCATGGGATAGAAATATAATGAGCCTGAAGCATTATTTCAGTGCGTGAAAAAAAAAACCCGTACCGTATTCGTTAAGATGCATTTCACGTTTCTCCCGTTCTTAGTTGAGCATATGATAAAACTATTGGACTACGATATAGTTTTACAATACATTAATTAGACACGAACAATTTGTTTGTGTCAATCTAACAATATATGTTAAGCTTTCATAATAATTTTATGTTATACACAAGCGAAAATGCCTTCATCAGCATAACAACAAAACATTAAATTTACATTATATATTATACATTATACATATGTTCATATATCCTATAAAAAAAGAGTAAAAAAATGGAGTGGGCACAAAAGCAAGACGGAAAAAAAAAGTACAGAAATACGGAAATGAAGTGATTTGAAGTAGAATGTTAAAAAAACCAAACAGGAAAAGACACGGCAGCTACGTTAAATTGTGGATTTTGTTTATCCCGTACGGAGTCAACGTACCAAATCTTGTTATTAAATTTATTCTCCATATAGATCCTATCCGGTGTGTTACTAGTATGCCAGTGACTGCGATGTCTAAAATTCCTTCTTGGTTAGTGCTATTGTTAGTGTTTAATTAATCTCTTAGTTGAACATACCGTGGACGAAATATTATTGTACTACTGATACTACTGAGCACTATTTGAGCCATATCTAATGAGTTCATTTATGAAAACAAGAGGCAACAATATGACGATGATTCCTACAAAATCATGCGTGATATTTTGACAGCATTCGAGATATAAATCTGCTAATTTTTTACTGTCAAAATTTCAGGTTGATTATTGTAGACTTTTTTAATAAATGTACGTACTTTCTGCCGAAAATCTTCCCCCTTCCCTGGATATAAGGCACCATTACGTATAATCTTCAAAATCGACCCCCCCCCCCCAACTTTTTTTTTTCAGCGCGTACGTAATATATGGATGGCCCTTAGCTCTATTTTAAATTGATACCACTAATAGCTGGAAAGACATGATCACTGTCTTTGATACCACTAGTAGCTGGAAAGACAAGATCACTGACTTTGATACCACTAGTAGCTGGAAAGACAAGATCACTGACTTTGATACCACTAGTAGCTGGAAAGACAAGCTCACTGACTTTGATACCACTAGTAGCTGGAAAGACAAGCTCACTGTCTTTGATACCACTAGTAGCTGGAAAGACAAGCTCACTGTCTTTGATACCACTAGTAGCTGGAAAGACAAGCTCACTGACTTTGATACCACTAGTAGCTGGAAAGACAAGATCACTGACTTTGATACCACTAGTAGCTGGAAAGACAAGATCACTGACTTTGATACCACTAGTAGCTGGAAAGACAAGCTCACTGACTTTGATACCACTAGTAGCTGGAAAGACAAGATCACTGACTTTGATACCACTAGTAGCTGGAAAGACAAGATCACTGACTTTGATACCACTAGTAGCTGGAAAGACAAGCTCACTGACTTTGATACCACTAGTAGCTGGAAAGACAAGCTCACTGTCTTTGATACCACTAGTAGCTGGAAAGACAAGCTCACTGTCTTTGATACCACTAGTAGCTGGAAAGACAAGCTCACTGACTTTGATACCACTAGTAGCTGGAAAGACAAGATCACTGACTTTGATACCACTAGTAGCTGGAAAGACAAGATCACTGACTTTGATACCACTAGTAGCTGGAAAGACAAGATCACTGACTTTGATACTTTCACGAATAACGTCAGAGCGCAGATCCTCTGAATGCCTAAAGTCTGCTGAACGCGTGTTTTAATATTTCCGTACCCATCATAATAATTCATTTGAGTTGTCTCTTTGACGACCAAGGTGTTTATTTTAATAAAGCTTTATTCCCACTGACCACCCCTACACGGCATGAAACAAAAAAAGTATAAGTCAGTCCCATTTCATAGGAAAGATCTTGGAGATATAACTGTATACCGATGCCGACCAACAGCCGCTGTAGCTGCAGGAACTGTGGACCGGTACTGCTCAACAGGTTCTTAATGTAAAAAAAACAAGATTTAATCATCTAAGCTTATATCTTGCATAGGTTGGGATTTCAAAATGGTGAGGGAAATACCACAGCTGATGTAAGTGGGTGTTAGCTCTCGGCGTATCTGCACGCCTTGCAGTACAATACAATACTCAGTGGTGCTGGGAAAGTCTGACTCTCGGCCTTACATTGCGGTGCAGGGAAAATCTGACTCTTGGCCCTACATTGCGGTGCAGGGAAAGTCTGAAGCTCGGCCATACATTGCGGTGCAGGGAAAGTCTGACTCTCGGCCCTACATTGCGGTGCAGGGAAAGTCTGCCTCTCGGCCCTACATTGCGGTGCAGGGAAAGTCTGACTCTCGGCCCTACATTGCGGTGCAGGGAAAATCTGACTCTCGGCCCTACATTGCGGTGCTGGGAAAGTCTGACTCTCGGCTTTACATTGTGGTGCAGGGAAATTCTGACGCTGGGATCGAACACTTACTTTCTATTCAGATAGCCAATAGTAATTCCTCTTCAAAAAGTTTATATGACGTCAACAGTGGTATAGGAAAAGGGGGGGGGGGGGCTGCTGGGGGGGGGGGCGTTCCACCCTGGAGGGCAAATTTTTATGAGGGCCGGCATTTTCGCCAGAATGCAGAGTTTTTTCGTGGAAGGGGGCGCCATAATTCTTGTGACGCTGGGATCGAACACTTACTTTCTATTCAGATAGCCAATAGTAATTCCTCTTCAAAAAGTTTATATGACGTCAACAGTGGTATAGGAAAAGGGGGGAGGGGGGCTGCTGAGGGGAGGGGCGTTCCACCCTGGATGGCAAATTTTTATGAGGGCCGGCATTTTCGCCAGAATGCAGAGTTTTTTCGTGGAAGGGGGCGCCATAATTCTTGAGCTGCCCCGGACGTCGCTAACCCCAGCGACGCCACTGGACGTAAATCTCACGTGTTGTTTATTCGATCTATCATGAAACTAATGAAGTCTGAGGTCTAATCAATCAAATAGATTTACTTCATTGTGCCTGATTTTTTTTGTTTTTTTAATGTTGGGGTGCGAGGCAGGTCAAGAAAAAAAAATCGGCCCTCATAATATCATCATATTTGCTTTGATAAAAGTACCACACTTAATTATGCATTGTGGTGGTAGTCTCTTTCTCCTTCTCCCTCTCTCTCTCTATTTCTTTCTTTCTTTCTTTGTGTGTTTGTGTGTGGTTTGCCCCCCCCCCCGCCCCACCCCCTTTCCATCCCGTCTGTCCCAAAGTGGGAACGACTGGTTAAAGTTACATTTCTTCAGTTAGGTGTACACCCCTGGGAAGATCCGTTTGTTTCGGCTGAATGTCTAGTCTAACTTTTTAAATATCCGTTTCAAACTGTCAATATTAATAGACCAAGTTTTATTTTATTTTTTAAACATACCATGAAAGTCATGTTGAAAAAATCATGTTGAAAAAATCATGTTGAAAAAATCATGTTGAAAAAATCATGTTGAAATAATCGAGGTAAATAAACCCAACCAACCCTAAAAGTTGAAAAAAACATTAATAAATTTTGAAGCAAGGAGCGGACTTACTGAAAGAAAGATCCCCTATCTGCTGGGACTGGAGGGGTCTGCAAGGGGCTGGGGTGTGGACTTAAGAGTTAAGCGGTTCACAAATCATAGGCGCAATGTTGTAAGGAATGGGTGAATTAAACCAAACCAGTCTTGTCACCATGTTGGTGGTCTTGTCACCATGTTGTAGCGAATGGGCGAGTTCAAGCAAACCAGTCTTGTCACAATGTTGGTGGTCTTTTCACACTGTTGCGACATTTAACTAAACCAGTCTCGTCAATATGTTGCATGGAATGGGCGAATTTAACCAAACTAGTCTCGTCACAATGTTGGTGGTCTTGTCACAACATTGAGGGAATGGACTAATTTAACCAAACCAGTCTAACCACAATGTTTCAGGGGCGGTGAGAGTTTAGACCTAACCAGTCTCACCATAATGTTGTGTGGGGTTGGAGAGTTTAACCTCACCAGTCTCACCACAGCTTTGTAGGGGCTGGGCAAGCTTAACCAAACCAGTATAGCCACAATGATGTAAGGGGATGGGGTGGGGTATCTTAACCTAACCAGTCTCGCTACTCAGTACGTTATTTACAGCTTTTAAAAAAAAAATTGGATATCAAAAGGTAAGTGCATTTAATGGGACAGCCTTAAGTACAGGGTTCCCCAAATGGTGGTCCTAGGACCGGCACCGTCCCGCGCGCCTTACGTTGCCGGTCCGCACAACGTGGTCATAATTATGGTCAAACAGAAAGAACATTTAATTAATAAATCTAGCACACCAAACGAATTTGAACCTTGTCCCCACGGTCCGCGAATCTTAACAGTTTGAGAAACGCTGCTCTAGAGGAGTAACGCGGTGACGTAGTTTTCTGCACTAAATACTAAATCAAAACAACTCCCCAGCAAAAACAACAACAACAACAACAACAACAACAACAACAACAACAACAAAATCCTCTTCCTCAATGCCAATAACTTTTTGAAACGGAAACAACAGAATGTTCGCTGCTTTGTCATTTCGCGTGACGTAACCTACAGGAAAAAAACTTCCTTGTCTAATCAATACAATCAACCTTGACGTCATCGAGTGACCTAGAAAAAACAAAACAACAACAACAACAACCACACACTGTAACAAATAACGCGTTTAAAACTGTGACATCATTTCTGGTCTTGCTCTGAAGCCACGCCTCACAGGTCATTAGTCTTTTGCCACGCCTCATAGTTCATTAGTCTTAAGCAACGCCCCATAGCTCATTAGTCTTAAGCCACGCCTCATAGTTCATTAGTCTTAAGCAACGCCCCATAGCTCATTAGTCTTAAGCCACGCCTCATAGTTCATTAGTCTTAAGCAACGCCCCATAGCTCATTAGTCTTAAGCCACGCCCCATAGTTCATTAGTCTTAAGCCACGCCCCATAGTTCATTAGTCTTAAGCCACGCCCCATAGTTCATTAGTCTTAAGCCACGCCCCATAGTTCATTAGTCTTAAGCCACGCCTCATAGTTCATTAGTCTTAAGCCACGCCCCATAGTTCATTAGTCCTAAGCCACGCCCCATAGTTCATTAGTTTTGCTATCTCACTGAGTAAGAATAACTCATAGATTTGTAGCTTCATCATCCTGCAGCCAATACACTCATAGTTTTGAAGCAATGCTACCTAGTTATGGAGCGATCCTTCAGCCTTTTAAGCGACTACACCAAGGTTTTAAGCAGCACCATCTAGCATTTTAGCCCCTATTCCTAGCTCTGTAGACAGTTAACAGTTTCTTTATATATAATATCTTTTTTTTGTACTTTTGTACTTTAGTATTAACTCAATAAAACGTATCAATTGTAATTGGTCCTGTTTCGAGTATCGTATTATTTGTTACCGTTTTTATCAATTGGTATCGTCTTTCGTTATGCTCTGTTTTGGAACGAGCCATACATGTAATTAGGAGATTAATTTCTCTCTATTAATAGCAGTGCTTAACACATTGACATAGGTGTGTAGCAATGCCACATAGCTGTGTAGCGATGCCACATATCTGTGAAGCTATTCGATATAGCCGTGTAGCGATGCCATATAGCTGTATAGCAATGCCACATAGTTGTGTAGCGATGCCACATATCTGTGTAGCAATGTCACATAGTTGTGTAGCAATGCCACTTAATTGCGTAGCGATGTCACATAATTGTGTATCAATGAGACATAGTTATGTAGCAATGTCACATAGTTGTATAGCAATGTCACATAGTTGTGTAGCAATGCAACTTAGTTGTGTAGTAATGCCACATAGTTGTGTAGCGATGCCACATATCTGTGTAGCAATTCGATATAGCTGTGTAGCGATCCCATATAGCTGTGTAGCAATGCCATATAGCTGTATAGCAATGCCATATAGTTGTATAGCAATGCCATATAGCTGTGTAGCGATGCCATATAGCTGTGTAGCGATGCCATATAGATGTGTAGCAATGCCATATAGCTGTATAGCAATGTCATATAGTTGTATAGCAATGCCACATAGTTGTATAGCAATGCCACATAATTGTGCAGCAATGGCACGTAGTTGTGTAGCAATGTCATTGTGTAGCAATGTCATTGTGTAGCAATGTCATTGTGTAGCAATGTCACATAGTGGAGTAGAAATGTCACATAGTTGCGTAGCAATGTCACATAATTGTGTAGCAATGTCATGGTGTAGCAACGGCACATAGCTGCGCAGTTGTCTAGACGCTTAACGACTCCGTCTGTTTCTCAGGGATCCATCACAAACACCAACTGTAATCCAATTAAATCAGCTTTTAACCGAATTGTTTAATCAACTCACAGAATGAGAACCTCTGTTAATCGTTTTGTAGCTCATTTAAAAAAAAAGGGGGGGGGGGGTGGTTGTGAAGGGGGATGGGTGCACTTCAAATTGTAGGATGAAACGCGTTAGCTCCCCCTGGAATAAAAACAACCCCAATTAAGCCAAGCCGTAAACCGAAAGTTCAATTTTGGGAACGCAACTCAGCTGGCTAACAGTATAACATTGTTAATCGTTTTGTAGCTCATTTAAAAAAAAAGGGGGGGGGGGGTGGTTGTGAAGGGGGATGGGTGCACTTCAAATTGTAGGATGAAACGCTTTAGCTCCCCCTGGAATAAAAACAACCCCGATTAAGCCAAGCCGTAAACCGAAAGTTCAATTTTGGGAACGCGACTCAGCTGGCTAACAGTATAACAAGCTGTCACAAGCACAGACTGTCACTTGTGAATGAACCCGTAGTGGGGGAATTTTCCTGGTCTATTTTTAGAATTGCATTCCAACATTCATAACAATTTATTTACTCTCGACGCGTGGTAATTCGGTGACAGGCTAGTGCTATAAGCCTTTGAAGAAAAACTATAAAAATAAAGCGATTTCTCCGTGAATAACATTCCTTTGGCGTATGGATTATGTTGGTTATTCGACTGGAGTAGTCAGGTTTTGGTGTCAATGACGCAACCAAACCCACGCGAATTTTCTAGAAACCGCGCTAAATCACAAAACACGTTGAATCAATGTTTATTTTTTAAAATAAAATATTGTTTTAAGGCGCCCCCTTCCACCGCCCCCCCCCCCCAACCTTTAACATGTAAAATGTAGAACAAAAAAATCAATACCACTACTACAAATTTTGTATTGGCCAAACATACAATGAAGAATACGGGCGCACACAGGGCCGGCCCTACGGCTGCTGGCGCCCCAGGCAAGCTTAACTTTGGCGCCCTCTTTTAAGTATAATCATAAAAAATTTGTGCAAGGAAAAAACTAAGGGTTAGGTCATGAGTTTATCTTAACTTGTATTTGGACAGTATGAACAATTAGCCAACCGTGGGCAGTATGAACAATTAGCCTACCGCGGGCAGTATGAACAATTAGCCTACCGTGGGCAGTATGAACAATTAGCCTACCGCGGGCAGTATGAACAATTAGCCTACCGCGGGCAGTATGAACAATTAGCCTACCGCGGGCAGTATGAACAATTAGCCTATCCTGGTCAGAATGAACAATTAGCCTACCGCGGGCAGTATGAACAATTAGCCTACCGCGGGCAGTATGAACAATTAGCCTACCGCGGGCAGTATGAACAATTAGCCTACCGCGGGCAGTATGAACAATTAGCCTATCCTGGACAGAATGAACAATTAGCCTACCGCGGGCAGTATGAACAATTAGCCTATCCTGGACAGAATCAGCAATTAGCCTACCGTGGACATTATGAACAAATAAGCCTACTGATGATATTTTTGTTTCTTGCCTTTGGTTCAGCAAATTATTGGATTGCACTTTATATTCTTCTTCCATGGCACCCACATGCAATGATTTTTTTTTCCTATTTTGGAAGATCGTTGGTGGGGCCCTAAGCACATGGATGGCGCCCCGGGCAACCGCAAGAGTCGCCGGTCCATTGAGCCGGGCCTGGGTGCAGGGGACCGGATTTAAACTTACTGAGGTCCTAAGCTCTAGCTTATTTAGCTTTTACGTAAATCTGCTTCTGGGGGTGCACCAGACGAGAAATGTCGCCCATAATGCTAAAGAAATTATTTGACCATTTTTGTAATTGTTGCCAGAATGAATGAACAAAGTTTCAGGACATTGAATAATTATTTTTCCATGTGTCTCGTCTTTCTGTCATACTGTCTTCCCGTCTTCCTGTATTACTGTCTTTCCATCTTACTGTCTTCCCGTCTTACTGTCCTACCGTCTCACTGTCTTCCCGTCTCACTGTCTTCCCGTCTCACTGTCTTCCCGCCTTACTGCCTTCCCGTCTCACCGTCTCCTTTTTTCTAGGATGGTTATCAACTTTTTTCAGTCTTTGTATTTACAATTCAGCAAAGACACAAGACTCAAAGAAAGTTCTAGAAATTTCTCGTTTTAGGTTGTTCCCCCCCCCCCTCTTATTTTTCTGATTGCTATCATAATACTGAGTCACACGACTTGATACGGGTACTAGATTCTGTTACGTCATTTAACACCGGAGACTAGAGTTTGTTCTCTTCAGTGGAAGAATCACGAGAGAAAAAAAAAAGTGCGCATTATATCAAAAACGAGGTCAAAGATCTTAACGTCACCGAAACTCTGAATGAAGGTTAACTGGAAAATCCCAATGTTACGACGCAGGCCGGTTCTCTCACCCTTTACCCAACCCCCCCCCCCCCACACACACACCTCTTTTCACTCACATACCCACTTGACATTCCGAAATAATTGAATATGCCAGTCATGGTTTTTAAAAAAAAATTAACAACAAAATATTGTTTCAGCACGAACATTGTTAAGTTTTTAGTTTGAATGAANCTTTCTCCCCACAACTCTCTCTCTCTCTATTATATATATATATATATATATATATATATATATATATATATATATATATATATACAGGGCCATGCAGAAGTTGGGGCAGCCTAGTATATCACTTGGGGCCCTGCTCGATTGGGTGTCACCAAGTGCGAAAAGTTATACTTTTGATACAATTCTTTTGAATTTTCTAAGGGCCCAAAATGTAGATTTCCTCGGGACAAAAAAAACCTGTCTGCACGGCCCTGCATACGTATTTATATCTTGAGGAGGAGTGGTGGGAGGAGGAAAGATATATGAAGAGAGTGGGAGGGTGGGGGTTTACCAAATCTGCAAGAATTTGTTTGACTAATTTACCACATCTGCAAGAATTTGTTGGACTAATTTACCACATCTGCAAGAATTTGTTTGACTAATTTACTACATCTGCAAGAAATTGTTGGACTAATTTACCATATCTGCAAGAATTTGTTGGACTAATTTACCACATCTGCAAGAATTTGTTGGACTAATTTACCATATCTGCAATAATTTTTTGGACTAATTTACCACCTCTGCAAGAATTTTTGGACTAATTTACCACATCTGCAAGAATTTTTTGGACTAATTTACCACATCTGCAAGAATTATTTGGACTAATCTGCCAAATCTGCAAGAAATAATTTTGACTCATTTACCAAATCTGCAAGAAATAATTTTGACTCATTTACCAAATCTGCAACAAATAATTTTGACTCATTTACCAAATCCGCAACAAATAATTTTGACTCATTGACCGCTAATGACCACATAATTTAAACCATTCTTGCCGGGTTTCTAGCTTTAAAAAAAAAAAAAAAAAAAAAAAAAACACTCTGAACTCCAACAAACTAAACAGCTGCACAAAAGTCAAGCTCTAGTTTTAACACTTTCAAAATTGCCAACAGCGAAGTACTGCAATCCTGGCAAAACTACAGCACTGTTGAACGTCGACCACAATCATTAGGGTCCCCATCAGGTCCATCCATATATTAGAACCACTTCTCCAGAAAACGACAAGAAGATGGTCAAGATGTGACCCCTACTGGATTGACCTCAAGGGATTCAGCACAGGGACAGTGGGTTCAAGTGGTTCAAGGTCTTCAGAAGAAAAAAAATTAAAAATTAATTTCTTATCACTGGATTCACAAGTACAGTCAGTAGATTTTTTTTTTTTTGCACTGAAGAAGACATATAGCTAATGACTTATCTCATGATACATATACATGTTTATCTGTCAGCTGTTTTGCAGTGGCGGAATACGGAGGAAGGACATGTGTATCTATTTAAATTTTTTTAAAAATTATTCCCGTGAACATCTTTGGAAAAATTATAATAATTTATTTTCATTTTGATAAACAAATGTATTTTGTCATCCACAATTTCTTGAAATGGATCTTATCCTTTCGTATTATTCTACTTTTAATCGTGTAATGGATTCGCCTCTGGAAAAAAACAAACAACATCATTCACACCCTAAAATGAGGAATTTGACCTAGGATATCTCTAAAAAAAGATACCCGGGGATAGGCTCGGCAGATCACTTTGCATACTTAACAATGAAGGGTGGGTGACTCCACGTGATTTTGACATGCAGTGGTTGGTGCCCTTGAAATATTGATCGCAAACGCCTTCGCGTGTGGGAAAACACCTTGTCACAGGCCCGTTAAATTTATGAATCAATGTTGGAATTTTAGGCCCAGTTATAAAAGCTCCATAACCAAGCTAGAGCCCACTCATTCGTACGAGAACATTGGAAGGATATACTTGGGAATTTTCATTCTGAAATTGAAGGTATGGCGATAAATTAACATAAATTCCTCAATTTATTAAGGAATTGAAGAGAACATAGTGAACGTTGTGTGTTATAAGAAATAAAAAAAAAGAATTTAAAAAAAGAGTTGTACTCGTGCGATCTGAAAATTTGAGAATATTTAAAGAAGACATGCCAAGTTTAATAATAATTTAATTAAAATTTAATCATAGTTTATTCTTCGCTTAAATATAATTTAATACAAATTTAATCATATATTTTATCAAAATTTAATTATTATCTAATCAAGAAGTTAAGTTTACATAGCATGATCCAGTGATTATTTTTGAGGGCCATTTCTTAAAGGGCTTCAGGATATATTTTGAAAACGATCTGTTGTAAAATGTGAAGTCCTCAAAGTTCTGTATGTTTCGACTGAGCGTCCTTTCACTGCTGTGGTAATCGCTTGTGTGGTAATCGCTTGCTCCTGTGTCCATTCCTTGACTTTATTTTAAAATAATGACCAACATTTTTTTTTTTTTTATACTTCTCTCGTCGTTCTGCTATGATATATCTTTTGATCATCATCTTCAAATTAACAGAAATTTTCTGTAATGGCTTTTAAAATTAATCTAAGATTAAGACATTGTAGGAATCTATCGAATAATCAAGCATAGCGGTGACATCACAATCCGAGATTCGTCTATACATAAGCTATCCAGAGAGTAAGAAATTTACAAGATGTGTGTAAGACTGTGACATGATCAATAATTAGTGAGTCATAATGTTAAACTCTTAACCTCCACCCCCCAAAAATACAAGAACCCATTTCTATCAGATCATCGACCCACTCTGCCAAGCCCTACGATTTAAAATACATTTAAACAGTGTAAATTTCATGATATACTATGATTCACTGATTATTTGTATCATGAATCTCTTTAAACTTTAGGAGGTGTGATTAAAAGTGTGTGTGTGTGTGTGGGGGGGGGGCGGAGCCTCTTTAGATTTTGTTGGGGATCTCCCCCCCTCCAACCCCCCCCCCCGTGATGTATCCAAAGTCTACTACACAAGTCCCCCACCCACTCACCTCCCACTCCTGGTATAGCTTCATTTAAAAGGCTTTGAAATCTCGTCGCCGGTCGTTTACTATATAAGGAAGTAAAATTTGGCTGATAAGTTAGATTGTTGTTTTCCTGGAGTCTATTGTAGAGAGGAATACTTTTGTGTGCACGATTGTTTTTCTCTGTGGGTTTGTAAATAGTTTATAACTAAAATTTATTTCGTCTTTTTATTTTTTTTATATTTTTTTACACATTTTTATCAGTAGTTATGTTTATGTTAAGAGACAATTTTATCATTTTTGTTTTAATATATATATATACCAAATAACGTTTAAAAATTAATTATTGTCACACAAATTATTTTCTGTAATATTCTTTAAAAAAAAAAAAGCCTAAAATATATATCCCAAATCAATTTTAACAAGTACCTAAAATCAATTAAAGAGCATTCATTTGCCCTTAAAATGGTATGTGATACTTGTAGGTAGCTACAAACGTACAGCCATGAGACGCTTTGAACAATAAGTTCGTACGCAAGGTTTTATGGAAACTCGGCAAATCCCGCCTTCTTGAACAGCGAAGCTCGTGTGATAGTTGAACCATTTAGCGTGTGACTTGTGAAAAAGCTAGTTAATTTTTTTTTTAGACTAATACGTGTGTCAAAAAGTAGAGCTTTTACATTTCCGTATTAAAATTCATTTTACTATTATTATTATTTTTCGTTTTGTTTCAGGTTACCGATTTGATTATTCCTACTTTTTGAACACAAAGAAAATGTTACTCTTCGCGTTTTTCCTGCATTTGCTGCCCCCATGTTTACTAGGTAAGAGTATGACTAGCATTAGATAGATGAAACACAATATCTTTAAAAAATTTAAAAAAAAAATTAAAGCATTGTAAATTGAAAAAAGTCTGTTTAGCAATGTTAACGGTCAATGACTCAATAAAGGAATAATATACATTTGAACAAATTCGTGTTTCAATCAAGGAAATATCACCCCTCCCCCCCCCCCACCCCGCCCATTTTCGGTGTTCGATCACTTCCGTCTGTTAGTTATACACTAATAATCCAGATCCTGGCTATGTATTTAAATATACATGTATAAAATATATTATTTCCTTGTTAAATAATGATTAGTCATGTTATATATGTTTTCATTTGTTTAATTTCGTCACCAGGATGTCGAGGGAAGGGGGGCCGAGGGGGGGGATACACTTCATATTTGTGTGTATATATATATATATATATATATATATATATATATATATATATATATATATATATATATATATATAGGCCTATTAGTATTGTTCACAATTATTTCTCAAGCAACATAAAGAATGTTGATAAAAATGACCATGATTTTTTTTTAAAACACTTCTATTTCACTTCTATTTCAATTCTATTTCTCTGAACGAAACCCCACCATAGTTTTGTAAAATTTCATGAATAGATGTGAATCTTGATATCACTTTATAGATTTATATAACATTAGTATACGTTATACGTGCCCTTTATATATATATGAGAGTTTTATGATAGTGCATGAATATATATATATATATATATATATATATATATTAATGATAAATATTTATGCACTCTCATAAACACAAAAGCACGTTTGAAATGTTCCCTCACAAATCGAAAGCTGCGCGTACACAATATGATTGGGGATTTTCCAAAAGTTTCACGGCAACTGTCATTGGCGTGTTGATCAAGATATTAGAATTTAGGTCACAGCTGTCAATCAACATTTCTACCTAACAAAAGATGTATCCAGGAGTGTTCTTGAATCTCGTGATATCAGTAGTGGCTGAGTCTTTGAAACGCATATAATTTTTTTTTTAAAATAGTGTTTTAAATAAAAAAAAATCAAATAGAACTCAGCTACTTATTAACAGGCCGGTAGACGGGCTGGACAACACCAGCTCCACTGTCTTAGTGCGCATCTCAGTCACGTCATATTATATTGAATGAATTAACGATAAGGGCGTGCGCCCAGAGGCGTATGAATCGGGGGCGTCACTTTGGTGAAGGCCAATGGGATATATTTATATGGCTCAAGGTTGTTGTGTACTGGTATCATGGTTTTTGTTTTTTTAAATGATTACATTTTTGTAAAGTGAGGGGGCGGCTACTTCAATGACCACCCGCTCGAGTCACAAACTGTAGCTCCCCACCTTTTATCTTGTACCTTTTAAAATCCTTTATAATTACTTGTTCGTGTTTCTTTCGCGCTGGGTGCGTGGCAAAATCTTCGGACGGCTATCTGACCCACTTCCCGTCAACATATTGAGCTGAAACGTAGACTCGTTGCCGATGACAAGACATTCTATACACAAATCATTTGTAATGTTCTTCAATGGGAAGTTGAAGGAAATATGATTTCTCGAAATAAAATTTCCGATCATTACGCTAAATGATATTCTTTTTTAAAACAATTTTCGCAAGTGCGTTTGGTGCGCAATATTTTTTGTTTCTCCTGAAATAGATCTAGTCTAGTTGGTGAAATGAATCAAAGGGTGGGACATTAGAATAGTAATATAATCAGGGGCGTGAACAAATTACGGATGTGAGCCGGGGGAGTGGGGGATGCACTAATTGGGGATTAAATGCGTTACTTTTTTGTATTTTTTTGTGAAAGTTTCACCCCCCCCCCCAAGGTTATTTGCTCAATATGACATTTTCCAAAGGGTTTATACAAAAAACTTTATTTTTTTTTGTGGCTTGTTGAATGATACATTATACACATTCCCGGGCGTGTAGCAAATTGGTGTTGATTCAAACCTCAATTGCTATCGTTCAAAATTCAACTAAAATTCACACTTCTTATTTGCTGTAAAAAGTTAAAGTGCACAATCCATAATGTTAACTATTACATGAAAAGTGGTGTTTAAACATAAATTCAAAGGAAAGAGAGAGGGGCGGCACTACGATTCGACAGCTTATAATCTTTCACCCACCCACGGAAGTTGCATGGGCGTCACGCGATTTGGGGAGTGGGGTATTTTTATTAAACAAATTGGGAAACCGTGAAGCAACCCAAAAAAATTTTAATAACTATGCATTAGTTTTGAAAATATCTCTGTATATACCTGACAATGCTTTGAAATTTTAAAAAAAATGAACGAATAAAAATTTCCTTTATTTGGTTCGCACGCGTGCACTCACACACACACACAGAGACAGACACACCACACAGAGACAGACACACCACACACATAAAGACACACACACACAGAGGCAGACACACCACACACACACACACACACACGAATAATACTAAAAATATATCGAAACAGAAGGCCTATATTTTGTTTCAGGCCTTATTTACACACCATAGTTATTATTATTATTACGTTATATATTTTTGCTAAAAAGTATCCCAATAATTCCAGCTAGCGGACCCACTGTAGAAGCCCTTGACAAAATGATCTGCCCCCCGGACAAACCCAACAAGTGTTTACCGTATGGAGTTTGCTGTGGCTACGACCAATTCTGTTACAGTGGTATGTGCGAGTCCTGTCTACCCCATCATCTACAGGAGCACGAACAGCTCAACTGGTGTAGACAGCACGGCGTCCACAACGTCAGCCTGATGAGAGACCCGTCTTGTAGAGTCGCCTGTCAGGCGAAGTTCACTCCACACGAGCTAAGTGAGTCTCGTACGATTGTAACCACGTTTGAATCTTATAGAAACAAATCACATTGGCTAGAGTCAATCTCTGCTTTTTCAAAATGAATCTAACTCAGCTGTTCTCAACGTATGAGTCGCGACCCCTTTGGGGGTCGAAAAAACATTCCCCAGGGGTCGCCTACGACGTGGGTGAAAATACTTATACCTTACAGTTATGAAGTAGAAGCGAAAATAATTTTGTGGTTCTGGGTCGCCATAACATGAGGAACTGTAAGTAAGGGTCGTGGCATTCAGAAGGTTGAGAACCACTGACCTAACTAGTTGAATACATAGGGAGAAAAAAAATGATGACGCTAGGAGTAACATCGTATTACGTTATTGTACAAACAAAGGTTTTTTTTTAATAGGGCAACATTTGTATGATAGTAAAATTTCTAGAAATATCGATAAGAAATAACATTATATCTTAACAGGTGACGGCAAAAGGTGACCTGATTTTTAACATTAAATATTGTTAAATAATTGTAATGTCAAATTCTAATCTCTAATCCAGATGGCCACAGCAAGACGAAGACGAAAGAGGACACGCACAACAACTGTAGTCCTGGTGAAGTCAAACCAGCAGGTACGTTGAGGGAAATGGCTAGACCGGTGGTCGGCAAATCGTGGCTCTCGAGCCGCATGCGGCTCTTAAGCGATCGGGTCGCGGCTCGGCCATTCGGCCACAAATCGGGTTTGACTACGAAAAACATGGTTCTTGACAGGTTCGTGAAAAGAAATTTGGCTCTCAAATTTTTTTTAAAAATCGTCTTGCTGCTAATTTGTGGCTCTTTTGACTCATGAGTTTGCCGACCACTGGTCGAGACCGGGTTTCTAGCTGTGGTCGGGAGTTTGGGGAGGGTACAGGAGTCGGGTGGGAGGGAAGGAGTAACATGAGTTTGTGGACTTTTAAAGTCTTGGATGAAGCGGAAATAAGTGGTACAAGGGAGTTACGGTGGGGGTTGGGGTTGGAACATGAGAAAAGGATGCAATGAAACAACGAACGTTTTGGCATAAAGCCTTCGCTCGTCATCGAGCAAGAGAATCAAAGAGTCGCAAAGGTAAAAGTCTAAACTTAAACGTCATGTCACAGAGAACAGCACGCTGTCATTGTGCTGATTGACTTGTTCATTGTGCATATTGACTTGTTCATTGTGCAAATTGACTTATTCATTGTGCATGTTGACTTGTTCATTGTGCATATTGACTTGTTCATTGTGCATATTGACTTGTTCATTGTGCATATTGACTTGTTCATTGTACATATTGACTTGTTCATTGTGCATATTGACTTGTTCATTGTACATATTGACTTGTTCAGTCGGTGTGGACGTTTCAGACTCCTAACCTACTTCCCCCTACCCTTTCCACCCCCAAAAGTAGAATAAAAAAACAATAACAATAATCATTATAAATAAAACAAAATAAAAAAAGAATTTAAATAAAAAAAGCGAGGTATAATGATATAAATAGTTTGTATGTTTCCCGCGGAAAGATGGCAATGACCCTTAACTAGATTGCCTTTTTGACCTGTTCGCTACCATTCTTACAGCGAACAGATGTCGCACCGACAAATTACACATTTAGGCTTGCACAATTTGTTATCTCCGCCGCAGGAAGTTTGATATAACCCCTGATTAGCGTTGATTGAACTTTAGTCGAAAAATAAAGCCTTTGAAAATTTAACGAACATGATGTTAAAATAATAAACGAAATTTTTTTTTATTAAGTCTGCTTAGTTCAAAGTTTCGTGACATCCTAGAAGCACAAGCGCCCCCCCCCCCCCCCGGGTTTTGAGGGTCGATATTCATAATGGTTTGGTAGAGGTAAATATGACGGATTCAACTGCTTAACAAATTTAAAAAAAAAAATTCTCATCCTGTGCAGACAACACCTGGTTCCACCTGTTCCTGGCCGTGTCAGTGGCGTGCTGCGTGTTCCTGATACTGCTACTGGCCGTGGCGGTGCTGAGTCTCATGATGTACCGGAACATATTGCTACGTCATCGCAGGGATCGGTTCGGTGCTCTCGGTAAGTAGGCGGACTCCGTACACAAATCATTTGAAACGTGTTAGTGGGCAGATCCAATAAATAAATGAAATTAACGTTGTAAGTGGGTGGGATTTTTGTGTGTTGTTGTCTTCCTTTTAAACATAGACATAATGACACAGACATAAGGACACAGGCATTATTATTACACAGATATAATGACACAGACATAATGACACAGACATAATGACACATACATAATGGCACAGACATAATGTCACAGGCATAAGTACACATACATAATGACACAGACATAATGACACAGACATAATGACACAGACATAATGACACAGACACAATGACACAGACATAATGACACATAGACATCATAACGCTTCTTGTTGTCTCAATTGTGCAGACTCCCAGTTTGTAGTTTAGACTTTTCTCTAATCAACATTTACGTCTTCCACAGAGCGCAGCAGCAAGAGGCACCACCGCAGACGTCACGGGGCTGTCAGCGACGGCGAGGAAACGGGCGACAGATATGTCTCTTTAGAACCAGAAAGCCCCCCAGAGGTGCCTCCTCCCAGGACGACCTCCTTCGCGAACGGTAAATACCAACCTCGACTCGGGTCTGAGGTCAAGGACAATCTGGAGAACGAATGCGAGGCGTTGACGTCACAAAGCCAAAGCAGTGGCTAAAGAGGCACGCGACACGTCTCGAAAACTAGAAGATAAAAAAAGCTTTTAAGTAAAGGAAGTTATCTACGGACATCTTTGTCTACGCGCATGCGCACTGATCTTCAACTACACTTCCTGTTGTTTTTCTACGGAAAGTCCCATCGTTGCACGTGACACTTTGCTTACGTAAGGTCATTAGGTCATACCGAAAGGTCTCAGTGGCCAGGAAACGTTGTTACTTTGTTTGCCATAATCACGAGGGCATGCCGGACAGGAGTTCGTGTGATGATGCCGGACCGGACTACGTGAGATAGTGCTGTAGAAACGAGGACTGGAAGCATCCTTACCAAAGGAAAGACTTTCCCCAAATTCAAATCCAAGATCCTTCCAGCTTATCCACACATACACACTGAAACACTTTATGATTGCCAGGCGTACATTTAAAAAAAAAATAATTGTTTATTCATTGACGTATTCATTGGTATTGTACTAAAAAGGCCATTCTTCTTCATATGCTTCCAAACAGAACAAGATCGGAAATTTTCTTTGAAATTTTAGCATGTAAATATTTTTTTGCATAATTGTGTTTCTTTTTCTTCTTTAAAAAAATCCAATTACGATTTGAAATAAAAAAATAATAAATATGTGACGTGGTTCGCATAAGATAAACTAGAGGCTAGCGGGCCACTTTCCTATGTGCTTTGTAATGGTTTTGTTATTATGTTGATAAAAAACATTTTAAAAAATACACACATACAATACATAATAAAAGTCAGGGAAAAAAATAACCAACATTTACACCAATACGCATATAAACATTATGCAGAACGGAAAAAAGAAAGGAAAAAAAAAAGGAATTAAAATCATTTCACTTAGTCATTTATGATGTATGATTTGTTACTGTTGAAACTGCAGCTTTTCATTTTGAAAGATCTGTTGGTGTTTTTTTTTTTTTTTTTTTTTTTTTTTTTTTTTTTTTTTTTTTTNTTTTTTTATTTTTTTTTTTTTTTAAACCTCGCTGACATAGACATGTAAATATTTTAAATTAGCTTTGAATTGATCAAAAACTTAAAAAAAAAAAAACAACATCAAAAAATCTTTTTAATTAATTCGTAGAAGTATAGAGAAATTTTAAAATAAAATAAGATAAGGGAAGTAATCCAAAGACATAACCCTCTTTGCCATGAGAAGGGAAATGATTTTCAAAAAGATTTTGAAAATCTATTTTAAATTTCAAGAGATCTTTTTATTTTAGAAAACGGAAACATGGTCAAGATTAAATGTAAAAAAAACTAATAATACACAGTTGAATTATAAAGTTGTTTTTTAAAGTCTTAAACTGATTATTATTCTTTTAATCACATGTATTGAGCGAGATTAATTAATTTATTCATATCTATAATGGGCATTACATTACATTATTTTTTATTTTTTTTAAATGTTACATTTCTCAGATCTGAAAAGTTGGCACTTTCCTATGTTGTAACGTGAACACACGTGCTTCATGTGCAGTGTGTCGAATGCTGACTACGTTAAGTTCATCGGGTGGGGGTGGGGGGGTGGTTGGGGGGGGGGAGGGTATCCTCCATCGTGTTCACCTGAATATGTTTTACAGGTGACAACATAACGATGAATTCGACAACGACTGTTGCTTGTAATGTTGTTGTTTTTTTAATTTCCAAATTGTTGTATATTTACTTTGTATTATATGCATTTGCTTTATGTTTGTACATTGTATACGAGTACAATGAGTACTAGTGCTATAAATTGCTATAAAGCGAAACTAAACGAGAAAAAATAAGAAAGTTCCTTGGCAATATAAAGGAGAATTGTTAGCCACAACTCTGTGTAGAGTCATCTTTGCCGCTGACAATGTTTTCTATAATATGTTGATACCTAAATAAGAATTATGTTGTTTTGCTTTATTTATTATGTAACAAATGCTAAAAAAATAAAATAAACTATGCATAAAAATGATAATGACAGGATTTCAGAAAATGTTTTGTAACACACGTTGATAAAGAGTTGCTTTATTTTTATTCACAACACTGCTCCCCACTATCTGCTTCCTTCAGCTCGCACTCTTAGACACTGGCCGCTTAACCATAACAATAACACGGCGTCATTCATCACACACAAATAAGTCACCAATCCAAATCCTGCACCAAGTTCCTCAATTTTACCAATCCCCCTCTCCCCCCCAAAACATTTTTTTTTAAAATAAATAAAAATAAAATAAAATAATAATAAATAATAATAATTAAAAATATCATTTATAAATTTAATTTTTAAATTAAAATTGATTCCCCCTCCCTCATCTACACGCGATGTTGTCCCAACACATCTAGCACCAAACTTTGCTCCAACACATCTAGTGCCATCCTTTGCCCCAACACATCTACCACCAAACTTTGCCCCAACACATCCACCACCAAACTTTGCCCCAACACATCTAGTACCAAACTTTTCCCCAACACATCTACCACCAAACTTTGCCCCAACACATCCACCACCAAGCTTTGCCCCAACACATCTACCACCAAAATTTGCCCCAACACATCTACCACCAAACTTTTCCCCAACACATCTAGTACCAAACTTTGCCCCAACACATCTAGCAACAAACTTTGCCCCAACACATCTAGCACCAAACTTTTCCCCACACATCTAGCACCAAATTTTTCCCCGACTCCTCTATCAGCTACGTTGCCATGCTCTTCTAACACCAGATGTTGCCCCCACTCTTCTAACACCATTAAACAATGGGCCTAAAGACAGTCCTACACCCTAGCTGCCGGTCTTTAAACAATGGGCCTACAGACAGCTCTACATCCCAGCTGACGGCCTTTAAACAATGGGCCTACAGACAGTCCTACTCCCTACCTGCCAGCATTTAAACAGCAGGCCTACAGACAGTCCTAAACCCTACCCTCCGGTGGTTAAACAATGGGCCTACAGACAGTCCTACACCATAGCTGCCAGGAATTTAAATAGCAGGCCTAAAGACAGTCCTACACCCTAGCTGCCGACCTTTAAAAAAATGGGCTTACAGACGGCTCTACACCCCAGCTGTTGGGCTTCAAACAATGGGCCGATAGACAGTCCTACACCCTAGCTGCCGGCCTTTAAACAATGGGCTTACAGACAGTCTTACACCATACCTGCCGGCATTTAAACAGCAGGCCTAAAGACAGTCCTACACCCTAGCTACCGGCATTTAAACAGCAGGCCTACAGAACGCCCTACACCCTAGCTGCCGGCCTGTAAACAATAGGCCTACAGACAGTCCTACAGCCTACCTACCGGCATTTAAACAACAGGCCTACACCAGGAAGCAGCCACACCAGAAGCAAAGTATATATATATGAGTGATTCATTACACGGTAAAAATGAATAGACGTATAGGAATTTTTGTCAACGGAAACTCGTTTGTACTAATCTCAAAACCTACTTAGGGCAATGATCAAGTTTAAAGCACCCTGGTGCTGTCTATTTCCCGACTAAGCCACTGCCCGATTTAAGACACCTAGCATTACAAAACTGCCTGAATTTGGAGTTGTACCTGTAATAGATGAATATGTTCACAATGGACAAAATCAGCTCGGAAGACTCACTCCCTTTCGAGGCGACGATGTACACATTTTGATAGACGCCCCCTTGAGTGAACTCTGACACCGTGGCGTACGCCAGCAGCACGGCCATCTTTGGGATGGTGCCTATGACGTAAAACACTGAGATGAGCACGATCTGCTTGACGATCTGCAGTTCCTTGGCACTCAGGGCACCGCCGCCCGATTTCCGGGCACCTGTCGGAGACTGCCTCGAAGCCTCTGGCACATCCTCGGCGTACGTCCCAGATCTCAGCCTCTCCCGCAGTTTGGCCGCCTCGCTTAACGCTCTGGCCATGAAGACGACGCTGATTAGGATGATGGATTGGGACGCAAAGGCCAAGAATGCGTCTCTTCCGCTCCACACCATGACCTTGACAATGTCACGGTACGGAGCGAACCACAGCATGCGCCGGGTCGCGTTCACGGCCGGGTCGAGCTCGTCGGCGGTTCCCATGCAGGCGAACAGCGGGACGTAGCTCGCCACGGAGAAAACACAAATCGCTTTCATCGCCCACAGGGTTTTGTTCAACGTGAAAAAGCTGGGGAAGGTGAAAGGCCGGGTCACGCACATGCATTTCACCACGGCGAGGTACGTGGTGATCAACTCCGGTATCGCGACAATGCAGTGGCGCGTGTGGCCGAAGAACGAGTTGAAGACGTACGGGTGTATGGCGAACCATGTGCTGTAATCTGTCACCATTTCGACGACCCAAAACGCCATGGCCAGTTTTTGTCCAAGCGCCGCTAAGCAACAGAGGAGTTCTGACGACGAGAGGAACACAAAGGCGACCGTGATGCCGTCGTCGACGCCCATGGCCGAGAAAGTGGTGATATTGATGACGTTGGCGATGATCCCTACCACACACAAGACCATGTCGACACACGTGTAGTAAGCTATCCAGATCATGAACTCGTACTGACTGACGAGTGGGTCAACGAAAGTCGCGTTCCTGATGGTAGCCGCATCCGGGAACTTACGTCCCCCTGATACAAGAGTGATGAAAGGGGCACTTTTATCCACCATTTCTTTTTTCTTCAACGAATGAATTTATTTCTCTTTACGATCACTTTAGCCCGTTTAATGTCTAGAGCCTTAAGAATGAATGTTAAATCAAAACATAATTCACGTCTTTGTTCAAATAAATTATCACTCCACCAAGAAAACAAGCCAACTGAAATCTTCGGTGTCTCAAAACTCCTATCAAATTC
This sequence comes from Lymnaea stagnalis, assembly GCA_964033795.1. NCBI lineage: Eukaryota > Metazoa > Mollusca > Gastropoda > Lymnaeidae > Lymnaea > Lymnaea stagnalis. The sequence goes on along the minus strand of CAXITT010000618.1, from coordinate 235,008 downwards.
AGACTCATATTGATTTGGATTGTGCTCCGAGTATCAACAACTGAAAAAAAAAAATCGTGGAGGTACACATTTGACGAGGGGTTCGTGCAAGCCTACGTCTGTAGGTAAACAAAGGAGTTGATTATAAAATTACATTACAAAATAATATTTAACAAACATTTTTTTTTTTGGTGTATATGTAGACATCACAGAGACCGTAGGACTCCCAAAACACGTGTCCAAATTTGACAGTAATCTCTTCAGTTGACTTACAGCGGGATTTCAAATACAAATATACCAGATAATTATTTGCGGCTTTACCTTTGATCATGAAGAAGAGAAAAAAAATTGTGGCAGATGCGTTATGGTTTTATAAACTATAATACACTTCACAGGAACATAGTCAACAAACCAGGAACTTCCAGTTGCTAAGAAAAAAAAAACGCGTATTTTATGTTCCACTTTTTAGTAAAGCAACAGTAACTCTGACCCGAAAAATTATGGAAACCACCTTTGAGCTCAATAGCCACGCCCAAGTCTAAAATACTAATCGTGAATCTAAAGATTCGAAGGAGAAAGTTTTGTTTTTGAAACTATTGCACAGATGAAATCTGAAGATTTAAAAAAAAAAAAAAAGAAGAAAGAAAACATTCAACAATGAGTCAAATTGTGTTGAACCAAACACACGTGATTAAATTCAAAAAAATGTTTTCTTTCACTGCGGCACAAATTCGTGAATGCGTATCGTTCTTTTTAACTTCGGAACCGAACAAAATACTTGCTTGAAACTAGTTAAATTAATTCAGTGCATAGTCTTGTATCTACACCGCCAAAAGTTTGAAGTGTTGTCTCTACAACATCGCTTGTTTTCTCAATCAATTATACCAGACTGGTATAAACAAAATTAGGATGTCTTATAACAGAAAACAGGGATCAAAACCGTGGGCAAATACGCTCATTGGTCAATAAAGTACGTCACGCTCACAAAAAGGGTGGTAGGGGGGAGTCTAAGAAAGTATGACACTTTGTGACACGGGGTGGGGGGGGGGTAAAGATCTTGTGTCATGTTGCACATTAAAACAATTTTTTTTGATCATACATATAAAAACCTGTTTTTGACAGTGATGTTCAATTGCCTGTTGTGATGGGTGTATTCTGACACAAGATGTCACTTTTTAATCATCTTAACAGTTAACTAGTGAAGCGTGTTTTAGATTAAATTTAAATAAGTTTTTAATTGTTTTTAAAAACAATTTATTATTTTGAAAGTGTGACGCACTTTGGGTGGGGGTGGGGTGGGTGGGGAGGGAGGGGGGTTCTGAGATTTGTGTCAGTTTGTGACAGGGGTCGGGAGGGTGTAACAATTGGCCAAAAATAGCTGGACGTACTTTATGGACGCCCCTCCCTCCACCTTCTATCAGTTAAATAATTTGATGCAAGTAATATGCTAGCTAATACCAGCTAGTGTTTTTTTTTGTTTTTAAATGGCTGTTCACGGATGAGGAAAGATCTGAATCCCACTAGTTCAGATGTCCGAAAAAATCTTTTAAAAAATCAAGAACATCGAACAAGTAATCAATAATGAATTGTTCACCCATCCTCATCCTAGCTGCAATTAGGATAACTCATGTCGTTCTGTGACACTGACAAGTTTGAGAAACACTGATCATGACTGCCGGGGGACTTTGTGTATTAAAGGCCAAGGTGGGGGGGGGGTGGGGGTGGGGGGGGAAAGGGGGGGGAGCTAGTCTCTGACATGTCTAGTTGGCTAAATTACACCACTTTATTTTTACTAGTTTAAAAAAAAAAATCCATCCATCCAGTGATATGCTATTGCTAATGTTTTATGAACAACAAATATCAAAGACATCGGCTCCATTTAAATATGTTTTTTTTTTCATGTATGCGTAACGGGAAACCACGTAGTATCGAACCAAAAGAAACAGGTGATATTTGCCTTGCTGATTGAAGAAAGGTCCATGAAGGCTTTTAAAAATATGTTTATCATTATTTTTATTATTATTATTATTAATTATTTATTTTTTTACAAAGGATATCTCCCCATTTCCCAAAGCCATGGGGGATTTGAGGGGGGGGGGGGAAGAGGGGGGGGAAGGGGGAATATTGACCTTCAACTACACCCATTATGCAGTCTATTGTAAACTATTAAAATATATTTTTTTTTGTTTAAATTGATTTTAACTAATATCATTTGACTATCTTTTTCGTCAGGGTTATTTTAAGATAATCCCCGCACGTGCTTGTTGTGTGTGTGCATGTCTGTGTGTGTATGCATGTCTGTGTGTGTATGCATGTCTGTGTGTGTATGCATGTCTGTGTGTGTATGCATGTCTGTGTGTGTATGCATGTCTGTGTGTGTATGCATGTCTGTGTGTGTATGCATGTCTGTGTGTGCGCGCGCGCGCGCTCGTGGTGTGTGTAAGGGTTCTTTCTACCTTTCAGATATCTCCCGTTCCTGTAGATCTGACCATGATACACCCCAGAGACTCATGTTCCGAGCGCAGATCGCACTAGCAAGCCACCTGGGCACACGCCGTGACCCCGCCCCACCCATTAAACGGATGACCGGATGGTCCTGGTTGATTTGACGGACGAACAACATAGTTGATATCCCAAAAAAATAAAATAAAAAACCCCCCCCCCAAAAAAACCAAACTTTAACCTTCTATGTTCTATGTTTTAAACAACAAAATCGTGTACTTCGATCACGTCTCTGACAGTTATGCCAGTCGCCTACGTAACAAATATGCCAGCCGCTTACATTACAGATATTCCCATCGCTTACCTAACAGATATACCCATCGCTAAAAATAACAGATATGCCAGCCGCTTACATAACAGATATGCCAATCGCTTAAATAAAAGATATGCCAGTTGCTTACATAACAGATATGCCCGTCGCTTACATAACAGATAATATGCCAGCCGCTTACATAATCAATGTGCCAGTCGCTTATTTAATACCTCATTGGCGTGACAGAGAAAGAAGAAAAAGAAAACGTCATAAGGTTCAACCTGTAAGCGACGCTATTCTCTTTGTTCACTACGGCTAATGTGTTTTGACCCTTTTCTTTGCTGGTGGTCATTTATTTGTACTGCTCAGTACGGGGGACTTCCCCAATTCGTAGCATGAACGGAATTTTCATTTTTTTTGTTTACATTTTTTTATTTCGTTTTTATTTTTGGATACCCCATTTGCTTACTTAATATTTTATATCCCCATTTGCTTACTTAATATTTTATATCCCCATTTGCTTACTTAATATTTTAAATCCCCTTTGCTTACTTAATATTATCACAACGCCGGCCTTAGATAAACCTTCGTGCGGTGCGAAGCACCTGTTCGGCGCCCCCTTCCCTGTCCATGTATGGCTCCGCTCTTTTTCCGCCTACGACGTACTTTTTCTGCTTTGCGCTTGCGATTTTGCGCCCCATATTCCTTTTTGCTGAAATAATTGTAATAGGGACAAGGAAATACGGTATGATAAATTAATTTTCACGCCCTTTCGGTTGGTCCAACCCCAGTGTTAGTAGCCAAATTAAGAATGCAACTTTCATAATTGATCAAGAAAATTCATTTTATGAAAAACGATTGTACGAAAAGTTAGAATACCGTTTCTCGACCCCCGGACCCGAGTGTTTGCACTTCACTATATAATAAACTAGGGGAATTTAAATATTTACTGGGCGCCCCAGGCGCCTGTATGGCCACGGCGCCCTTGCACGAGGGCACAAGTCGCACGATCTAAAGGCCGGCGTTTATTCGCAATCCATTTACAACTTGGTAAAACAGAGATAAAAAAACTAGACACTATCTAAATATTATTCTCAAACTAGTTTTAGCCGCGAAACAATGGTGACGGCAAGGGGTGAAATTTCCATCTTCTAAAAAGATGCTTGAAAAAACATTGATGACCCCCCCCCTCCCCACCAAGTTACGTAACCGAAAACTATTTTTTCTTTCACTCTCCAAAAAGATGCTTGAAAAAACCTTTATGCCCCCCCCCCCCCACCAAGTTACGTAACCGAAAACTATTTTTTCTTTCACTCTCCTGAACTATATCAAGATTCACATGACCCCACCACCTTTGCACCGATAATGTATTGCACCAAACTTAAATTGAGACCACTGTTGTAAAAGCTAAAGAAAACATTACGCACCAAACGCACTCGCGGTATTTTTAAGAATCCCATTTATCGCGGTTACCGGGAATTTTATTTTGTGCTCTATTGAACTCACCATTGCACCTTAATTTCTTTCATAATGACATACTTGTATGAATCGATATTTATAAAATCTAACCAAATTTTTTCCAACCAATCTTTTCATTTTCCTCTCTCTCTGATTTTTTTAAGGGGGGGGGGCTGGT
>CAXITT010000618.1:147926-230586 GCA_964033795.1 Lymnaea stagnalis | reverse complement strand
TTTTTTTAGGGGGGGGGGGTGGGGGGGGGGGGGGGTTACATTATTACGCTACAAAGCGAACGTTTTGCACCAAACAAATCTTCGTTTATTTGACGTGGGAATTTCTCCTCATACTTTATCAGCGGTTCTCAACTTGTGGGCCGTGACCCCCTTGGGGGTTAAACGACCCTTTCACAGGGGTCGCCTAAGACCATCGGAAAACACATACTTATGACGTAGCAACGAAAATAATTTAATGGTTGGGGGTTATGACAACATGAAGAACTGTAGTAAAGGGTCGCGGCATTAGGAAGGTTGAGAACTACTGCACTATATCATAGCTTACCTGGTGAATAGTTCGAACTCGATATTTCATGAAACTTCTTTTTATTTTACAGATAAAACATAACAAATACCCCACCCCCCTTCCAATGCACCTATTCCCAGTTTAAGACTAATCAAATCTAACTCAGACAACATCAATTCTATTTTAATAATCTAAGCACTGAGATAAAAAATAATAAAACTGATTAAAAGGATTTGGTCTTCAACCAAAATATTAAAAAAATGGGGAATTACATTCGGGCTGAAAATTGATTTGAAGAGTTAAACTGATTGTGATTATTGTTGTTGCTTTTTTTTTTTTTTTTCGTCACCATTTGAAATTACTCTCCTTCCAGGACGTGCACTCTCCAATCCGACCTCTCCGCTTACTTCTTTTTTTTTTATTTTTTCTTTTTTTTTGTTTTTTTTTTTTTTTTTTTTTTTTTTTTTTCGTCACCATTTGAAATTACTCTCCTTCCAGGACGTGCACTCTCCAATCCGACATCTCCGCTTACTTCATTTAGTGAATAAATGGATTTAAGACATGTTGTATTTGTATTTATGATTTCTATAAATAAAGCTCGGCACTAACGTAATATTGGGAATAAATGTTAAGTGACCATAAACTATTTTTAATAGTGGTTATTTATAATTTTAAATTTATTTCACAAGTAATTTGGGATTTCCTCACTCAAATATTATATATAATCTCCACGCGCAGGGACTAAGGTCAGTCGTTCGTTGCTACATCTCGCTCCACGGTTTCAGGTGAGAGGCGTTGTTTTTTTTAAATTTTATCATTTTATACAGTGGCGTAGTTAGCCTAATGGCCATCCAGGATTTTGCTCCCCCCCCCTTTTTTTACAGTTCCCACCCGGGGGTGGAGCGGTCCCTCCTCGACCCCTTGCCCACGCCAGTGATCTTATGATGACTAGCGTTTATTTTTTAGCAAAAGATTTTGCATTATAAGAAAAAATGCGTAATTTACTATTTGATATTTGAATTTAAGTCTGCCAGATAATTATAATGTGTTCAAATTATCAAGTTATCAGGAACTAAGAAATTGTTGACGTTTGTCGTCAGGATATTCCGAATCTCAAATGTCTAGAACGGATCTCGTAAACATTTCAGAGTCGGCGCTCGACACCGGAGTCGTTAATTTAATGTTGGACCCCGTAAACCCACCCAACATCAACGCCTTTTATTTATTTATGAGTCATAAAACCTATGGTGTAAAAATAAAATATCGGACATACCGTGATACAGTTTGAACTATTTATAAACTTGATATATTTTCTTTGTATCCGTTTCTTTCCCAGCTATGATCACCTACGAATCTACTTTACACATTTCAACAAGGTAAGACGTGGCACTGACTGTTAAATTTAAAAAAAAACAACATTACGTGCGAAGCGAAAAAAACAATTGGGAGCAGCGATGCCTATTAAGTTAAATAACACATGGTGTTCTATGCACAGTGTTCTCCCCACACCCCCCCCCCCACACACACACACACTTAAAAAAATTGTTTTAACTAGACAACGAAAAAAAAAAAACGATACAAAATAAATATATGGGTATGCTAATCTGCGCAAAGAGATAATATATTTTTCTAGTAAAAATAAATAGGCCCCTATATCTTAATCTACACAAAGATATAATATGTCTTATTAAGTTCTCCAGTAACACTTAAGTTTTTCTTTCTTATTCACAAAAATGAAAACATTAAAAAAAAACAGCTTTAACAAATATATGACCATTTTGAATCCCCTTGATTACAAATGACATAAAGTGTTATCCACAGTCATAGTCATCAGATACACTACAGGGTGGGCCAATAAAAGTGAGCACATCTCGTATATATGAGTTATTTCAAAATATAATTTAATTAATTATAATTCTTCATGGAATTTTTTTTCTTCAAAATATTTAGCTAATCAGAAATCATGTTCAATGTGTCCTCCTTGCTTCGCAACGACTTTTTCCAAGCGTTGACACCACACGTTCATGCTTCTGTCAATGAAACGTTGCCCTAGATTTTACGAGATGTTCTCACTTTTATTGGCCCACCCTGTATATCTGCATATTTTTAACTGCTTGGTTTCAGGTTAATTTTTATGACCAAATGCCAAACATTTTATTTATTTAATTTTTTTTTTTTTTTATGGGGGGGGGGGGGGGTGTTGTACCATTTAGTTAAATAAATTCCGCTAAAACCGTTCGATTATCTAAATATAGGAGAGACGTACGCAATCTGTTGCAAACCTTTCAAAGGCATATCCTATTGCTACGGCTAAAAAAAAGAAGGGACCAAAAATTAAAAAAAATAAAAATCCCCTTATATCTACATGGTGTAATTTACAGTCTTTTTCAAATCGCTGTTAAATCAGACTAAGAAAACCATGCGTGTTTAATTTTTGTTTTTTGTGTGTTCATCATGTGATTAAAAACCACATGGTAAAAACCATGTCAAAGTTAGCATAACACAAACTTAATATGATTTCACCCCCCCCCCCACACACACACACACTTTTTTCCACAGAAATCCAGCACAGACATGTATGCACGTCTACCCGGCATGCTTTTGTTTGGCCTCGGTCTATTCTCGGTCATACGGTCAAGTAAGTCCACTCACCATCGACGAAATCAATGAAAAATGCCTTATTAATGATCGGTGCAACCATGTGCTATTTTTGTTTAGTGAAGCCAAGAGGTTGTCATAGTGCTATTTAAGCGAATCAGAGTAAAAGCACAATGAAATAAACATTATTCAAACTAATTAAAATAATAAGTCATCATTTTGAATATTGCAACCGATGATGAAATGATCACAGCTGCGTCGTTTCTAGATATTTTGGGAAAAATTGAAAACTACCAACCATCCATCCCTTATACTACCCCCACCCCCACCCCGTCATCCAGGCTAGAAGAATTAAGGCATTAAATATAAAAGAAAATAGTAGGGCTATTCAAAATTTAAAAAATCTTTTACAATTTTCAAATGTTCCCCTTTATTTAATTATTGATTCCTTCTTTGAGTTTGCTCATTTTGTTGTTGTTGTTGTTGTCGACGTTTCATAAATAATTTTTTTAAAAATAATTGTGTGTTGTGGGTGAGGTGAAGGGACCTACAGCTGACCTATCCTACCCAATACAAAATTGTGTTTCACCTCTTGTTCCTGCGTACGGCGTCACCACCAATGTCTAAACATGTCAACAGCATGTGAATATGTTGTACGGAGTATTACAATGGAGGATTTGTTCACTCTACCAAGTGTTTTGTGTCAGTCAATAACATGGGAGCATTGCTGTGCAATGTAAAATCAGATTTAGATAAATAAATGTATTTTTATAAAAACGCATTTTAGCGTCGCTTGGTTATCGGGGACATTTAGAAAGAATGCCAAAATGAAAGGAGTGAAGAGGGTGGTATACCAAGAGGGTGCACCACCATTGTCGGCCATTGACCAAAACCCCAACAGAGGAAAACGGCTCAAAGTAAGTCACAGGCGGACCTGGGCTGAAGTAGACATACGATGTAGGGGAAAAAGATACAGCACACCTGTTTACCCTCAAACTCAAATATTTAAAATCGTACAATATCATCTCAAAATCGTTCAATACATTATATGTTATATGGTAAAAAAATAAAAAAGGTATATAATAATTTTATTAATAATATATAATGTCGGTAAATTCAGAGAAAGCGGCCCGAGTCTATTTCCATGGCCACCATCTTGGTTGCCTCGATCCGCTCACTTTTACGTGTTCACGGGTCGAGGCAACCAAGATGGCGGCCATGGAAAAATAAAATAATTCACGTTTGCTAAAATTTGGAAGAAATCGTGAGAGTAAACAGGTCTGATACTGATACAGCAGCTGGGAGTCCAAGCATGGAAAAGAAAAGCATCCATTAGGTCTGATTGGAAGGAAGTGGTGAGGCAGACACTAAAATGGCTAAAAGTAAAAAGGGTTGTAAGTTGTAGCGCCACAATTTTGATGGATTAATAATAATAATAAGTGGTCTTATATAGCGCGGTACCCCGGCCTAGGGCTGGGCTCACCGTGCTGTACATAAATATAGCAAAGAGGCATAATCATAATATTAAAATAAAATACATAAATGAAATAAAAACAACATATAAGCAAAACAACACCATAGGTATATTCATCCACCCACACCAGACATTTTTACAAGGAAACCCATGTACGTTTATCGGTTTATAGGAGGAGAATCAGTCAGAGTAGTATAGTTTAAATAGATGTGTTTTGAGTGCAGTTTTAAAGGCCTGTGTGGTTGTTATATTGCGGATGTGTAGTGGCAAAGAATTCCATTGTTTGGGGGCGCAGAAAGAGAAAGATCGTTCACCATATAATTTAGTGCGTGTCTTGGGAACGGACAGAATACGCAAGTCTGCGGAGGAGCGAAGTTGTCGAAGGGGTGAATAGACAGAAAGAAGTTCAGTTAGATAGGAAGGGCAGGAATCCGAGAAAAAGTTGTGACAGAGAAGAGACAGCTTGTAGTCAATGCGTGCCTGTATAGGGAGCCAATGTAGTGAGTGGAGTAGTGGAGTGACGTGATCGCGTTTTTTTGCCTTAAGAACAAGCCTAGCAGCAGAGTTTTGAACTTTCTGCAGTTTTTGATTATGATTATTATATTTTATTAAGCCCTATTAGTTATAGTATATGATATATGGCATTTTAAAATGGATTTTATGTTGAAACGTAGAGCTGCTCTAAAATTAAAATAATTAGCCATTGCGTTCATATCGCGAGGACTGCTTTGGACGAAATAGTCTTATATTTTAGACCGAGATTTGAAAGCCATTAATTAATTACATTATGATTGTTGTGACACATTAGTGTGACCCTTTATGTTCGAATACACCATCAGGAGTCACTGAATGAGAAAAAACTTAATGAAATTATATTAGTTAAAAAAATGTTCTTCATTCAGTCATTAATAAAATTGTTTGAGGCATTAGCTTTATTTTTAAATTGGTTCTTATCGTGTTGTGCAAGCTTGCTTGTCAGTTTCAATTTACTGTTCATATTCACTTTACTGTCCATATTTAATTCACCTCCATATTTAGTTTTTATATGATTATTATTATTGGTACAACATTAATGGTATTTTTTGGTTCAATTTGTAACTCTTTCATGAATAAAATTATTTCACATCCGAAATTATAAAATGATTTTAATTAAATCGTTTTTTCACAGAATATGCAGATCCTACCTTAAGGGACCTTCTCAGAATCAAGTGTAAAGGTGGAAAACCCAACATCTGTCTGCCCTACGGAATATGTTGTCGCCCATCACAGTTTTGCTACAACGGTTTATGCGAGACGTGTTTCGATGCTACAGTAAGACATCTCCCACGAGAAGAGAAAAGACAATGGTGTAGAGACTATGGCCAGCACAACGTTAGTTTGATGCGGCACAGCACGTGTGGCATGGCATGTCAGTCGCTGTTTACATCAAACGACCTGAGCACAAAGATCAACGGTACATCATAAACTATGTCATAGATTAAACCTGTTAGACTTTGGATTTTGTTTTATACCATAGGTCCATACAAGACGTTAATTTTTAAATTTAAAAATGATGCTGGACAATCTATCGGTCTGTAACAATGGTGTAGCAAGGGTTAATGTCAGATTCATACTGCTCCTTCCACGAAAAAACTATATACAGCAGTTAAAATTAAAAAGTGCCACCCAGGGCAGAACCCCCCCCCCCTTTCTTTGTTACGTGACTGGTCTGGAGCCTATTCGATTTACAATGCCTGCAATGTAGGTCCATACCGACAAGGGTTTTAGATTTTGTTTTATACCATAGGTCCATAAAAGACGTTAATTTTTAAATTTAAAAATGATGCTGGACAATCTAGCGGTCTGTAACAATGGTGTAGCAAGGGTTAATGTCAGATTCATACTGCTCCTTCCACGAAAAAACTATATACAGCAGTTAAAATTAAAAAGTGCCACCCAGGGCAGAACCCCCCCCCCCCTTTCTTTGTTACGTGACTGGTCTGGAGCCTATTCGATTTACAATGCCTGCAATGTAGGTCCATACCGACAAGGGTTTTAAATACTTAAGGTGTGTTTTTTTTCTGGAAATATTGAACTGGATTGGCATGCAGTAAGGTACCTAATATTGGGTGAAAAAGGAGGGGTGGAGGGGGGGAAAGCGCTTAGACGGCTTTTTAAAAATTTTAAATATTAAATTGTATAAATGATATGAGTGTGGTCAATTTTAGAGTTTCCACCTGGAAGGATTTAGTCAAACTCACCATTGTTACCATGAAAACTTCCATACGTACTATTTGGATGGATTTTTTACAATCTTGTGGTAGTCCTGTTCAAGTTCAAGCTTGTGATATCAACCATTTTAAATTGTTAGCTGCATAATTCGATAAAATATGTAAGGTTATTTTTAATAGATTTTCACCGTCTTTTTTATCGATGCTGCTTGAAAGAGTCCTCAAAGTAAACCCTGTTATTGTTTTGATTAATAAAAAAAAAAGAGAAAACAATCATTCATTTATTTATTTTGATTCCAGACACCAGCCTCCAGATTTCACCAGTGAGAGATCATGAGGTGAACCATGTTGTGTACTCCAACACAGGTGTCCTTGTTTTGGGAATAGCAGGTACCGGTTTAAAAAAAATATATTTCCTGTCAAAGATTGGTCTGTACTGCTGTACTGTTTTTAGCTGAAATAACTTTCTTTTGGTCTTGTGAATGAATTAAAAAAGGGTCAAAAGCTGCGTACATCAATATTAATGATGCAGACTTTGACTATGACTCTGAGATGTGAAATTCGGAAGCCATCTGAAGCCCTTTTAATTTTATACAAGTTTTTAGTTGCTAAATAATACAAAAAATAATAGTCAACAACAATATTTTAACAAATAAGCATTTAGACATTTTTAGCATTTAGACATCTTAATATTTAGACTCTTTGGCATTTAGAGATATTGGAATTCAGACATAGAGACTTGTTATACACTTTGGCATTTAGACATTCAGGCCATATTTTTCCCAGCCCCTAAATTAGAGAAGTTTATGTTAAGAAAAACATCCTGCCAGACCAAATGAGGAAAGAAGCACAATCTGGTATATATTTTAAAAATTGAGAGCCCACCATTAGCGATAAAACTGTTATAGATAAACCATTTTAACACAAAGTAAAAAATAAATGTTATATTTTCCCAGAAACTTTTTGTTATTAAGCATTAACGTCTGTGAACACTTGCTTCAAACCCTTGTTGTTCCCTACATTTGCTAAATAAAATGCATATCTATATCTTTAAAAATAATTTTTTTTTAAATCTGTGACACTACCACTGTATATAAAATGATTGCTGTGAACCTTCAAATATTTCACAACTGTTTAACTTTGGCACTATCAGTTGGTAATGAATTACATTTTAGTTTAAATTGTTATCTGCAAAGATACGTTTATGTCTTTCAATATTTCATTAAACACGAGATATCCCATAATTTCAGTGACATTACAGTCTTTTGTGATTGCCGGCCTCATTTTGGTTTTTTTTAAAAACTTTGGCAGGAAATCAATACATAAAGGTAGGTTTATAAAAAAAAAGTTCATTAATTCAAAAATATTTATAGGTGCAGCATCATAAAATAAGATAAGATAAGGTATTTTTATTGATCCAAATAAATGGAAATTTGTTTTTTTTACATTCATCGTACATATTTCCCTCAGCCCTTGAAATGGTTGTTTATATTTTCCGTTGTTCCTGTAGCGAGACACTCGCCGTGTAAGTGTGCAGTATGAATAACTCTTGAGTTCTTGAGTGAGATTTTTATTTGAACGAGGTTTTCTTCTCCAAGATGACGTGAACGCCTTTTGTTTGTATTCGATTTGTCTTTAAATAGTTGGTTTGAACTTGCCATTTGTTTACAAGATGGCGTCTCAATAGTTTCCAATATGGCGGCTATGGATGGGTCTTGGTGTATGGCAACAACGTCCAAAAAATCATCGCGGTAAAAAACACAAGATAATCAGTCAACGGAGATAAAACACACCTTGATTCCACAAGAAAACGTTGTAAAAACCTTTAAACTATTACGAAAGCTGGAAAAAAATGCACAGATGAATTTGAGTCGCCTGCAGAGCGGCGCCTGTAAGTAAAGGAGTGCAGAGGAAGGCGTTTTGTCACAATTGGCACTTTTTTTTAATTGGAGGAGTGGCGTTTTCAGCTATTTTCATGGAAGGTGGTGGGGGGGAATCTTGGCCTCCTCCATGGCACTAATCCCAGCTATGTTGCTGATTAGATAAAATTTATATGGCTAAGATTAGATGTGCAATGATTTAATTTGTTATTTGTGTGTAGCATGTGTAGAGAAATTGGTGAGTGGCTTCTCTCTTAAATGGCATTGCTAATCTTGTGTATTAATTTCGTTCTTTGTACTGTTTGAAATATCAAAAGTTTTCCCATGGTGTGTGGGGGAAAAGTTATATCACCTCTTACTGATGTCCTTTTTCAAGGCAGACAATCGTAACAGCATTTCACTATTTTTTCCAAATTTAATATATAATGTTATAATTTTAGTGTTTAAAAAAAGATTTTCTGATATAATTCATCAGCACCCCCTTGAATAGTCACAGCACCACAACTCCTAAATTTACATAGTATTTACTGCCCCCTGGGACATCCCATCCCCTGAGGCCGGTACCACCCACTTTGAGAACAACTGTTCTATAGAATGCTACATTATAATATTTAAGTGGGAGACCAATATTTTTTTAAAATTTCTGTTGGAAAAAAACAAAACTTTTCATACATTTTTCTCCAAGATGCCAGGAGTTTACTACTTAATGAACTCTGGTGTAAATTAAATAATCCATTAACTTTGATAAAAATTAATTAAATATTTTTACCCAATGTCACATCATAAGAGAATGCAAACTTGGCTTTGTCTATTGATTCAGTGAAGTCGATACAGTCTGGTTATTATTATTGAGAAATATTTGTGAAAGAAAAATGTCTTATTTCTAAACTAAGTGAGACAGTTACTTGCTGTTCAAATAAGACTCCTGCTTTTTGTTTTTTTAACCCAGTTTACCCTGCGATTGAGGAAGAGCAAGATGGCCGCCATAAATACAGTATCCGGAGAAAACAGCAAGTGGATGAAGAGAGGAAAGGCATGAGTAAACGGGAAATAGTGCCGTTGGTTGATAATACACTCGAACCTAATGACATTTCTCTTGCTGGACAGGAGACAACAGTCTCCCCTGTTACAGAAAACCTAAACCCTAATTTGTCTACAGATGTTTTTACTTCAGAAACTAGATTGTGACGAGGATGGGGAGGGGGGGGGCAAGGTGCATTCGAATATAACCATTATTTGTATTTGTTTTTATCTGTTGCAAGGAAAGTGAATGTAGAATTTTTGCGAACTTTTATTTTAAACGGACAATAAGTTGTTGTTTTTTTCCCCCCTTCAGTAATGTGATAAACCTCCCCACTACCCATTTCATTTTTGTTTTTTTTAAATTGGAAATTGAAAAAAAAAATTCTCTGACCTAATAATTCTGTCCATATTTTTGTCAGTAGAGTTCATACATACATAGTCAAATTTAATTTTAAGTTTTTATTTAGATGTGATGTTTTAAAAGTATAACTTTAACCAGCCTTAAGTTTCAGCTGCCTCATTTATTAGATTGTTCAACTGTATGCCTTCTCATAGTAACTGTACTTAGCATCCTGTAAGTCTGATTTATATGAATTTTGTTATAATGTTATATAATTGTTCTAATATATTTGTTTTTTTATTAAAATTATATCTAATTTATTTGATTTTGTTTAAAAATGATGTCTGATTGATTTGATTTTTGTTGTGTGGAAATAAATTAAACGTTCCCTTATAAAATAAATTATTTTTATGATGATTGTGTTGATAAAAATATGTCTTTGATTTAACAAAAATGTGTTATAATTAAACTATTCCAACGTATTGATATCATTACTTGGAAGCTGAGAAAATGAAAAATAGTTTTGATCAGAGAAAAGGCACTAGTTGAAATATCACAAATAAATAATTTTCTGGACATGTAAGTAAGGCTGTCTAACTTCTGTGTTCAATAGGTGTGAGGAAATAAGATTCCTAAAAGTTATCGCTAATTGGGGTTCTTGTGAAGTCGTTACCGGTACTTGAAATGCATGTTGTGACGAGTAATTTTAGTTGATGGGAGGTTCACTCTTCGCCTCCGCCATTGTTTGGCGGGTTATTTTATAGTAATAATGTGTCAGTAAGTGGAGTCTATCAAATTGTTCTGATCTAGGAAAATATTTCCGGAAAAAAAGGACTATTAATGACTACAATCGCGATCAGCAGGTACTTTACAATTACATCTTGCAGCTTCTTGAATAACAAAAAATGGACACCCGGAATTCAATGGGGAATAACTCCGTTTTCCATGAATTTCAACTTAACAATCGCGGTGGTTGCCCCGTGAAATTAAGAGATTTTTCTCCCTTCAGTTCGTTAGATCATATATTTCTGGCGTCTGCCTTGGAGCATTTTTAGGAAATGTAATAAAGAATTTCGCTTTATTTATAACAGTACTGGATCCAACACCATGCTACACAATGCATGAAAATGTCACAGACTAGGGTCACAGTACACAACATGACACTTGGAACTGACTGTTAAAACAGAAGCAAGGCTTTTTTTTTTTTTAATTCTACGATTTTCATTTCTTTCTTACAGAATTTCAAAGTGTTCCGTTTCAAAGATTATTTTAATTTTTTTTTTTTTTTAAATTCAAAATTGAAGTGCGTGCGATATCTAAAGACCGTGTGTCTTCTTCTTTTGCCAAATCAGCCGTTTACAACTTGTGTGAATTTTGCCTGTCGGCAATGATGTAGGAAAGGGGGCTGTGGAGCGATGGTCCGCCCTGGGTGGCACTAACTTTTCATTATTAAATATGGAGAAGAAAAAAAAAAGGGGGGGGGGGTGCATTTTCGGTCGGCTGTAGTTACTTGTTCTTTGAATGGGGGCGGCACATATCTTGGCCCGCCCCGGGCGGCAGTAAACCTAGCTACGCCAATTCCTTTTAAATATTGTGTGCATTAATTAAAAGATGTTCTCCTATAATTTAGGCTAGATTTGAAAACGTACTCACATTACTAATACCTAGAGAATTTCAGGTTGAACTGGAAGTAAATCCATTGCAACCATTTCTTTGATCATTCGTTTTTTTTCGAGATGTATATCAAAATAATGAAACTTCAATGTCATCGAAAACTTCCTTTCCATGTTTATTTAAAATTTCTATACATGATGACGAAAATATATTTGTATTTTTAACCAAAAAAAATATTCTAATTGCTTCATCTTTTTTTTATTATTAAAAATCCATATGTATGGAGCAATTAACAAATGAACCAATGGACAAAATGTACAATTTAATAAGAAAATAAAAAAAATAACAATATTTTAAATCCTTTATATTAACTTCACTTTTGTTCGTTGCTGGCTGGCAAAATTCTTGGGACGGCAAAGTGACCCACTTCCCGTCAACTTAGTGATCTGAAACTTGGCACATAGACTCGATGACGATACAATTATCCAGATTTTCAGCACCACCCCCAACCCGAAAAATATTTAAATAGTAATCAAAATAATTTAACTTTAAACACGTTTAATTAAACACAATAACTTTATGTCTGATTAACCGAACTGAATAGAAAATGACGTGAGACAGCCACACAGACCGTGAACACAATAACTTTATGTCTGATTAACCAACCTGAATAGAAAGTAAAGTGAGACAGCCACACAGACCGTGAAGACAATAACTTTATGTCTGATTAACCAACCTGAATAGAAAGTAAAGTGAGACAGCCACACAGACCGTGAACACAATAACTTTATGTCTGATTAACCAACCTGAATAGAAAGTAAAGTGAGACAGCCACACAGACCGTGAAGACAATAACTTTATGTCTGATTAACCAACCTGAATAGAAAGTAAAGTGAGACAGCCACACAGACTGTGAACACAATAACTTTATGTCTGATTAACCAACCTGAATAGAAAGTAAAGTGAGACAGCCACACAGACCGTGAACACAATAACTTTATGTCTGATTAACCAACCTGAATAGAAAGTAAAGTGAGACAGCCACACAGACTGTGAACACAATAACTTTATGTCTGATTAACCAACCTGAATAGAAAGTAAAGTGAGACAGCCACACAGACTGTGAACACAATAACTTTATGTCTGATTAACCGAACTGAATAGAAAATAACTTGAGACAGTCACCCAGACCGTGAACACAATAACTTTATGTCTGATTAACCGAACTGAATAGAAAATAACTTGAGACAGTCACCCAGATCGTGAACACAATAACTTTATGTCTGATTAACCAACCTGAATAGAAAGTAAAGTGAGACAGCCACACAGACTGTGAACACAGTAACTTTATGTCTGATTAACCGAACTGAATAGAAAATAACTTGAGACAGTCACCCAGACCGTGAACACAATAACTTTATGTCTGATTAACCGAACTGAATAGAAAATAACTTGAGACAGCCACACAGACTGTGAACACAATAACTTTATGTCTGATTAACCGAACTGAATAGAAAATAACTTGAGACAGCCACACAGACCGTGAACACAATAACTTTATGTCTGATTAACCAACCTGAATAGAAAATAAAGTGAGACAGCCACCCAGACTATGTTAAATAGTAGAAACAACACCGCGTTGCCACTTTTCAACATTTTCACCAGTGCAGCAGCAGCAGCTCCCTTCTTCCCGACGTTATACCTGGTAGAGCATTGTCCTGCCTCGTATGTATGATATGTATGATCAGCTGTCTGGCAGTTTTCAAGATAGTCTCTGCGACTTGAAGTACCAATTGTGCCTTCGGCGTGACCACTGTTATCGCTCGTCGGGATTCTTTCCCGATGGACGGACGATTCCGATATTCTTTTTTGAAAAATCGAGTACGAAGCATCTTGTTTTGAATCAGAATTTCCTAAACGATTGTTTGGATTCTTAGGAGTCGTCCTCGCTGGCATGTTTACATTATAGTTGCCATGACAACATAAACATCCCGAAAGGCACTGTCTTCGGAGATTTCTCGATTTAACCTGCACCCACCTCATCTGACACACACTGACCAACACACAGAGTCCACTGTGGAGAAGGAGTGTGAACAGGTATGTGATGATCACGGGTAGGGTGTCTGCATTCTTGGGGAGTTGTCCCGACACAATCCCCATGAAGAGGGACAGAGACAGCAGGACCGTTATCGAGAACGAGGCCCTCTCGCCGCTGTCCTCCGGCAACATGAACACAAATGAAGAGAGAATCGACATGAAGATGACGGGTACGATGACGTTGACGAGGTAAAATCTAGGCCTTCTTTTGAAGTTCATGGTGATGACCAGCCGACTGAAGCTCTCCTCGCCGAACTGTGGCGCTTCTCGCACGACGCTTGACGAGACCAGCTCCCACTCGCCGTTGGGAATGTAACCTCCGGTGATGACGAAGGGAACACGCGGGACGAGCACCACCTCTTCGGCGTATTCATTGGCCAGAAGGCGAATAAAACACGACTGCAGGTCAAAGGGGAAGTGTGTGATATCCATCACGCACGAGGCTGAAAAAACACTCCCAGGATACCATCGGGTTAACCCGCTTGAATAGATCGTTAACGGAGAGTAATCGTCCGCAAAGAGATCCCGTTTTGAGACGGAGTTTGACACGAACGTGCGGGGTCTCCAGATGTCAAGAGGTTCCGGGTGGATGAGCCGAATGCCGTCGTACTCGCACGGGTCCCAGGTACGGAGTTCATCACGCCAGGTGAAGTTCACCCACGCGTTTACATCTATCTTCTGCTGAGCTTCCGTGATGCTCAGGAGGTTGAGGAGGTAGAAGCTGACGTGGACATGGATGGGCCCACTCTGGTTGGCGACAGGTCGGATCCTTCTGTTGTAGGGCGCTATCAGCTGCTCGTAAAGCTCAGCAGAAGCGTTAGAACTTGCAGCCCACGCAAAATGCCAAGTCGCAAATAATGCCATCGCACATCGTAAGTAATGCATTTGTTTTGTGGCGAAGAGGTATACGAAAGAGCGAAATTTATAGAAGGGCTTCAAACTTAAGCAATGCTTTATTTTATAGAATCACAATGGTTATTCACATAATCAATCACATATATGTATAGATACTTTCTTTAAAGAATAAAAAAACAGGATTGCAGGCAAGTAGGTCTACATAGAGGAATAATTGTCCCTCAAAATATTTCATAGCGAAAATAATGACACGGTCTTCAACACAGACAAGCTGGGAGCGAAATGTTTTAGATTCGGAAAAGAGCGGTTAACTTTTTTCCCTTCAGCAATGTTTTGTGGTTTCTAAACAAACAGACCTTGAGATTATTCAGTTCTGTGACGTCATGCATCCTCCATTAAATGGAAATAAATCTGGACCTGCCTCCTCTGATAATTAGTTTAATAAGGGTGTTTATCAAACGAGCGCAGATCTTTGCCAAGGGGACACCTCCAATATTTACCGCTGTGGCCTTCACCGACGTTCAGAGGTGTGGATCGATACGGGCCGAAGGTTTGGTCTTAGCAAATAATAAAATGAATGTAAAGGTGAAGAGTCCGCGTTGAGGAGAAAAACCAGGATAAATGCTATGAAATATTAAAATTTGGAATTATACGGTAGTCCTTACAACAAAGAAAACACATTTTAAAGACACATTTTTAAAAAAAAAATCGTTTTCCTTTGTGGAGCTTTTGTTTCATCTCCAAAGATGTAGTGTTGATTTTGTATCTTCTTTGGTTGCTATTAAAAGCAAATTTTCCCACCCCTACAGATCTATACCGTAAATACTCGTGTAAAGGTCACGCTTTTTTGTTTTAACACCAACAATCGTTAAAAAAAAAAAAATCACGGGTATGACCTATAACTTAACATCAATTTTGTTCACACTGCTATTCGGCGTGGAGCATATCCAGAAATTTGATCGAAAGAAATTTCGTCGACGGTAAATTGATCGACGGTGATTTGATCGAATTTTTTTCTTCAGTTTTTACGTTAACCTTTTGCTTCAAATTTCTTTTTGAACGCATTATTTTGTTTTAGTATAGCATAGCATAGCATAGCATAGCATAGCATAGCATACTGCGTTAAAAAAGAAATTTGACGAAATACTGGTGGCTGGAAAGCCATGGATAGATCCGAATGGAAGGAAGTGGTGGAGCAGGCCAAGATCTTACATGGTCCGTAGCACCAATGTTGATGATTATCTCCACGTCCATTTTTTGTTACCACGCCGCCCACTACTAGATCGCCACGCCCGTACTTGATCGCCGCACCACTATTTAATCAGCACACCCTCACTTGATGGCCACGCCCCTACTTGCCGCATGAGGCTTATTATTTTTTTTCCCTTTGTAAACAAATTTCAATAAGAGCTACTAGATGTGGTCGAAACGAAGGTCATTGCCTGAATAATTTATAAGCATTTTTTTTTACCTTTTCCTTGGAGAAAAAAAACTCAAAATCAAATAAGTTTTGATTGATATTTGGAGAATTTCAGTAGCACCTCAATTACTAACTAACTAACTTAAGAAAATCAGTGGACACCGAGCCGAGGCTCATATGCCCCCCCCCTCCCAACGCACCACCCCGCCAACCAAACCGGCCTTCAACCACTCCCCAAGTGGTCTTTATTCCGATCGGGCCGCGAAGCGGCACGCCAGGGACGTTCCGCCCCTAAGACCGCCACACCCGACCTCCACGCGAGTGGCCGCTGAGTGTGCTGCTTAAGCAGCAACCGGCCGGACTTTCTAAGGGTTTGGAGTGGATATATTTAACGTCTCTAAGTCCTCCCTTCCCACTCCGGGGGGACGCGAAGTTGTTTGAACCGACGCCCTCTAATAGGGTTTGTATGGTTATTCTACGGCGCAACTAATTCGCACCGTAAGATGGGAGAGAGAGGTTGCCTAGGAACAGTCCAAGACTGCATAGTTAGAATCATCGGTGAAAGGCTGCCACACGCCACCTCATATCCATACGGCAACTGTAATCATGTCCCAACCTGTTTCTGCGTTTAGTCATATAAATTCTACTGCACTTGGTGGGAAGCCATGCAATCGTGCTCGTTCTAGCGCGGTCTCAGTGCGTTACCTTTGCCTTTCTGCGTAGGTGATATTTTGCGCGCCACCGAACTCATTGTTGAACCTTATTTTCTTTCAAACATTTAGAATGATCTGTAATATATTCTCAATACCAAAATTCGCTGATGAGGAAGCAGTTATTTAGGAAGCAGTCAATTAGGAAGCAGTTGAGAGTCACACTTATATATATATAAGAATTACATTTTTATGCATGTGTAATTGAAATTTATTTAATACGGCTTTTTGTATTTGTGTGACGGATGGCCCAACATCGAAACTGGGTCGACTCCCAGCAGAACCATCCCCAGCAAACCCATTGCGGGGGGCTAGTTAACCTTGAAAAGCAACCCATTTAAGAGCAGGAAAACTTTTAAATCAAACCAGGGGATGGAGCCCCGTAGGTAGTATGACATTGACACAACCGCACTACTGGTGCCAAGCTGTATCGTCCACACATGATGTTCCCTTTGGTTATCCAGACGCAGGGGAGATGCGCTTTACTGTCTAAGAAAACAGCGCAGCGTCCTAAAGTTAACAAAATCCAGGCCTTATGATTTTGTCCTGCCAGGTCTACAACATCGTCACATAGTGACAGATGGATGCCAGCAAAAATAATACGGCCGCATTTTATTACAGATAAATGAATGGGGCATTCCAGCATGAACGCAATTATGTGCCAGACTTTTTTTTTACACCTTTATGGCCTAAAATAAGTTTGAATTACTCATTTTCATAGCTTTCCTTGCTATTCTCTGTGATATTACATATAAGGTAAGTTTTATCATTTTTTATTTATTATTTACGTACATTAATTATACTTTGTTGGAAATTTTCCAGAACGAAGGCGTCTTGCCAAAATTTTTCATGTTTTGTTTTGTCTTTTTTTTTTTCCCTTCAGATTTTCCGCTACGCTTGATTTTTTATTTCCCACTGCTTCAAAATAAACGCTGGCTTCCACTTATTGAACTTATTGCTTTTTCCATTTATTTTCACGCAACACACTAAAAAAACACATTTAAAAAGAACACAAAAAAGCCTGCTATTTCAGTGTTATAATTTATTTGGTCTAGAGCGACGAAAAAAAATAAAAAAAGCTAATGACGGCTAGCATTTAAGTCCAAATGAAAAGAAAAATAATAAATAAATCTAGCACCAGTCGCTGGTACTATAGGAAACTTGTACAGCTGTCCGCCAAAATTAACAGTTTAGCAAACGCTGTTCTACATAACACATTGTAGCAACTTAAAACAAGAGTTCCCGACACAACGGAAATTCCCGTCTGGTATTTCCCTATAGATTTCCCCGAAATTTAAAAAAAAAAAACAACTATTAATATTACACGTTATTTCCACTCTAGAAAGTGTTATTATTGTATATATAATTATATTAGGGATTTTTAAAAAATTATTGATCTCTTAATAAGCCTTAATGGGAATATGAACTGGACTCGAACCATCATCATTTTGACTACAGTCTTTATGCAAGGTAGGCTGATGATTTCAATGAAGAATTACGCAATGAAATATTAACATTAAACATAGAGACACAATCTTGCCGAATCTAGGCCAAGATGGCGGGAATCAGGTTGCATTGTTGAGTTTGGTCAACAATATGTGATCAAATTTATTCATTCCTAACTGCTTTATAGACAATTTTTCCACAACACTGCTCAGGGTTGCCAACTCAAAAAAAATTCAAAAAGTGTTGAAAACTATTTTAAATCTTCACTTTTTCTTTTTACGGTAAGCAAGGTTGTTTTTGCTTGTTTTTTAACGGAGATTTTAAAAATGAAACTTAAGAAGCTAAAAACATAATTGAAATATCCGTACGACTACGTTTTTACACTCTATTGTTATACGTTTAAAGCCCATCACCCCCACTCAAATTCAAGACAAGAATATAATGATTGAATTGAGGGGCGTTCCGGCCTGTTAATTAAAAGTAAACATTGGTTGTCTTCAAGGTGTTTCCCGGCAGGGCCGTCTTAACAACATATAGGAGGCCCTGGGCACAGCAATGCACTGGGGCCCCCTAGCAACACAGCATACCTGGGCCGTGAAAAAGGGAGGGGTGGCGAAGGAGGGAACTCGCCCTATGCTCAAACAGTTTGCGGGGGGGGGGGGGGAAAAAAGTTCCCCCCCCCCACCAAGAACAAAAGGGGGGGAAAAAAAAAAAAAAAAAAAAAAAAAAAAAATAATAAAAAAAAAAAAAAAAAAAAAAAAAAAAAAAAATAAAAAAAAAAAAAAAATTAAAATATAGATAGAATAAATTATTTGAAATAAATCAACATAATCGTTAGCGTATTTTATTTTTTTTTAATTTTTTTTTTTGCAGAGAATTGTTTTATTATTGGTTTAAAGTCAATGGTCGTAAGGATGTCATTTTCCATGCACATAAATGAAAGCCAGTTCAAACTTTTTTTGTTTTTTTTTTCTTCATTTTACTGCGAAGCTGATTCTTACTTTATTATTATTTTTTTTTCGATTCTTATCTGGGTAAAAGTAAAAAAAAAATTTTTGACGAGAGTTATTGCCCTTTAAATATTTTAAAATTGTCCAACTTTGATTCGCATTTACACTATTAATTTTGGAATGTGCCGATATACATCGTGGGTTAAAAATGGGAATTTTAAATCCAATTAAATTGTCAAAATCGTTCAAAATTCATTTAAAATATGTCAAGCATGATACCTCTGTAAAAGTGAGTCTCCTAGAAACGTGAGGCCCTGGGCCAGTGCCCACTGGGCCCGTGCCATCAGAAGGCACTGTTTCCCGGGGGATATTTGGTCCGCCATTTATTATATCTCCCTGACCTATATTTTATGTTTTTTTGAATTCTGAATAATCTATGATATTGTTTTAGAACCCGAAGCGTTTTGGGTCTCCGTGACATAAGCCTTTAGGCCGCTTCTTTGGATTTTAGACGGGGATGAAAGGAAATGGCAGAGGAATTGGGGGGCATACCAAAGTGTGTGTGTGTGGGGTGGGGGGGTGGGGGCGTATATGTTTATTGAATGAAGCCCAATCTCGTTCATTTGTTACGGGATTTGTTATTACAGCATGAATTTATTGACGGATTTATTTAAGTTTTAAGTAATAATTGGCATTCCTATGCATATTCCTTCGTTACGTGATGTGGCTGTTCTTTATATACGAGCAGTTGCTGGATGTTATCGGTTAGTATGTACGGTTTTGCTTAAAAACACTAACACAATACGTGTTTTGAGTGTAGCGATTTGTTTTTTAAAAAATGAAGTTAGTCCATGAGTTTGCAATTTATGGATGTGGATATATTCCTTGTGTAGATGACGCAGAAAAAAAATGGTCTTACGGAGTGCCCTCTTTTGAAGCGATAGCGCGAAAATTATGGAACAATTTGCTTCAATCTTTGAGGGTGGATTAAAAATGATAAAAAATAATTTAAGAAACATTAAAAATGTTTTTTTTTTTTGCTTAAACAGATTTCAAAAAACCAGAGCGCATTTAGCATGCTACAGGGGCATGGATACCAGCGCGATATAAATATCAAAATCAATCAATCAATAAGCTAGAACTTATAGATTAATATTATAGAAATAACAACTAGAAATCAACTGTGAGTTAGCGACCTTGTTTTTATGGTAATTTTTTAAATATAATTTATTCCATGTCTGGTGCGCACTTCTGGTGCGCAGTTGTTTATTCCAACGGCAAGAAGCACATGTTTTCAGATAAAATTTTCGAAGTGGCTATTCGTACCCGGGTACCGGAAGTGAGATTTTGGGATTAAAAACTATTTAAAATTTAATGTCATTTGTTGTAGTTTATTTTAGTTAAAGTGAAGAATTAAATTTACAAACATATAGTCCATTCAATTATCTTTCATTTGATACCTCATTTTGTCTTACAAACCCATCAATAATAATTTTAATAGTTTGTTTTTTTAAATCTTAACCTCTCACTTCTGGTACACGGGTACGAATAGTCGCAGCCTAAAATTTTAGTGTTTCATTTTCTTTATTTTCGTAATAACTTACGTGCCTTAAAAATTTGATGTTTATACTTCTAAACAACTTCTTTGTTTAATCCCCAAAAACAGGATTTATGCAAAGTTGCGATGAACAGAATAAAATAATTTGCCCCGATAGCCACCCCAACTTTTGTCGTCCATATGGCGCATGCTGTTCACCCGATCAGTTCTGCCACGCGGGGGAAGGAGAGTGTCTCACTTGCTTTCCTGCAGACGTCACACCCGACAAACTGAAAGCATGGTGCATAGAGCACGTCAAAAGCGGTCTAAACGAATCACTTGTGAGGCATAAGACCTGCAGGCTGGCGTGTCTAGCTCTTTACAGTCTACAAGAATTAGAAATCGTACCACACACCGGAGCAAAGAAAGGTAGCGTACAATTCTGTTTTCTTAAAATGTACACATTGTTAGAGCATGTGTCTTGACATAACATTACTTTACCGTAGAACTGAAGCGTTCTCCACTCTTCTCCCCCACATCTGTTTTGTTTTTATATCGACGTCGCCGATTAAATGTGTAGCGCTGTACCAATCCCACCCCTTCCTAGATTGGGAAAAGATTGTTTACGTTCGAATACGTCCTAATTTGTTCTAAAAAATGCCTGAAGGTGACGCAATTTCAAGAATTTTTTTTTCTGGAGGGCTCCAACTTACTCCCCTAAATATAAGCCTATAAGCCGGCAGCTTTTCTAGCCGGGAGAGATTTTCTATATATATATATATATATATATATATATATATATATATATATATATAGCTTTAAACGACCTTAGCGATCTTTTTAAAAACAAAGCAGCAGCAGATGTATATTTTAATATATCATTTAAAAGAGGTTCATGGAAAGGACATTTAAGAGAAAAACAAACAATAAAAGCAATCTTTTTGAAAATATATTTCTTTGTTCACAGAAGAACGCGTGGAGTCATACTTCGTGGCATTTATTGTTGTTCTGGTCTTGCTTCTGGTTTCACTTCTGGGTTTAAGTATCCCACTAGTTTTCGTATCATACCGACTGTACAAGGAAGGGCAGCAACCAAGGGACGTCATACCCACCCTAGAAGGAGGCCAAACGCCAACCGGTGAGTAACGTCCCGTTTCATTGGCAGCATCGTCTCATATGGAAGGTGACACAGTGTCAGGGTGGCATTTGGGTCAAATGGAGTTGACACTCGGGACTTATGGGGGTAGCCATGTTGCCATATGGTTGTTGTCATATGGTTGTGACGTTCAGCAACATGGGATGACTTTTGATCACGCAGAGGGTGTCATTTGGACTTATGAGGTTGGCATTTTGCTATACTGAGGTGACAATGGGGGCCATTTAGTGGGTGACGCTTGATAGACCTAACTAATGACGTGTGCGTCCTTCCAGTTAAAACATTTGTATCGACGTAGGTCTGTAGTCTTTCCTTTTAAGTCTAATTAAATGCTAACACAATCTATTTTTAAGACTTACGACCCGGTGATCCTGCATTTTTTTCCTTACATTACACTTACATTTAATTACACTGATTTAAATGAAAAGAAATTGATTTTTTAAGATTTGCGGGAAAAAACTGTGTTTTTTTTAAAAAGGACAATCAAATCTTCGAATCTGTTCGACTGAATAGACATCTACATGAGAACTAGGATTATATTAAATATTTTACGTGATAAGTTATAGTTCTAATTTTCTAATGTAAAAGTTCAAATTACTTTTATAAACGTCTAAGCGGGTCGAACTATAAGTTTCATAAACCCTGTAGATTCCACAATTATAATCTCCATAAACCCTGTTGATTCCCAATCATAAGCTCCATAAAACCTGTTGATTCCCAATGATAAGCTCAATAAATAATGTTGATTCCCAATGATAAGCTCAATAAACCCTGTTGATTAAATTCCCAATGATAATCTTCATAAACCCTGTAGATTCCCAATGATAAGCTCCATAAAACCTGTTGATTCCCAATGATAAGCTCAATAAACCCTGTTGATTAAATTCCCAATGATAATCTTCATAAACCCTGTAGATTCCCAATGATAAGCTCCATAAAACCTGATGATTCCCAATGATAAGCTCAATAAACCCTGTTGATTAAATTCCCAATGATAATCTTCATAAACCCCGTAGATTCCCAATGATAAGCTCAATAAATAATGTTTATTCCCAATGATAAGCTCCATAAACCCTGTTGATTCCCAATGATAAGCTCCATAAACCCTGTTGATTCCCAAAGATAAGCTCCACAAACCCTGTTGATTCTCAATGATAAGCTCCTCATGTCTGATCCCACTGGGATAAATCATTAGGTCCTTTCGCTTTGATCAGGTCAGTGTTGAGCTGTGGTTTTACATCAGGGTACTTACGCGACACTGACATCAAGTTAAACCGGGAAAAACGTGACCAAACGCATACCCCATTTTTTCAGTTTGTTGGTCGATTTCATCCGTCATTAAACTAATATCTGAGGTCGTATCTTGAGATTAAAGTCTTGTTTTTTGGTTAATAACTTGCAGACATTAAAGTTATCAGTAATTTAGTGCTTAAACTTCATCTCTGTGCCTCTGATAGTGCAATTTTGTATGATTTTTTCAATCTGTTGCAGGAGTGCCTCCTGGACAAAAAGCTGAGCCAACAGATGTGACAGTCAAACAAGAAAATACAATTAATGCCGAAATTGAACGGGCTCGACCAGATGCGGTGACACCTCGGGACGATGGCTTACATCAGGCAGTTGCAACATCTCAGATAGATGGTACACCCCAGGCAGCTGGTACATCTCAGTCAGTTGATACACCGCAGGCAGCTGCCATATTCCAGTCATCTGGTACACCCCAGGCAGCTGGTACACCACAGGCAGCTGGTACACCCCAGGCAGCTGGTACACCACAGGCAGCTGGCACACCCCAGGCAGCTGGTACACCACAGGCAGACCGTACGCACCAGACAGCTGCTACACCCCAGGCAGCTGGTACACCACAGGCAGCCCGTACACACCAGACGGCCGGTACACCCCAGACAGCTTGCACATCTCAGGCAGCTGGTACGCCACAGGCAGACCGTACACACCAGACAGCTGGCACACCCCAGGCAGCTGGTACGCCACTGGCAGCCCGTACACACCAGACGGCCGGTACACCCCAGGCAGCTGGCACATCTCAGGCAGCTGGTACGCCACAGGCAGACCGTACACACCAGACAGCTGGTACACCCCAGGCAGCTGGTACGCCACTGGCAGCCCATACACACCAGACGGCCGGTACACCCCAGGCAGCTGGCACATCTCAGGCAGCTGGTACACCCCAGGCAGCCGGGACACCACAGACAAGTTACGCAAAGCACGGTAATACAAAACCCAAAAGAAGCACAAAGAGAGGGAGAAGAAATCGAAGAAAAAACAATGGGCCTTACATTCAAACAACCGCATCAGAAAGTGACTGTAATGACGAAGAGAATGGACTACTCTCGACTTAAAACTGCTTAGAACAGTCTTTTTAAAAGCTCTCTCACATAGGGATGGATTAATGTTGACTCCCCCCCCCCCCCAAACCCACCCCAACGGCAAATCGGTTATCTCTTTTAATTCGTTTTTTTTTCGAGAAGGTCTCGAATCTTGTTTTGTGGAAAACATTTTCGTGAGGTCCCACACTCCCCCCCCCCCCGGGCCACAAACACCCCCACCCCCTAATGAGTCGACCCCTGTTTTTACAGTGCATTCCAAGCCGTTTCTCACAGCCATGTCGAATCTGCATTTTTTTTTGTGAGGGGGAGATGGAAGAATTAAAAAGAATCCCATTTAGCGCAGTTATCCAGTTATCGGGAATTTAATTTGGTGAAATCAGTGTCAGCATATTTCCTTATTTTTTCTCCTTGAAAAACAAGAAAAACAGATTTAAGGGGGTCGGGGTGGGGCTAAAAATTTGATAGCATGTTTTGTCATCGGCATTGAGTCTATGTTGCCAAGTTTCAGCACGATAGGGGAAGTCGGGAAGTGGATCAATTAGCCGTACGAAGATTTTGCCATCCAGCCAATCATGAACAAAAGCGAATTTAATATAAAGGAGCTCTTAAATACCCTTATAAAAATAATTCGATAATAGGTTTGTGAAGATCAACAATCGGTTGTCAGTTTCAAAACAAATAACTTGAAATCCGATTATCGTTTAACATCCTTACCCTCAGCCCCAAATCCCTACCCCCCCCCTTTTTTTTTTTTCTTAAAAAAAAAAACACCCTTCTTTTATACTCTCCATTGCTGTGCGTAGTGCAGAAGACAGAGACGAATGGAGGAGGATAGTTCACATGTCATCTGTGGCACCCCCCAAAGGTCCAAGGACTTAGGGACATGATGATGATGATTGCATAATTATGTTATTTAAGTTTTGATCTTGGAACTGTTCACCAAGATGGCAACCTATCCTTCACATAAATTATTATTCTTTTTCTTAATTTAAAATATTGATCATGGCCGCGTAGTGTCAATTTAAAAGATTAAAGTTTGGTTGTCTTCCATATTGGTAGATTCATCTGTAAATAAAGAAATGTTTATATATTATTTATTAAAGAAATGTTTATATATTATTTATTAAAGCGTTGAATTTTTTTTTTTTTAAAGTTAAAAGTTCTAGTGAAACATGTCTCGAATCAAGATTGTACTTAGACTGAAACCAGACAACTCGGCATAAGCAAACACACATTTTTTAAAGTGAGATGTTCGAATGGTACGGAAACTGTTTCAATAATTTCAAACGTAGAGTATTCCAACCAATACGAAAACAAAAATACGAAAACAAAAAATACAAAAATAAAAATACGAAAATAAATCCCCCCCCCCCCCCCAAAAAAAAAACGGGTGGGGGGGGGGGGGGGGGGGGGGGGGTGGTTCCCCCCCCAATTTTTTTTTTAAAAGAAAATTTTAAAAAAAAAAAAAAAAACGAAAAAAAAAAAAAAAAAAAAAAAAAAACGGAAAAAAACCCCCCCCCCCCCCAAAAAAAAAACGTGTTGGGGTGAGGGGAGGAGGGGTGGGGTTGTTCACCCCCCAAAACATCTGCTCTCTTTTCACTACGCCCCTGGGAAAGACGACTCATCTCGAGTCGTCTGAAGAGATGGACTTGGATCATCTTAAGTAAATTAATCACACGAATTAACGGCTACTTCCGTGGTACACAACGAGTATGTCACACAGTTGAACACACAAGGAACGTGACGAGTGAATTGTTCATTGAGTCGATTACAAGTATGTTCACCATGTTCTTGCATTATGTTTGTGTTTGTCAAGGTAACGCAGCGATTGATCTGATGATAATATGTATACAAGGTAATTCGTATTTATTTTATTTTTTTTTACTGAAATTCTTTTATTTATGATAATTTGTGTTAATGTTTTTAAAAGCTATCAAAGCAACTCTGAATCATTTATAATCCAATTAATATCTGTCATCATTCTGTATGGATGTGCTCATGGTGTGTTAAATGAAATGTGTTCAAACTATGACAGCCAACTAAAATGGTCACGTGGGCATCAAACGGTATTGAACGGAGGCAAGTGGAGTATTGCAATATGCTCAATGCATCACTTGGTTCCTCTTCCAATGAATGTATCGCATTTTTTTGTTCAGTTCAATTTAATAATTATTAGAACAATTTTTGCTGTTTGTTACTAGCTGGTTGTTCCGTTCTTCTGAGCTATGTTTTTCGTTGGGGACTTGTGACCCATTCTTATTCTTTTGTTCTCTTTCATTTTTTTGTAGAACTAGTTATGATATATATATATAACTTTATGTAAATTTAATTTATCTTTTTTATAATTTTGTTGGTTTGTTCTACTGATGAATGCATTTTTCCGAAACGTTTAAATTTGTATCTTGTGTCGCAATAATTAAAAGCTTACCATGCATTATTTTCTAACACAAATTTTTTGTGTCTCATTCTACTTAATTAAAAATTAAAAGCTTTATCGTAATCCAACACTTTATGATATGTTGAACGAAGGGAACTATGATATTTCTTTTTAAAAACAGTATCACTAAGTATCAAGTAGTTCCCATTCAAAACCATCGCCCCCATTTTTTTTTCTCGCTTCCTCTCCCCGCCCCACCAAAAAAAATGACGCCCCACCAAAAAAAGAGGACGCCCCACCAAAAAAAAAGGACGCCCCACCAAAAAAAGAGGATGCCCCACCAAAAAGGACGCCCCACAAAAAAGACGCCCCACCAAAACAAGAGGACGCCCCACCAAAAAAAGAGGATGCCCCACCAAATAAAGAGGATGCCCCACCAAAAAATGAGGACGTCCCACCAAAAAAAGAGGACGCCTCACCAAAAAAAGAGGACGCCCCACCAAAAAAAGGACGTGCCACCAAAAAAAAAAGGAGGCCGTCCACCCCACCCCACCCCAACTAAATAAATAACCTGTCTGGGTACATTGCTACAATTACGTTTTACTGCATCCATTTTAAGAACTACTCCCTCCCCCCCCCCTCCCCCTCGGCCCAGCGGTTACCTTGCCTGTAGTATGCATGAGTCACCTTCTGTTTCTCTCGCTGACAGGTTTGGTGACTTGATTACACATACAGATCACACACACTCACACCGGTAAGTTTGCCTGTGTCCGACCTGTGTCATAAAATATTTTTTGTCTTACGTCTCTCTATGTGGATTCGTGGGAAAAACGTTGACAATTCGAGAAGTGTGTTTGTTTTCTTTTGTGGTGTTAGTGTTAGAGAGTACAAATACATTCAGTACACATCATACTCCTGTGTAGGTTTCGGGCCAGTAATCACCAGTGTTTGAAGTATACCCAACGTTCTACGCCCCAGTTGTATGGTGTGTTCCTCCCGATAGTTGCAAAAAATCAATCCTAACACAGTGGTGGATTGCACAGCACAGTACGGACTTTTCAGAGGCGTCGCTAGGTTTGGTGTCACCCGGTGCGGTAAAACTCAAGGTGGTTGGTCTGCTGAAGAAGGCGTTTGGCCGAAACGTCCTTGAAACTGTCCGGTCTCTTTTAAAAAAAAAAAAAAAGCCTACACATATCTTGTTCCACTATTTATTTACTTTGCACGGCTGGAACGCATTCATTACCGTATCCTTAAATATTGACCAATCTTGACCTCATCGCCAGGGACCGGACATGCTTGGGTCGTGGGCAAAACTATTAGCAAATTAAAAACAATGACAAATATTATTTTGAACAGAAACAGAAGACTTGAAACAGAGACGTGAAAAGGAAGACGTGAAACAGAGAACGTCAAACAGAAGACGTCAAGCAGAGGACGTCAAACAGAGGACGTCAAGCAGAGGACGTCAAACAGAGGATGTCAAACAGAAGACGTCAAACAGAGGACGTCAAACAGAGGACGTCAAACAGAAGACGTCAAACAGAGGACGTCAAACAGAGGACGTCAAACAGAAAAGGTCAAACAGAAGACGTCAAACAGAAGACACGAAACAGACAGTCAGAGTTCGCTGTTGGTTTAAAATAATACACACACTACATGTAATGCTATACTAATTAGAGGATATTTTCCCAACTGCTTAACACGAAGTAAACACCAGAGTGGCCTACTTGTGGGCACCAATGTTCCCTTTAAGCTGCGCGGCCACGCAGCTATCTCACAGACGCCGCGCAGCAGTTTTGAGTATCCGCGCAGCAAATTTCTATTTTAGTGTGTGTTTGTGGGCTGTAAAATTTTGCACACAAAAAATTGACGCTGTAAAACGTTGCACACAACTGTAGGATTTTGCACACGAACCAGCAAACCTTAGAGGGAACATTGGTGGGCACCCAAGTATTCAACAGAACCAGGTCTACTAATAGGCACCCCAATATTCCACAGAACCAGGTCTACTAATAGGCTCCCCAATATTACACAGAACCAGGTCTACTAATAGGCACCCCAATATTACACAGAATCACGTCTACTAATAGGCACCCCAATATTCCACAGAATCACGTCTACTAATGGGCACCCCAATATTCCACAGAACCATGTCTACTAATAGGCACCCCAATATTCCACAGAACCATGTCTACTAATAGGCACCCCAATATTCCACAGAACCATGTCTACTAATAGGCACCCCAATATTCCACAGAACCATGTCTACTAATAGGCACCCCAATAATCCACAGAACCAGGTCCACTAATGGGCACCCCAATATTCCATAGAACCGATTCTAGCACACATCCCCAACCCTCACACACTTTTCTTTAAACCTTTCCCGTTTGTACTGCAAAGGAATGCTAAATTATTATTTAAATGTACTTATTTTAATGTTTAAGTAACTACAACACTACCTCCACCCCCCCCCCACCCCCAATCGTTTTTTTTTCTCCACAGGATGGTCCTAGCAATATCACAACTTTAAAACTTGGGGCCCACCTTGTCTAATGATCTATAGCTCCTCCTGGCATCCTGTCCTAAATGTTCACAAGGCATGAAGCCATCTGCTTTGAGAGGCTTCATGGCCTGACATCACATTCGCCACCACAAAGAAACGTTTCTCAACTGGTCGCTAAACCAAATTGACCCCCAAAATGTGAATTATAGTGGATGGTCGGTCATTAAGTCAAATTATGTCAGCATCCAACACCACCCCTCCACCCCCCCCCCTTTTTTTTTAACCTTCCTTTGACAGACAAAGAAACTTTGCCTTCGTGTTTCATCTGCAGGTTCAACTGGTCGCTAAACCAAATTGACCCCCAAAATGTGAATTATAGTGGATGGTCGGTCATTAAGTCAAATTATGTCAGCATCCGACACCACCCCTCCACCCCCCCCCCCTTTTTTTTTAACCTTCCTTTGACAGACAAAGAAACTTTGCCTTCGTGTTTCATCTGCAGGTAATGCTTACCTTGGACCTCTCTGATACATGGCCATCTGTGACGCAGCGTTCAGAACTACGGTAATGATGTCAATAACAAGATCAAATTTCTATTGACCCAGGGGAATGTTTACATCTGGTGTCGCACGGCACTGCTTAAAACGGTTCTACAGATGACGTTCTGTCAATCAAGGAGCAAGGTCAGTGTCAGGAGTCACATGATCAGTACATGTTTTGTTTTTGCCCCCCGTTTATTACTATTTAAAATCTTCTCATTCTTTACTCTCTTTCTCTCTCTCCCTTTCTCTCACTGACTCTCCACTATGTACCCTCTCTCTTTCTCTCTATACCTGTCTCCCATATGTCTCCTCTCCCCTTCTCTCTCTTCCGTATCTCACTCTCTCTCCTATGTCTCCCTTTCTCCCTCTCTCTCACTCTCTCCCTATGTCCCCATCTCTCTCCCCTGCCCCCTCTTTCTCTATTTTCCCTCACTCTCTCTCCCATTTCCCCTCTTTTCCCATCTCTCTATTTCTTCATTTTACTCTCTCATTCTTCATGTCTCTCTCTCTTCTTTCTCTCTGACTTCCCCTCTCTCTCTCTCTCTCTCTCTCTCTCTCTCTCTCTCTCTCTCTCTTCCTTTCTCTATCTCTCTCTCTCATCATATCTCTATCTTCCCCCCTCTCTCTCTCTTTTCTCTCTCTCTCTCTCTCATTTCCCCTCTTTTCCCCTCTCTCTCTCTCTTCATTTTTCTCTCTCACTCTTCATGTCTCTCTCTCTTCTTTCTCTCTCTCTCCCCCTCTCTCTCTCTCTCTCTCTCTCTCTCTCTCTCTCTCTCTCTCTTCCTTTCTCTATCTCTCTCTCTCATCATATCTCTATCTTCCCCCCTCTCTCTCTCTTCTTTCTTTATTTCTCTCTATCTTCCTCTCTTTCTCCCCCCTCTCCCCTTCCCTTCCCCTCTCTCTCTCTCTCTCTCTCTCTCTGTGTGTTTCAGTCACCACTTCATATCCCAGAAGTCCCCACCACAGAGACCATCTCTAAATTCACTTTGACCATAAAAACCCCCAAAAATATTGAAAATCGTGAGGTACAGTTCAAGTTAGTTCCTTGGACTTTGGTCAGTGAACATTTGGATTTCAATTAAATGTTGAGTAGGGCCTAATAAAACATTTATGTTAACTCTGATTGGTAGTTCTTTAAACGACATCGTCACAGTCCACTGCTGTTCAGTTGTTGTTATTCTCAAATTGAGGTGTGTGTCGTCACGATGTTGCTATTTATCTGGACAAGAATGTGGGTTGTTTTGCAGTTTATAACTTGAGGATTAGCTTTAACCCGTAAGACAGTGGTTCTCAACCTTCCTAATGCTGCGACCCTTTAATACAGTTGCTCGTGTTGTGGCGACCCCTGGCCACAAAATAATTTTCTTTGCTACTGCATTAATGTAGAGCATATGTGTTTTCAGATGGTCTTAGGCGACCCCTTGGCAAGGGTCGTGCGACCCCCACAGGTTGAGAACCGCTGCCGTAAGACATATGGACACTCGCGGGAATACCCGGTGTGATCCTGCAGGACAGGGCTTCTCAAATCTTTGGCATATTCAATGCTATTGCATCGCCTAAAAGCTAAAACTAATATTTTGGATGTTTATGTTTATTTTTACTAATAATACTAAGAAATAATTTTTATTGAACAATTTTTAAACCAATTTTGTTTAATTGAGCGATCGTGTGTGTAAATTGTAAAAGTAATCATTGTTCATCATTCCAGACATGGGAGAACGGATAAATTCAACACACATGGATTACACAGGGCGGATGAACTCGACACATGACACAGGTGTGTACACTCTAAGAGTTGGCTGGCGATGCGTAACAAGGTATCCATGGTGCTTTAAAAAAAAATGATTTGGTCTTTTTATTATACGGTTTGTCATTTAATGGCGAAAATCTATTAATAGAACATCCAGTCTCGCCAATCTCATTAAGATATTAATAAAACGTGAATGTGAGCCAGTATCATAGGTCTTAACCTAGACGAATACGGGTTTAAAAATTTATTTTACAAATAATTTTATAAGCAAGTTGTTACTGATATATATATATATAAAAGTGAACGTTTGTTTGTGGGTTTGTTCCACAAAGGCTTTTACAATGACGTTTCGGCTTGTCAGTAGACAAACATGAAACAACAAATAACCAGAAGGGAAATAGCAAAAACTGACCAATTAATGCTATGGGGGTTCCCCTGAGTTTCTGCGTTTGAGTGAACTCCCCTTTGATTATTCGCGTGTTGCTATTAGAGTAATAAACATTATCTTTGGTATTAATACGCTATTGGAATGTTGTTGTTTTTTAAAATTGATATTTCAAAGCGAGGTTAATTTATTTACCGGCATTTGAAAACGAGGTTCTCTGTTGTTTTTTTTTCTTTTAGGGCCAGAGACTGATTTTTACATTTTTAAATTTTATTCTGTTTTTTCTGTTGTTTGTTCGCTGACGAAGGCTTCCTGTCGAAACGTTCGTTGTTTTGTTGCATTCTTTTTTTACAGGTTTGGCCTCAATTTGTTTTACTCATTTCCTAACCGATTGCAGTCTCTCCCCTTAGTACCATTTTATGACCACGTCTGGGATGATGGTCGTGTAAACAAAAAAAAAACAAAAAAAAATAATAAAAATAAATAAAAAATAAAGTTCCTAAGCAGGGGAAAAGAGGGGACCCGTATATCTTAAATTTGCCCCAAAAAACCTATGTGTTATAAAATCTTAATGAAGTCAACGTAGCTTTATTTTCAGAACCGTAAGCGACTTCAAAAACGTTCTGTTGATTGTCCTGTTGATTGTCCTGTTGATTGTCCTGTTGATTGTCGTGTTGATTGTCCTTTCTGTTCATTTCAAGCACAGACCTATATTGTTACACTATTTCCTTCGCGTGGCTTGAAGTCAGTCCCTCATGAAAATCAAGATATCTTTTTTTTTTCTTCTTTTTTTTGGTGCGAAAAATAGTGGCGTGAAAATCAATGCACTCTGTGAGTGCGCAAAAGAAAGCACATAATCTGTGTTGATGTCTCTGTTCAAGTTTTGAAAGGAAGTGGGGTGTGTGTGTGTGTTGTCTTGTTCTGCTAACCCATGTCTGAGAACTCTGTTGTAATCTGTCTGAATGTTTCAATGCCTGATGTCACGTCCCTCTCTAGGGGTCATTAAGATGTGGGCATCTGACGTCAGCACTCTAAGGACTTTAGGTAGGCTCACAAGGTACTTTTTTTTAGCAGTGGGCTGGCGGGCATGGGTGGGCTGGAAAGCTACAAGGCTGTACCGTAGATAGGTTATGTAGATTTGTAGCTTTCCAGCCCACCCATGCCCGCCAGCCCACTGCTAAAAAAAAGTACCTTGTGAGCCTACCTAAAGTCCTTAGAGTGCTGACGTCAGATGCCCACATCTTAATGACCCCTAGAGAGGGACGTGACATCAGGCANGGGGGGGGGGGCGTTAAAGACAGAAGATGTCACTGTTATAAACGTTAATGGTTTAATAGTGATTTTTTTTTTTAGATTAAATGCTAATTAGTTTTAATTTTGAAAACAATTTTTTTTTAAAGTTTGAAGGTGTGGCGTAATTTAAGGGGTTGGATTGGGTTTTTCTGAGATTTTTGACAGATTGTGACAGGGAGGAGGGAGGGGGTAAAAAATGTAGAAATTTAGCGTGACGTCCCTTGTCATTATTTTGATCCTGAAATCCGTTATCGTAATTGACCGGATATGTAGTCGTGGATTACAGGAATGTGAATCGTAATATAACGGTATCAGAATCACAAAGTGACGACATCAAAATCGTAATTGATTTGCAGACTGCACCATTTCAGTGTTACTTTAATTTGATCTGTGGCCCCCCCTCGTATTTCAGCTCTAGCGGCGATAATCCTGGCGTCCATCAGCACATCTCTGACACTGGTTATCATCATCTACTGGATATGCTGTCAGGTTCGGATGAGGAGGGCGGCTGCTAGGAGAAAAGACGTCCCGTTGGGTAAACATGTTTGTCTTTATAGATATCTTTATACGAATAAGCTCAGCGGGTCACGGCCTTTGCACAAGGTAAAGAAAACATTAATTCTTTTCAAAGCTGAAGATTTCCTTTCACAAGGTTTGAAAACATAAGGCGCCAACGACACTTCAACATAATCCGTTTTTAATTTTAAAAAAAGATTACGTATTTCAATAGCTTTGACTCAAATAAATCTAACTCATGAGAACATACTCAATCGATAGATCTTTTCACATAGACAATCTATTGATCTCTCCCATAGACACAATCCATCAATCTCTCCCCAGACACAATCTAACGATCTCTCCCCCAGACACAATCCACCGATCTCTCCCCAGACACAATCCATCAATCTCTCTCCAGACACAATCTATCGATCTCTCCCCTACACACAATCTATCGATCTCTCCCCCAGACACAATCCACCGATCTCTCCCCAGACACAATCCATCAATCTCTCCCCAGTCACAATCTATCGATCTCTCCTTAGTCACAATCTATCGATCTCCCTTCAGGGACAATCTATCGATCTCTCCTCAGTAACAATCTATCGATCTCCCCTCAGTCACAATCTATCGATCTCTCCTCAGACACAATCTATCGATCTCCCCTCAGACACAATCTATCGATCTCTCCTCAGACACAATCTATCGACCTTTCCTCAGACACAATCTATCGATCTCTCCTCAGACACAATCTACCGATCTCTCCTCAGACACAATCTATCGATCTCTCCTCAGACACAATCTATTGATTTCTCCTCAGACACAGTCTATCGATCTCCACTCAGACACACTCCCTCACCGATATCTCCCCCAAACACAATCTATCGATCTCTACCCTAGACACAATCTATCGATCTCTCCTCAGACATCAAACGGTCAGTCGTGGAACACGAGCACCTCATCAACAACCTGACCGTCAAGCTGAGAGACGCCGTCAAGGATTTGGACCGGAAACTGGAGGACATGGGGTCACCAGTGGACGTTGCAGGTCAGTTGTAAATAAATAAAATCCATGGGTCTCGTCAAGCTGCCGATATTTGTATTGCAAATGAATAGCCCTTGCCTCTTCAATTTAACTTTTTTTTTTAATACATTACGCTAATGTTAC
This sequence comes from Lymnaea stagnalis, assembly GCA_964033795.1. Classification (NCBI taxonomy): domain Eukaryota; kingdom Metazoa; phylum Mollusca; class Gastropoda; family Lymnaeidae; genus Lymnaea; species Lymnaea stagnalis. Next base: position 196,125 of record CAXITT010000618.1, on the reverse strand, counting down.
ACTATTGTTAAAGGCTGATGTCTAATTTGTCCAAAATGATGGATTAATGACTTTCAAAGGTGTCAGAAAGTCAGTTCAAAATGAACTTGGGCATATACGTATACCAGTTTGGTTAGAAAAACTATATAAATATATTATATATATATATATATATATATATATATATATATATATATATATATTATTTTTTCTATTTTTCTGTCATTCGCCCGTCACAATGTGACGATGGTGAGGACTTCGCAGGACGAAATCCACAACACAAGGCCTTGGATTATTCTTCTAGGATTATTGAACTCCAGACCACCAACTTGAGATCTGCTCAGTTGAGGCCCCTCGCCCCCCCCCCCCAGCACCCGCATCATATAAATATATTTTATATATCCACACATAATAATTTTTAATTACAGATTTGAGGCTAAAATCTGATGCAATGGAGCGACTTTTGAATGAAAAACTGTCGCAAAATAATCTGTCGATTCAACCAGATGTCATGGTCGATATTACGTCACTGCGGAATAGAGTTCACGCCCTTGAGGCAACCGCGGAAAACATTGCCCAAGATTTACGACGCATCAGTGGAGGTAAGGGATGCAATTCGTAAACAATTACCCACTGTGTAGTGATTTGATGATAATGAAGTAAAAACACGTGGGGAAAAAAGTTGGGAGGGGGGGGGGGCTATTTTTTTTTATAGTGTTGGGAGAATTCATGTTTTTTTTAAGTACAGCGTGAGTGAACGCGATATCTTGAATGTGAGAGGACATGTTGAATTTTTCTAAATGGATTATTGAATTATTATTAGATGAAGTATTATTGAACGTGTGTGTGTCTTTATATTCTTTGTATTGCGGCTATGATTGTTACAAAGATATCCTGATATCAAGGAATTATTTTACTTATTTAGTATATGTGATAAAGTGCTGTGAATATCATCCATTTTGGACATTGTTGATTCTTAAGAGAAGGAAGAAGACAGTTTTTGAGGAGTGGAATGAATTGGTCAATTAGTAGCGGCAAGCCATCGCTTACAATAAACTCAGTATTAGGTAACATTGTATGAGTAACTTCATTGAACCACAGTCGCGCCATCAGCCATAAGAAGGTTACCATATACTAATGTTACACCAAGCATTTTGTTTGTCTTGTTATGTCTCTGTCTTTTCCATTTCTTTCATCAAAAGATCTGCAGGTGTTACAAAGAAACTTCACTTTCGAAAGAAATTTTTAAAAAATTGATTTTATAGTTGATTCATGATGAGTTGTAACGAGACGCTGAAATCAGACATATTTAGTTCCCTGTGATTTGTTTAGCTTATCAATTTAAGCATTCCCAGCCTAGACTCTGGTAATTCTCTAACCGTGTAATTTAATTTTGTAGGCTCGGACTCCAGCTTGAAAGCGAGGCCTTCTCCTGTGGAGAGTCCCGCTGCCAAAGGTCTACAGAGTTATCAGAACAATCGGATGTTTGAAGAAATTATGGCGTACCGGGGAAAGATTGTCAGCTTAGAGAAGAGAGAAGCGGGTAAGACAATGCCAGGAGGGGCGGGTAATACATGGGTTTCTTTTTTTTTTCTTTAAGAAACTTCTTTTATTTTGAGAAATCTCTTTGAATATAAGAAATCTCTTTGTCTTTAAGAAACCTCTTTGTCTTTAAGAAACCTCTTTGTCTTTAAGAAACCTCTTTGTCTTTAAGAAACCTCTTAGTCTTTAAGAAACCTCTTTGTCTTTAAGAAGCCTCTTTGTCTTTAAGAAACCTCTTTGTCTTTAAGAAACCTCTTTGTGTTTAAGAAACCCTTTTGTCTTTAAGAAACCTCCTAGTATTTAAGAAACCTCTTTGTCTTTAAGAAACCTCCTAGTCTTTAAGAAACCTCTTTTTCTTTAAGAAACCTCGTTGTCTTTAAGAAACCTTTTTGTCTTTGAGAAACCTCCTAGTATTTAAGAAACCTCCTAGTCTTTAAGAAACCTCCTAGTCTTTAAGAAACCTCTTTGTCTTTCAGAAATTTCCTAGTCTTTAAGAAACATCCTATGTTGTTGGGATATCTCTTTTTCTTGAAGAAACCTCATTGTCTTTTAGAAATCTCTTTATTTCCTGCTCTCGGAATTCAACCTTTTATTTTAAATGAACACAACAGAGACCCGGAAGCGGTTACAAAATCTCCAGCAGAAGGTGGCCAGTGTCATGGCGGAGCTGAACATGGTCGACGATAATCCTCTACAGGATGCCTTGTCTGACACGGCGATAGACTCAAACAGTTCCCTACCGGGTGAGTTTTAAAGACGTTACATTTACTTCAGATATTCCCCGACCAACAAAAGACATATATTTAGTTAAGGTACCATTTTAAAAAAGAGGCCCTTTGAAATGTGGCCACACACACCCCTCCCCACCCCCCTCCCCCCACCCCCCCCCCCAAAAAAAAGATCGTAAGATTATTATAATTATATCATCAAAAAATGTCCAGTCGCGGATGAATACAACAAAGACATGTCAAAAAATCTGAAAATTTTGTAAGCATACACTCTTATAAATAAACATAAACAAAAAAGTCAAAACTTTTGATTCCATGTCCGACAATCTCCATGTACCTTATTTTTACCCCCCCCCCCCTTTTTCTCCACTCGTCCATCAAAAAAACAAACAAACAAAAAAAAAAACCCCACCCACATCGCTCATTGTTGTTGCCGATGTTGCTGGTCCTCAAACTAGCCCTTCAGACTGACCCATGAAGATTTCTTATGAATGAAATTTTTTGAAGGTATTCATGGTTTGAATCCAGGCGATTTACTTCTTTAATGTAAATAGTCCACTCGCCGGTCCGTGTCTCCATCCGCATGGCCACCCATACGCTCAAAGGAGCAAATAATTTACCCAATCCACTTGCCAGTCATCTTCGGGTCTTTTGGTCCCTACTCACCAAATGATTTATCCACTTATCAATGTATGTCTTAATGGATACGTCACAGTGACGCCAATTTTAACTATGGTGACACATGAATACATCACAGTGACGCCAATTTTAACTATAGTGACACATGAATACATCACAGTGACGCCAATTTTAACTATAGTAACACATGAATACATCACAGTGACGCCAATTTTAACTATATTGACACATGAATACATCACAGTGACGCCAATTTTAACTATAGTGACACATGAATACATCACAGTGACGCCAACTTTAACTATAGTGACATATGAATACATCACAGTGACGCCAATTTTAACTATAGTGACACATGAATACATCACAGTGACGCCAATTTTAACTATGGTGACACATGAATACATCACAGTGACGCCAATTTAACTATAGTGACACATGAATACATCACAGTGACACCAATTTTAACTATGGTGACACATGAATACATCACAGTGACGCCAATTTTAACTATAGTGACATATGAATACATCCCAGTAAAGCCAATGTTAATTAGTGACACATTGATCCATCACAGTCAATTCAATGTTAATTAGTGAGACATGAATCCATCATAGTTAAGCTAATTTTAAATGTGGTACATTTTATGGATTACTCTCAGATATTTTATGGATTACTCTCAGATATTTTATGGATTACTCTCAGATATTTTATGGATTACTCTCAGATATTTTATGGATTACTCTCAGATATTTTATGGATTACTCTCAGATATTTTATGGATTACTCTCAGATATTCGATGGATTTTATGTGTCCTGTTAATTTTCCATAACCTTTTATCCATTTCCAAATTTACTCTTCAATCCTTCCCGTCATCCATCTAATCCATGTATATTTTCATGTATTCATGGACCCATCATTTTTTGTCTTCTTTTTCATCCAGTTTTAACACCACCTTCACCATCATACAACCATCCTTATTCTTCTACCCATCCACTTACGATAAAGGCACCACTCAAAAATGAATTTTCTCATGTTCATCTACACAGCCCCCAAATTTGTTCATTTTGTATTAAATAACCCCTAAAAACAAAGTCTTTCCTATAAATTATTTATATGCATTTTTATTATTTTATTTTATATTAATATTCTAAGATCTCCCCTCCCCCCTTTTCCCCGCTTTTACACCACAGATTTATTTCACCATTTTTTCAGAAAAATAACCGAAAATATTACGCATCAAACGCACATGCAATATATTTTTCTTTAAAAGGATCTCATTTAGCGCAGTTTTCGGGAATTTTATTTCGCGAAATAAGTGTCATCATATTTCCATTAATTTTTCCTTTGAAAAATAGGGAAAAACAGATTTTCGGTTTGTTGAGGTTGGGGCTGAAAAGTTGATAGAATGTGTCGTCATCGGCCACGACGAGTCTATGTGCCAAGTTTCAGCTCGATAGGTGGCACAAATTAGGCATCTTATAAGTACGTTATTTCAATGCATATTTTGTCAAGTAACTTTAGTAAATGGGAAGTTCATGGCCGCCATTGTTTTTCCCCCAAGGGAGTTAAGGATATAAAACCATAAATTGTACGATTTTTTGCCTGCCAGCCAGGCAGCCTGCCAGCTAGCCAGCCAGGCAGCCAGCCAGGCAGCCAGCCAGGCAGCCAGCCAGCCAGGCAGTCAGCCAGGCACGAACAAAATCGAAATAAATGTAAAGGATTTAAATGAAGTTGAATGAAATAATATTTCATCGCAATACATGAACACGTAGGGAACAATCCAGCCCGCTACGCTACCGTTGAATGTGAAAATATCTGTACGAAACTTGGCATCGTTATTATGCAACACAAAAGGTTGGGGTGGGGGGGCGACCTTAAAAATTTTGAACTATTGTTTTTACTTTGCCATTACACTGAGTGACGCCCCAACTTACATGATATTTGCCGTCCCTCTATACTTAATTACCCATCGCCTGAAATTATGTTTGCCATCTCTCTATCATTTATATCACATATAAATCGTTCCCCTCTTTGGCCTATTCATTTAACAAGCAACACGTGCATTTTTCATTCATTCCACCCACACACTCATTCTTCTATTTCTCAATCGTTCTTTTAACCTGGTATATTTCTTTCATCCACCCAACAATTTATTTTCTCTACCAAAATTTATCCTTCCATCTCTTGATCAGTCCACGTATACATCCATCCAATATCCATCCATTTATTCTTCTATCTCTTTATCCATCCATTTTTTTTTCTTTTATTCCGACCGCTTGATCCAATCGATAGGCTACTAAAGTAAACCTCATTGAATACCTTCTCTACCTCACAGCGTCGGGCGCCAGCAGCCAGTTCGACACCAACCACAAGAGCAAACATACCTCGTGGGCAAAGACCATCCAGGCGGAACCGTCCCCCAGCATGAAATCTTCTTCTGTTCCCCCTCGCCCCCCAGTCCCCATCATTAAAAAACTGGACTACCCCACAACTCCCGTCGCCGTGGACGTTGCCATGGACACCGAGATGAACACGTACCTCAACGCGCGCCTCACCGATCTCACCGGGACCGGGAACCTCTCCGGGCGCGGCTCCGATGAGGACTTCTTCCCGAAGACGTCGCCACCGGACGGCCTGCAGAGAGAGCTCACCAAGGCCTTCGACGTGGGCAGCGACAGCAATTTAAACAGGACCATATGCAAGAGCCGGGACTTTGAGATGGGAAGCGACGCGGACTACGGGCTGGACATTTTGAAAGGCAGCGACGTCGACAAAGGGGCGAAGTTTTATAAAAACTTCCACGCCGACGTCGGCAGCGACAGCCAAGAGGGGAGGGTCATCATTTCCCGGAATAACTCCTACGACAGCAACGTCGATACTTACGACAGATTCGGGAGTGGGGTGGACTCCTCGGAAAACAACACCAGAATATTGACTAGCAGCGCGCCCGCTCGCTCCCGCGGAATTGGTGTCGGAGGAGCCCTTACGGTGGTGGGGACTGCATTTTCTATAACTGGTGAAAGCGTGGTCGAGGAGAGTGATCCTTTGTTGGATAGTGAGTGCTGAGTGATTCTTTGTTACACAGTGAGTGATGATTGGTCCACTGTTAGACGGTGCAGTGCCCAGGCGTTGCCGGCACTAGAAGCTTTGGGGGGGAAAATAGATTCAGATCCGCTAGCTTTGAGTCGAGGTAACCAATTCTGTTTCATCTCGGTCCGTATACACTTCGAGATGCTACCCAACTTTCCTAAACGTTATCCCCATAGCTCATGGGCATTCTGCTGAAAGACGCCTGAGGAGATATATATCGGACTTAATCTTCATAACTGTTTCGCGTCTTACTTAAAGCTTCTTACAAAGTTTCGTGGACGGATATTTGTGGCAATTGATATTGGTGCTTAGCACTACCAATTCTCAGATTAGACAGTGCATGGGGCTGGGATGCATTTACAAGACATGTATATACTGAACTCCTTTTTCTCACACATACATTTTTTTTTATAAACATTATTGTGCACACCAACACATTAGAACGCTCTATTCATATAAACAGCGCTGGGCGGTATTGTCAGAATTAATTATTTTTTTTTATTTGAGAAAACAAATCTAAGGAGAATTGTGTTGGGGGTTTTTTTTTTTGTTTAATTTTTGTCCCCCCCCCCACTTTTTTTTTTTTTTTTTTTTTTTTTTTTTGTTTTTTTTTTTTTTTTTTTGTTGTCCCCCTCTCTTTTTTTTTTTTTTTTTTTTTTTTTTTTGGTGAAAATAAATAGTTTTTGCATTTGTTATATTCTTTCTATTTTGGAAATAGTTTTTGCCCACTGCAGAGCTGCTTTCGTGGAAGTGCAGCGGCAAAAACCTTGGTTCACATTGGGCGGCACTAGCCTTGGCTACACTACCCCTGGGATTCGATGCGATGAGATATACACTGCATCTTCCTTTTGGTCGATTTGTCCGATTTAAAATTTCGTTTACGTCAATTTTAAATTGCTTTGTTTCGAATCCTGCGACACCCATGTGATCATTTTTACGACACCCATGTGATCATTTCACGACACTTATGCGATCCTTGTGCAACACACCGGTGATGTGGTTCGTGTCACACATGTTCAATGTCAAAGTCATTTAATCGCTTATATAGAGCTGTCAGACCAACTCCTGCGATGAAACAACGTATTTTTAAAGGAAAAGCATTTGATGACTAACCAGAAATACATTTAAACACAAGCGGAAGGTCTGCAGTAGATTATGATGTAAGGATGAGATATCTCCTCCGCTGCCCGCCTCTTGCCTCATATCCGTCATCGGCAACAGAGTAGTAAAACATCCCTGCCCCCCTGCTTCTACGGTTATCTCAACTCTCAGGTGTGATCACATTGGACAAAGGCTACCGTTGGCAATGGGGTTGCTACAATTTCAGGACGATACCATTGACCATGCGTGCGCCTCTACTGCCCATGCATGATCACGCAATGGCGGTTATGTTCCCCGGGTAGCACTAGGGTGTCGGTGGCGGCGCTATCTTTTGTCAGCACGCCACTACAGACCATGTCGAACAGAGACACCGTCTTGGGGGGGGGGGGGGGTGGGGGGGGGGGCCGGGGGACAGATGACATAAAAACCACCCGATGCGACTGATACAAATACATCATTTGTTTGTTTATAACCATGAATTAATCATCTCAATACTTTCATCTAAACTGCTAAAGTCTTGTCTTTAAACATTTAGGGTCTCCACTCTCTACTCTGGATAAGCCACTGCTCTTACCTATAATATAAGAAGTTTTTTTTTTTTTTTTTTATATTTTTTTAAAGGGTTTTTCTGTGATATGGTTTGATTTCTCTTTTCTACGAATTTAGTTTTTTTTTAAAATAAATATTCGATTGTTGTTAGCATAATATATGTATATGTCTACAATATATTATGTCATAATGTTTATGTATTCACTTTAATATTAAATAAATTAATGAATGAGCCGTGAAGAAGTAATCTTTCTGTAGTTTGTTTATCAATTGTACCCGTTTTGTGTTTGGTCAGCTTTCTTATTGACCTTGAGCCTGGATAGGATTTACAGATTCCCTGTGGGTGTGTGCGAGCAGCGTGTGTGTGTGTGTGTTTAAAATAAGAATGCGTTTCAAGATGGATTTCATCCCAAATTCATGATTTAAAATACAATCCTATTAGGCCACCACTTAGTTCACGGGAAAATTGCGCTTGCAGGTCACAAGCAACATTTAAAAAAAAAAAAATCCTTATTCTCAATATATAAACCGTTCATTTTCAACCGCTCCTCAAGATTGCTACAGTCTCATCATCATCATCATCATCAGTGGCACTACAGCCCATATAGGGCCCTGGCCTGCTCCACCACATCCTTCCACTCCAAGCGATCCATGGCTTTCCGTCTCCATGCTCGAACCCCCAACAGGTGTAAATCTGTCTCCACATCATCAATCCACCTCAATGCTACATTCTCAACCGACAGTTAATCCCATGATGGCACCCATCAGGTACACTCAGGGGCGGATAAAGAGGATTGCCTTCGAAGCTGCAGCGATAGGACCTTTCCCAAAGTAACCCAAAATGAAAACTGGCGAGAATGTTCCGGAACCTTAACTGTTTTCCATTTTCTATGTTAACCTCAAAATAATAATTTCTTAGAATGCAATTTTGGATTTGGTGAAAGTTTTTAAAAGCCTTATAGTCGAGATGTCGCGATAATCATTGGTCATTTAATCATTGAATATTGATTTTTTTTTGTTTTTATTTTTTAAATCCTTCATATTAACTTCGCTTTTGTTCGTGTGTTTCTTTCTGGGTTTGTGGCAAAATCTTCGGAAAGCTAACTGACCCCCAACCTTCCCGTCATCCCATCGAGCTGAAATTTGGCGGTTAGATTCGTTACAGATAACACATCCTTTCAAATTTACAGGAACCACCCCCCACCCCCCACACACACACACACCCAACACCCCCCCCCCCCAAATTCAGTTTTTCCGGTTTTTCAAGGAGAAGATAAGTGAAAAATGCTTCGTTCCACGGTAGTGTATTTTGGTGTGGAGAGTAATGGTGCAGCTATGCATTTGTGACGTACTTAGATAAGCAGTTTTAAAAAAAAACTGTATTGTTGAAGGGGAAAAATAAAGGAAATCTGATATGTCTTTTCGTAAGAAGTTTACTCATTCTCTTAACCGCTTATGAAGAAATGATAAATTGCGTACTGTGATATAAATGATAACAAAAATGCATATAAATGATTTATACGAAAATCTTTTGTTATTGGGGCTCTTTTTATTTCAAGTTTAAATTTATTTATTATTTTCCAAATTAATCATTTCAAAATACAAATATCAAGATCACGCTGAGGGTAGGCACAGATCTGGATCACGTTGAGGGTAGGCACAGATCTGGATCACGTTGAGGGTAGGCACCGATCTGGATCACGTTGAGGGTAGGCAAAGATCTGGATCACGTTGAGGGTAGGCACCGATCTGGATCACGTTGAGGGTAGGCACATATCTGGATCACGCTGAGGGTAGGCACCCATGTCCAACTATGTTACCCATGTCCCCTTGTGTTACCCAAGTCCACCGGTGTTACTCATGTCCCCCTGTGTTACCAATGTTCACCGGTGTTACACATGTCCCCTGTGTTACCGATGTTCACCGGTGTTACCCATGTCCCCCTGTGTTACCCATGCCCCCGTGTTACACATGTTCACCGTGTTACCCATTTCCACCGGCGTTACCCATGTACACCTGTATTATTGTGTCACCCATTGTTACCTGTGTAACCCATATTCACCTGTGTTATCCACGTCCTCCCGTGTTACTGTGTCACCCATTGTCACATGTGTTACCCATGTTCACCTGTGTTACCCCATTGTTACATGTGTTATCCATGTTTCCGTTATCCACGACCCCCCCCCCCCCCTTGGCACTGTGTCGGCCATGGTTACCTGTTGACACTGTAATAATTTTTTATTTAAATGCCAGTTTTTCATCTTATGTGTGAACCAAAAATTGGTTGGTGGTTGTTCCCCTGTGTTACCCCATTGTTACATGTGTTATCCATGTTTCCGTTATCCACGACCACCCCCCCCCCCTTGGCACTGTGTCGGCCATGGTTACCTGTTGACACTGTAATAATTTTTTATTTAAATGCCAGTTTTTCATCTTATGTGTGAACCAAAAATTGGTTGGTGGGAGATAGCGCTAGGGGTCTCTCAGGATTTGATCCTGTTGTAAGAGTGAATCCATTCCACTGAAAAAAGCACGAAGTAACCCCACAGCCATGGCTTCCCACGTCAATAATTTGTCCCGTTTAGTATAATATATTATCATGGCCTTTTGGGGAAAACCAGCTCGCTATAAATAGAGCCCGTCTTCTTGTCCCCAGGCCCTTCACGTTACGGTACGCCATTAACAGATAACAGTTTTTGTTTTAAATAAACTTAGTCCTTACTTTTGCATTAGTAATAATCCATGTTCTGTTGTAAATCATTTTACTGGCTCAAAAATATTAATGTTACATGATTTGAAAATTCTTCTTCTTTTGTGTGTGTGTGTGTGTGTGTGTGTGTGTGTACAATACTAGACATCTTAATCTTTCACGTACCTTCACTATCACAATAATATCAATTCAATATTAATACATCAGAAATCCCTATCATTATCAAATGATCAGAAAACTTAACGATTAATTTTATTCTTATTTCAGTAATATTAGAAATCGTATTGTCACAATTATATATTAAAGTAAATTATTATTAATACATTGTCATAATCTTCCGTCAAATGAAAAGAAATGTTATACTTTCAACGGGTCACCTCAAAAAGTGCCAAACGATCTCACGAGTTATGTGTGACGTAATGAAACTCACGAGTTGTGTATGACGTACTGGAACTCACGAGTTATGTGTGACGTAGTGGACTCACGGGTTGTGTGTGACTTACTGGAACTCACGAGTTGTGTGTGACTTAATGGAACTCACGAGTTGTGTATGACGTACTGAAACTCACGAGTTGGTGTGACGTACTGGAACTCACGAGTTGGTGTGACGTAATGGAACTCACGAGTTGTGTGTGACGTAATGGAACTCACGAGTTGTGTGTGACTTACTGGAACTCACGAGTTGTGTGTGACGTACTGGAATTTACGAGTTGTGTGTGACGTACTGGAACTCACGAGTTGTGTGTGACGTACTGGAACTCACGAGTTGTGTGTGACGTAATGGACCTCACGAGTTGTGTTTAACGTAATGAAACTCACGAGTTGTGTCTGACGCACTGGAGCTCACGAGTTGTGCGCGACGTACTGGTAGGCTTCGTCACAATACAGACATGAGACCCGAATGTTGAACAACTAAATCCGTAGAAGTTAAATTCTTTTTTTTCTGTCAATCATTTCTCACTGCTTTATTTATTAAATGAAATTACAGAAATAGGTATGTTGAAGCTTGAATCAATAGACAGGGACAAGAAGATATGAACGTTTCAGCTTGGACCCATCTTCAGCCAATGAAAATACAACAAGAAACGGGGCATAGTAAACAAAACACACAAAAACTTTGGAGATATCCTTTTTTTGTTACAGGAAGTAAGTACAGGAAGTGAAAGAATGTAAATATTGGTACCGTGAAAAATGAGGTCCGGAATTTTAAGGGACCAAAATATTGACGGATACATAAAAAAAAAAAATAATGGGTAACTAAGTTGGGGCTCAGATATATTTCGTGATCAATTTCCCCATGTCTTGGTGTGATCTGGCTATGATTTATTTCATAAAGCGAGTTTTGGCTTAGTTAACTCAGAAATCCTCAAACTTTTTTTCCCCCTTACCATTGGCCGGCTCAGCGTCCCTCAGACTCAGTGTCCCTCAGGCTCATTGTCCCCCAGACTCAGTGTCCCTCAGGCTTAGTGTCCCTCGGGCTCAGTGTCCCTCAGGCTCAGTGTCCATCGGGCTCACTGTCCCTTGACATATTGTCCCTCAGGCTCAGTGTCCCTCAGGCTCTGTCGGGACCGGACGTGTTTGCTTGTTTTTTTAAATTATAACGATGACTATCTGATCTTGACCCACACTGAACATAATGTATTTGTTGTGCGTAGTAAATGTTGTGTGCATGTGTGCTTTTTTAAGCACTGCAACATTTAAAATGAAAACAATAACTACTTTATGTAATATAATATTATGTATTTATTATTAGTATTGCATTGTGTTGTAAGTCGTTTGATGCCGATAGTCTTGTTCCACATGAGGCGGGACTTCGCACGAGGACCCTAGTCCCATTTATTATTATTGTTTTACCGTTAGCGTTCTTTGTAAAATCACTAGTCAACCATTCGTCATATGGAAAAGATATTTACGCTAAAACAAAATGATGGGATTATAGCGCCAGGGGTTTCGTGGGATTAGATCCCACACAAGTTAAAACACTCAAAGTTTCTTTAGCGAAGTAACCCCACAGCCAAGCTTCCCACAGAGAATATACACCTTCCATCGCCTTATATTCACTTCAGGAAAAACACTGCTAAATATAGAAATATCTTTCTGAGATAAAAATTTGTGGGGGTTGACCTAGTTCCAATCGTGTAGTAGAGAACTTTGGCTTCTCTCTATTGTACTTCCGTTCTATATGTTCGTTGTTTGGATGATAACCCCTGGCTTCAACGGTCGCTCGTATTTCACCAATCAAGTAACAGACAACTCGTCGATGGTTATAGTTTTTGCTCTTTTATTGGTCGGCTACTTCAAGTTCACTTTCTCTCGTCTCGCACTCAACTCTGACTGGCCCGGTTCTCTCCCCCTCTGCCGTGGTCCCCCGACTGTCCAGACCCGACTGTCCCCGACTCCTGTCCGGCTGAGTTCTCCCTCGACTGTCTCCGACTCTTGTCCTGCTGAGTTTTCACCTAGTCCCACCTAAAGGTCCCCTTTAAAAGTCCCCAAATGGATCGTAGCGTCTCTAGAGATTCCTTCCCAGGGCTTTAATTTATTTCTACATCTCTGGTACTAAATACGTCACATTGAGAAATGGCGTCGGTGGGTCGTCGAGCGGGAGCTCTTAATACCCTCCCCCCCCGGCACGCCTCCACACGGACCAGACGACGGGGTTTCCCCACCACCAGACCGTGCAGCGGGAACATCCCCCTAGCCTGGGGGACGTCCGGTCGACCGAAAACACTGCGTTTAAATCTTTCGCGGTCCAAACTCCCGTGGGTCTTGGCAGGTTTGCTTCCACTCCGGAGGGAAGGTGTTGCGTTACCACCAACAATCCCCCCCCCCAACCGCCCAGTGAGTCTTTCGGTCGGGACGAAAGCTGGAACGAAACGGTCGCCTTGGAGCTGCTTTCTCACGGCCGCGTAGCTTAAATCATCGGCATGGGTTTTAACCGCCACCCAAACCTCATATCCATTAACGTCAACAAGTGATCATGTTACGACGTTACTACCCCTGTTGCGTTGGGAGTGATGCGGTCGGCCCGGGTTTTTTTTTAGCTTGGGAATAACAGTATCTCCCTACTAGCCTGCCACGCCACAAAGAGGCAAAACCCACGTGGGCGCCCCCGAGTTTCCTCGGAGACGCATTCCTCACGAGCAGGAACCAGACGTCGCTGGTACTTAAATCTTCCTAACGCCCCCTCCCTTGAAATGGATATTAACTAGCTATCACTGTCATCATCACGGTCGTACTAGCCTCGCCCCGGTGTAATCTGATACCCTACGATAGATACCCTACGACAGTTGGACAGTTGGTCAGTTTCCGTACTGAGGGCTTCTCCCCCACCCATGTACCACCCAGGCCGACTACCCAGGTAAGGACTGTCCACAATATTGATTGAAGGGATGCATAAAAATGGGGGATAGCCCCCAGGATGTTGCACACTGCTGGTAGTTAGTTGACTGAAAGCAGGGGCGTAGGAAGGGGGTTCCAAGGGGGCGGTCCTCTCCTCACGTGGTCCTTTTTTTTTTTCTTTCTAGCGAGTGTCGGTATTTGCTGTCATTGCAGATTTTTTTTTTCCCCAGTTGGAAGTGGGCGGTGAAAAGCTCCCCCCCCCCCAAGTCTCATCTTAAATACGCCACTTTTTTTTTTTTTCTTTCTAGCGGGTGTCGGTATTTGCGGTCATTGCAGATTTTTTTTTCCCCAGTTGGAAGTGGGGGGTGAAAAGCTCCCCCCCCCCAAGTCTAATCTTAAATACGCCACTGACAGAAAGAATCAATGTGTATTTATAAAGTGGCCTCGCGTAAAAAGGGCTATTTTTTAATTTAACCTCATGCTATAACTTGCATTTTATAAATCCCATTTTTCTTTATCCCCCATGCTTGCAAAAAAATAACCTGTTATTACGTCATCTGATCTGGACGTTGTATTTAGTGCGTCAGAGTTTCACGCATGCGTAAAAAAAAACTGTACACGTGACCAACTTGGCACGGCCTATTTTTTTATTTTTTTTTAAAGCCAGAAACACCCCGTCACCCACCCCCTCAAAATCGTATCCATTGGAACCTCGGATTGCGAAAAAGTTTTGTAAAACAATTGCTTTGTCTCGGTTAACGAACGAAAGAAACTTCGGCTTATGAACACACGCTTAGGCAATTCCAAATTATGGAACCCTGTAATTGCATAAAATGTGCATGTTAAGTTTCTTCGATTGCTTTAAAACTCAACCTATTCCGCGTTTGGTCTCAGTTATTTTATTATTTTTTTTGTTGTTGTCATGTTTCATTTCCCATGTTTTTGGTGTGATCTTATTATGATTTGGGTGCTGGGTGACCGAGTGGTCTAAACTGAGCAAATCTCAAGTTGGTGGTCTGGAGTTCAATTCCTGCAAGAGCAAAAACACCACCAGCACCCCGGGTAGATGGGACTCGTTAACCTTGGACGGCAACTCATCTAAGAGAAGGAAACTCTGAAATCAAACCCGGAGATGGAGTCCCGAAAGGCGGATAACATTGATACAATGAAACATTCCGACAACTCCTGCGACGTCACTGGTGCCAAGCTGTATCATCCAATGATGTTCCCTTCAGACACTGTGGAGACCGGACCATAGTTGGTTGGTTGGTTGGTTGGTTTTTAAATTATTACGATGACTATCTTGATCCACACTGAACATAATTTCTTTGGTGTGCATAGAAAATGTTGTGTGTTTTTAAAAAAAAATCAATACTACATTTAAAATGAAAACGGTAACTCCACTTTATATAATTTAATATTATTTATTATTAATATTTCATTGTGTGGTAAGTCGTATGATGCCGATGGTCTTGTTCCAGGCTCGTAGCTTTTAACGAGTTACCGGTCATGCGGGACATCGCATGAAGACCCTAGTCTTTTGTTTTACCGTTAGAGTTTTTGTAAAATCAGTAGATTACCATTCCACATATGCAAAAAAAAAAAAGAATGTAAAAAAAACAACAATTTATGGGATGATAGCGCCAGGGGTTCTTGTAGGATTGGAACCCACGCAAGCGAGATCGGATCCCACAAGATGAATAATCAAAAGATCGTTAGCGAAGTAACCCCACAGCCAAGCTTCCCATAGCAACTCAGAAGTTCCATTGCGTTATATTCACTCCTGGAACAAAACACTGCTAAGTATAGAAATTTCGTTCCGAGATATTTTTGGGGTTGACCTAGTTCCAATATTGATTGAACGGCTGTATAAAAATGGGGGATAAAGCCCAGGATGTTGCACACTGCTGGTATTTAGTTGACTGGAAGCAGGGGCGTAGGAAGGGGGTGCCTAGGGGGCGGTCCTCTCCTCGGGTGGCACTTTTTTCTTTCTACCGAGTATCAACACAATATCAAAAAACTATCAACACACTTAACTTAATGAAAACAAAATTCCGAACAATAATTCTGGTTGCGAATATCCCCACGGTGGACCACAGGAGCTTAAATGAAAATTTACAGTGCGAGATGTTAGGTAATGAAGTTAATAATAATCTGTAAGACCAAAAAGGCGACACTTTAACGTCTGAATCAGTATTAGATTGATTTATACATTGATAAGTTAGGCACTGCGGGAAAGTTTTAAAAAAAGTGGGGGATTTTGGAGATCATGCCCAGGCCTACCACTGTTGCGTAGGGCGGTGATGGTCTGCGGAAAGTATGTACATTGAATAAATATCATGATATTCTTTCACTCTGTTATCTCTTTACCAACTACGAGCCAGTTCTTGCACGACCTACTAGAACAATTATTCAAGTGGGTCATGGTTCTTGCGGCTGCGGCTCACGCACCTTATTGTTTTTTCCTTTAAAAATCCAATCCACAATTTTATAGGATTAACAAGTTCCGAGTTCCGCTTCTTTAATTGCCGACATCCGGTAGTTTCTTTTCAAACAAAAATTTTCACTTAAAAGTACGTTTTATTGTTTGAATATTATTTTTGAGATTCTACATTTTTATTTCACTAACAATGAAAAAAATGGAAGACGGTAATGGAGGACAACGCCCACCAAAGCGCTTTTGTGCTGAAAAGGCACGAAATTTATTAGAAAGTTGGATAAAGCAGGATCAACATGATTATGATAATGATGATGATGTTGTTGATATTGTTGACATTACGGTGATGAACCTTTAATCAGATTAGACGTATTAGCCTAAAGCTCATTAGAAGTTAACAATCACAGTAACCAATATGATAATGCAAATATACACACCACACTGACACAGCCTAGGCCTAGCTCTAGCCTCAATGGGTACAGCTGGGCAGAGGTGACAGAAGAAAATACAGGAACTCAAAACAGTTTTCATTTTGTTAGAAACGCATCACATGGAGTAAATACAGATTAGGTGAATCCACATTCTTCTATGATGATATTGTTGATATGCTTCTTAAAAATATAAATGCTTATGCACTCAAGAAGTCAGGAAACCCATTCGCATATGAATGCTTGGATCCTTTTTAAAAAAAACCACGCCCAGTCACAGCTTAGGCTTAGCTTGAAGCAGTTTAAAATTAAATTAATATACCAACTGATAGAAACAGCTGGACAATCTTTGGCTCATAATGAAATATCAAATGTACAGCCTGATGTAAAAATTGTAACTCAGAACCCATTAGTCCGGCTCCGTGCCAATAATCATTTCCTCAAGAAGGTAAATAAGGACCGTAATTGCCAAGTGTGCAGCAAGCCTGGTGCAAGAAAAAGAACCACACATGTATGTGAAGTATGTCCTGGTCAACCATTCCTCTGTAAGGAACCTTGTTTCAAGATTTGGCATACTAGTACAATATGTTGTAAATAACAATAAGGAAACTTTGAAGTGACTTTTTTAAAAAAAGGCACTGGATATATTGTTTTTAACATAACTTGTTCATTTTTTGTGCAATTTTCATAATAAAACTTGGCAGATGTATTGGAAAAAACTTTTTAAACTGACTGAAAATTTGATTTTTTCCTGATGTTAGTAAAAGTAGGCTATTTTGTTTCTTTTTTGGTGTTGCAAGATATATCAATATTCACTTTGACCTTGAGTACATCACATCAAATATAGCTAATTTTAATTTTATAAAGCATATTCTTGCAGACACCCTTTTTCTGTTTAAAAAGTTGATATATAATACATGTACATTGAAAGTAAGATATAAAAGATAATTACGATTAAACCTAAGAGGGCTAGGTCTAAAAATTGGGTCATGAAAACATTCCAGTCAGAATGAGGAAAATGTACTTGGCTGAAAATGCCGCCCACCTCTATAGTGTTTCATTTCACTTTTAATATACTAGACCAGTGGTTCTCAACCTTTCTAATGCTGTGACCCTATAATACAGTTCCTCACGTTGTGGCAACCCCTAACCACAAAATTATTTTCGTTGCTGTTTCAAAACTGTAGAGAACAATTATTTTCCGATGGTCTTGGGCGATCCCTGTGACAGGGTCGCGACCCACAGGTTGAGAACCGCTGTACTAGACTATGTACATCGCTTCAAGCCTTTGGGGATGAAGCGTGATTTTCAAGTAAACTTTATTATTATTATTATTATATAGACAAAAAAGTGCTGCCAGGAGAAATCAAATAAAGAAGATTAAGGTGCTTTTGATAGGTTATTCTGGGATGGATTATTGGCTCAGCAAACAAGAAATATTTATTACCTGTACAAAATATTTTATCAATTATTTTTGTTCAGTTTTCCAAAAACTAATAATTCCCAATCACTCCTTACATCACTTAAAACTGTCACATTACATATTCGTAATGCATTTTAATTTGATATTGATAGTTTAATTTACATCATATATATTACACACATATACAACATAAGTAAAAGGTTGTTCAAGAAATGTTTTCATAAAATATTTTGTGATTGATCTTCTTTAAAAAACAACACATCTACACAAACCTCCAGAGTCCAATATCAGCATAGATCTTAAAATAGCCAGTTTTATTTCAAAAAACTTTTTATGTGTCAAGACTATTGATATCTCTTACAAAAACTGTTAATGACTTTATCACTTTTTTAAAGATTTCACCAAATATTCAATGATGCCAGTTTACAACCCTCATCATCGTTGATTTATGTGGCAGGTCCGAGACAAGACTACATTTTCATTGGAGAGATTAATGATGGTAGAGATGAAGAGCAGCTCCCTCATGCTGAAGAATCAACAGCAACAAAAGCAGTATGAGAAATGTCATGATGGGATAGCCAATCAGGTGGTCCCCGTCTTGTTTTGCTCACAAGGTAGCTATGTTAAAAATGGTTGTTTCTTTACCTCATATGTAGCTCTATTTGCCGGTTTAATACATTTAATAAAATGTGTGATCAATTTATTGCTTACAATATCAATCTATTATTTTTTTATTAAATATTCAATTTTAATTTTAATTTTTTGTTTAACAAATATAATGCTTAATAAATACTGTTCTATTCAAGATATTATTGACATTTCATGACTACAATTAAAAGAAATTGAATTAACCCATTCTTGCCTAATTTGCCCTTCTGCATAAGCAATGGTACATAACTCAATTTTAAAATGTAAAATTATTTTAAAAATTTAATAAATATAAAAATGAAAGAATTATAATTGTCAAGATAAAAAATACAGTTATTAAGAGAACAAACAATTATATTATCTGTAGATGAATATCACATATTTGCAAACTGTCTGGATCACTTTTTGGGGAGTTTAATTTTCAAGCTATTGAATGAACATTACACATGTACTTTGGCTACTTCTATACATATATGGAGATGTTTTATTTGCCATGGCTTTTTATCTTTCTTGATTTAATTTGAAACATTTAAAAGTTTGAGAAAATTAACTGGTAATTTTGTGTGCATTTAAAACTTATTTAAAGTTATTGTTTGTTGGTTATGTATGAAGATTTTTTTCACTGGACATTAAACATTTCTGATCATTTGATTCAAGAGCTTCATTTCATAAATATTTTTAGTAACTAAAAATACAATTTTTTAAAATAATGGAAAAAATCCTTCCATTTCATTGTACAACTGATTGGGACAAAACTAATAAATCATTTCTCTTAAAAAATATTTTGGAAGAAGCACACCGTCCTTACTGCCTAAGAGCACAAACAAATATTTTAACAGCCTTTCAAATGTATGAATTCTTATCAAAAATATGTTTTTAAGTATAATCTTTTTATTTATCTTCTAATAGTTATTACAAGAAAAAGCTTTGCTTAGAAGTGGACCTTGTCGGAAGAAGACACTAATCTTGATCATGGACAAGAATGTCCCATGTTAGTTTATCTTGAATTTTTAACATATTTAAATAGAAAATGTTTTCGATATTTAATGTTTTTCTTCTTGGCTGCAGTGAATTCCAAACAAATAAAATAGCTATAAGAGAATATTTCTCAAACTTGTTTGATTAAGTTTTAAATTAATAATGATGTCTAGGATGAAGCTTGTAAGCCAGCATCTCCTGTTCCAGAGAAAAAAATATATCAAATTAATGTTTTTTGAGTATGTGTCAAAGTCATCTCCACTGGAGTCCTCACTTTTGTTGCATTTTTTACAAGGGCAGTACGAGTATTTAATGGAAAGCAATTATTGTTCCATAATTTTAAAAATTAATAATGGATCTTTGTTTCACTAGGACCTCTGGCCACTCCAGGTGATCCACATGACAAATACGATATACTGAAGAAACTTGGTGCAGGGTAGCCTTGATTTTCCTAAAATATGTTAATTAATATTTTAATTTAATAACATATAATGTAACATATATTTTCCCCCTTGCATCATGGGTTGTAAATCAAAAAAATGAATGCGCGATAGTGTCTTAACCCTATGACTGTCAAGTGCATTTTTCTGTAGTGTCAAGCCATTTTTAGCAATTTCATATACTTGTCAAAAATGACAAAATCCCATAATAAATCAATTCAGAAACACTTAAAGTATACATTTTCTGAAAGTACATCGGACAAGTTATCTTATGGTATGACAAGAATTTGTTTTTATATAAGCATGTTGATGTTGACCTTGACCATAACAGAGTGAATACATTTTTACTTCCCAACTTCTTAATTCAACTCACCTATAAATTGTTCAAACTATTATAAAATAAAGTTTTTGAGATACTAGAAGTAATATTCTTTCAGAAAATGTCAAGCAATTAGTTACTTATAATTAAAATTATAATATTGGGGATTTTTTTCATTTACTACCTTCAAATGTATGTCATACAGAAGGCATAAAATGGGTTCATAAATTCCTTTAAGTTATTTTTATGACTTAATACGCTAGAACATACACAAACATAAATGTCTTTGAATCTCTTTAAGGTAGGTCTTTGGAATACAATATTTGTCTTTTCTGTTCCATTTTCACCATTTCCCAAACTAATTTGTCCGTAACCATACAGCTAAGCTTAGGGCTAAAGCTGTCAATAACGATATCTGACTCTTATGTCACCATCACAGCTTGAGCTAATACTGTCATTACTAGCACATGGAATATCTCTGAGATCATTGCTTTCATTTTAATCCATTTAAAATAGTTCCATCAAAGAAATTCTGTTGTTTTTGCAATCTAGAAGAGGACCCTCTCCAGCACCAGACATTATATTGATTTAAAAAATTGAGCAAATTTCACATCCTATTAATCACAAAAAAAAGTCTTGATAAAAGCATGTTAACACACAGATAGCAGCGTAAATAGGAAGCAAACTCATTTGTAAAGATTGATTTCCTCTTAACCAATATAATTAAATCATTCAATATTTAATGAAGATTTTGGTAGTGGGCTATTTTATCGGCCTAGACACTACAGAAAGGGGTCTATCACGATTTCTATAGCCTCCCATTATAAAAATTTTACTTTATTCCTGACACAAAAGAATAAATTTAAAAAATGGTTGGAACAATTTTAAAATATGTAGTAAAAAAACAACAACAAAAAACAAGCACTCACCGATGATTGCCATGCTAGGGAGATAGGTGAGGATAAGGAGGATGCTAGGAGTTCGAGGATGACAATTTAGCAAATTTTTATTTACACTTAGTGCACATTCATTCATTCTTAGGCCATGTTTAAAACACAAAACTTTAAAATAGAAACAATACATTTATCGCCTGCAATACATAAGTATTGATACAGCTGATGAGATCTCTTTGATCATAGTTTTTTTAAGACCGCCTGACAATCCAAAACAAATAAAAACTAAACTGCAGCGTAAAATAGTTCCAAACAATTGTGAAGAAAAAAAAAGAGCACAATATAAACATTGATGAATTTATATTAAAACTTTGAAATTATTTAACTACTTTATTATGTCTATTACAGAGCTTCAGGAAGAATGTGTATGGCAAAGTGTTAAGATTCTGAACATGTGTTGACCATTAAGATGATGGATCTGAATAACCAACCAAAGACAGAATTGATCAACGCAGACATTGAAATCATGAAACTTTACAGACATGAGTATATTGTCAACTCCTTGACTGCTGTTATATTGTAGAGGAACTCTGGGTTGTATCGGAGGTCAGTATGTCCAATAAAAATTAAGCAATGGGTTTAATCACTAAGAATTCTAATAAATATTTGGCTTTTTAATTTTGTCTAAGAAATCAATTATATAAAAAATAACCTCTCTGTTACTAACTTTATTCAGTTTTCAGGAATGGATATTTACAAATGAACAGACCCAATTTTCTTGGGTGCTGTTACTAGTATGATCGTTTAAAACAAAAAAAAAACTACTTTTTTTTCTATACCCACAAATTTTACTATTTTAATAAATATTTTGCTTCCACTTTCTTTTGCCTCATATCATTTTAACTCTAACCTGATTATATTAAATAATTTTTTTGGACTGTTCCTGATAATTTCTTACTGTTGTATTTACTATAACTATTAGTACTAATATTGCATCTATTATTGCATTATGATTGTTTATGTATGTATATATTTGTATATATATAATCATTTGTTAAACAGAACAGGTGTAATGAAGGGCAGTTTAGTAATAACTGCTTATGTAATAAAGGTATACTGGTAGCATGGTTTCCTGTTACCTCAAACTTGCTTCAGTGCATCAAAATGGGACTAAGTTTTTGGCTAAAGTTTAAGTGTAGACTATTAGTAAGCTCCCTTAATGACAAAATTCATGAAACTCAACAATTCATCAGTTTAAACAAAAGTTGTATTTCCTTGTCAGTATTTAGATGGAGGTGCTACAGAAACATGGTTACGGAAATTTGATCGAAAGAAATTTCGTCGACGGTAAATTGATCGACGGTAATTTGATCGACCGTAATTTGATCGACCGGAAATTTGGTCGAATCTTTTTTTCAGTTAACGCGTTAAAATTTAGTAAAACAAAATAATGCGTTCAAAAAGACATTTGAAGCAAAATTTAAACTTAAAAACGGAAAAAAAGATTCGACCATATTTCCGTTAGGTCAAATTACCGTTGATCAATTTACCGTCGACGAAATTTCGATCAAATTTCCGGATACGACAGAAACATTCATGAAGGAAGGGGAGATAGCTGCAGTGTGTAGGGAATGCCATAAGGCCTTGCAATTTCTTCATTGCATGAACATTATCCATTAGATATTAAAAGTGACAATGTGCTACTTGGCTTGGCATGATTGGGGCAGTCAAGCTCACATATTTTGGCTTTTGTGCCCATCTTAATGGGGATAAAGGCAAGAGAGACACAGTGTTTGGGACACCTTACTGGGTGCCAACTGAGGTTGTTTCTATTGTTTTTGTTTACATGTGAAATAAACTTTATATTTTAACTGATATCGCTTTTAGAAATATTTTTGTCAATTACAGAAAACAGTATGGTAAGAAGGTGGATATCTGGAGTCTTGGAATTATGATAATTGAGATGCTAGAAGGTGAACCACTTAACACAAACGAAACACCTTTAAAAGCCACTGTATCACTAAAAAGGTGGGTATTAAGGTTTTAAAAGATTTACAAATTAATCCTCCAGGATAATCTCTTATCTGATTTGGTAAAAGTGGTGAAATTCTAATGTTCCAGAATAATTTGTAAGGCAGCATAATTAAGTTTTTAATATACCAGAGAGAGGAGATACATTTTTTTACAAAGAATTGAGTTCTGAACAGTTTGAGCTACAATAAATAGTATTAGTATTTATGTACAATTATCAATGTCTTTGTTTTAGTACAGTAATTGATATTTTGGTAAGAAAAAAATGCACAAGATTTATCTTGGCAAAGAAAAAAAAGGGTGCATGAATTTAAATGTGTAAATATTTTCCATTCACAGGGTAAACCAGAAATCAAGGATGAATAAAAACTATCAAAGGAGCCCAAAGATTTGATAGACAAGTACTTGGAAGTTGAAGAAGACGCCAGTGCAGCAAAGCCTTTAGAACATCCATTTTTGGAAAAGTCTATGGCTTTAGCTACTCTCAGACCTTTAACAGCAGCTGCTCGCAACTCTATGTTACAATCTTAGCAATGCTATGGGAAAATCTTAGAGAAACCCAAGGCTACTTTGTTGAATTTTCGTATACTTCACATCAATAATATTTTTTCATTCTCACAAATTCTTTGATTACAAATCATCTATTTTAGTAAATAATGCGGTCCGAATTCTGAGAATACAAATATAATTTTGGTGAGAGAAATAAGGTTTATTGCAAATATGTTAACTCCTAGGTTTTTAAAAGAAAAATAGAAAATAATAAGACAATTTATAGATCTGGTCGTAGACAACCTTGTGAGAAAATGAATAAAATCAAATTTTAAAAAAAAATATTTTGAAAACCACTGTCAAATGATTTTGTAAGTTAGCAAGGAAAAGGTTAATATTATGAACATGTTAATGAATTTATTTTTTTTAAGGTTGATTAGAAACGTGTTCTTTGCTAAATGCAGCCTACTGTAATGCTGAGTGTTAAAAGTCAGTTGTGTTTTATCCATTTAGAGAAGAGATGTATGTAATGAATTCTGCTAATAACTTGAGGACATTCCTTGCAAATGCTCTGCATGATTATACAATAATTCACGTATAAAGGCTCTGAAAATATATGTCTATCATAGCAAATTATATAAACATTAATTTAAAGGATTTTCTCAGGAATTTGATATCTTTCCTTCCGTTGCAACCAAAGATCCGCTGTGTTTTTCAAATTTAAAAAGATATAGACTACATATTAGAAATATTACAAAGCCATTTAGAATGAATGGTTAAATGAAAATTATACTTTTTATCTCAATACCATAAGCAATTCTTATTATTAGATAGTGTTTCTGTAATGTCCCCTTAGTCTATTTTAAAATGAATTGTTTAGAGGGGAGAAATGAGATACATTACCTCAATGCTAATGTCATTCATAAGAATGTGTCATTTCAAAATCTTACACTTAGTGTTGACAGTGTACTTACTTGTCTCCTATAATATTTTGGTGTGAGTTCTGAATTGTATTCTTCCGTCAAACTTACCTTGCATCTGACATTTTTCTATTTTCTTGCTGTTTTTTAGTTGTCAAATTCTGAAAATATTCTCTTGTTCTTGGGGAGAGGAAAGAGAGAGAATTGTACTTAATGCTGGCCGTTACCAAAGGACTTTTGTCCCAAAAAAGTGTCTCTGTACGTATCTTGTTAACGCAGATAAATTGAGCCATAATTGTATAATGAAAATGACTTGTGTTTGGCTTAAAAGAATTTTTTTATTTAAGAAACCTTTTTTAAACAAATAAATGGTTATAGACGTCTCACTGATTTAACTTAATCTATTTCTTAAATCTATGATTTCAACAAAGATCTACAGTAAAATATGTAAAATAAATTATTGTAAATGACATGGAGAATTGACAATAACTAAATTGCCACTATTTTTTTATTATTTTTTATTTTACAGTAATAAAGTTTTCCAGTTTATTTGATTAACCCTTTACAACTTGTTATTTGTTATCAAATTTATTATTTTCTCTGATTATTGTGATAAACACTGAAATTTGTGTGTGCACAAACTTGAGCTGATCTTGGCTGATCTTAACAAATTGATTATATTTAGTTAGACTACATTCTCAAATACATAATATATTTTACTTCAAATAAAAGCTCCCTATTTAATTTGCTCTTTAGGTAATGGGCAAATACATTTAAAAAAAAAAAAGAGTACTGTATGCAGTCCAGTCAATATAATACTCATGCTAATCTTATGGATATGGTGTGTTTTGTGGATGGGGGGNTTTTTGGGGGGGGGGGGGGGGTGGGGGGTGTCAAGCTGACAACTCTAAGTTAGTTTTTTTTAAAGTAAACATGTAAACATTTGCCTTCAAATTAAAAATTTCAGATGGATAACTTCAGTTTTTATAAAAGTAAAGGTAATATTCCATGATTGACTTGAGAAGAGCTGGGGCTTATTTATTCATCGATGTTTACTTCTATATCATAAGTTTCTGAAAAAGCAAATCATTTGTTTTTTTGCACAGTGGCATGCTGCTTTAATAACTATTTATTTGTAGCTAAAAGGGAATGATTATTTATTTTTTAAATGATTATTGAAGTTGATAGTTTCTATAATTTAACTGCACTTCCCTGTGCCGTCAATCCTTGTCACTGATGTTAAAACTTTTTTTATAGTGTGCCTTAAGCATTTCAATTCAAAATTGTGCAGACATTTCCTCTGTTACATAGGTAGAGTCTTTCTACCTTCAAAGAAAATTTTTTCTTTGCACATTTACAAATATTTATATTATTCATTTGGTTAAAAACCAGGAACATTAATTTTCAATAATTTTCATCGTACTGAAGTTGTTTTTTTCTATTCCGTGTCCTTCCACATTTGAAGTTTGGAAACCACTGCCTGCCATTATGATTGTTTTCTTTTCTCTTTCTATTCAATGTTGTAATTTATATTTTAGGTTAAAAGCAATTTCTATTTTTTAAGGTACAGTGTAGGGTTTGTATTTTTATAAGGTTTCTTTGGCCTGAAAAGCAAGTACATCACTTGACACCAACAAATATGACTAGTTAAGATAGAATTTCTATATGATGAGAACACCTTTTATTGTGTTTCAAATATATATCACATTTGTTTGGGAAATTTAAATTTAAAAATATTAATCAAATTTTTATAGATATAAATACCATAACAAGGCTACCTGAAAACTATTGTATGCCATATGATATTGATGTCCCATGAGACATAGTTTCATCACCATGTCTGTTGATCTGAATAAAGATTTCAGTCTCTTAAATTCATTGTTGTATTTTTTTTTTTTTTAAAGGCTTAGCATATCATACTATTACTACTCTTATGAATGTGTACAAGAGGAGAAATATAGAATCTATTTCTATAAACCTTGCTCCTCTTCAGTTTGTTCAAGAAGATTGTGACTATCTGTCACATAAATCAAATGTCAATTATTATTTTTTATGTGTTACTTTATTTTTAAGACTAAATGACTGATAATATGTTCTTATATAAGGTATGTATCACAATACTATTTTTTTAGCACTTGCAACTTCACATTTTTAATGTGTGCTTTTTTATTGTCATTTATTTTGATCTTGCGTTTAAAAATAATTCAATGCTTTTAGTTGTAATATCGCTCACCATAAAGTATATAAAGTATTGAAATTTAAAATGCTATGACTTTGAGATGAAATCACGAGAAATGAGGCCAACTGATAAATTGAATTATTTGGCCTGTGCTATATAAACCAAATTATATAACTAAAGATATAAATACATATATTTTTTAAAATGTGTATTTTTTATGTTTCTATTTTGATAGTTGTCACATACATTTTTAGACATGAACAGGAGACACCAACATCCAAATGGTTGGCTTGAAAATTGAATTTAGCAGGAATTGGATGGATTGATAATTGAAGCGCAAAGATCACAACATATAAAAGGCTATTTAACCCACATCTTTTAATGAACAAAATTATTCGAAGTGGCTATTTGGACCCAGGTCCGAGAAGTTAGAGGTTGGGATTAAAATTTTTAAAAATATATTATTTTTGGGTTGTTGGACAAAATTTGGTATCAAATGAAAGATAATTTAATGGACTAAATGTTTTTAAACTTAATTCTTCAGTTTAACTAAAATAAACTACCGGTACCACAAATGACATCGGAATAGCTTTGAGTCTAAAAGGACCCAGGTCCGAATAACGGCGATGCGTTTCCGGTTCCATTTTGACTAAATGCTATTTGATGTCATTTGTGGTAGTTAATTTTAATTAAAATTAAGAAGTAAGTTTACAAAAATATAGTCCATTCAATTATCTTAAATTTAATACCAAATTTTGCTTTAAAAACCCTAAAATAATTTTAAAATATTTTTTAATAAACCCAAACTCTCACTTCTCGGACCTGGGTCCGAATAGCCGCAGCCTAAATTATTATTATTTTCTTTTTTTTTTGAATAAAAAATATTTTTGTTTAAAAAGGATTTGACTCAGTACTAGTACTAGTTTTTTTCCCGATTATTATTAGTCTCCAAAGACTGGTTAAATTTCTTTAATATTGTTCAAACTGCTTCATCTTATTCATGTGGTTCCATGAATACTGATAATTTTAACATACTATGCATGGAACATGCAATTAGTTGAGCAGAGACAAAGTATATGTCAGTCATTGCTGTGATACACCAAAATAAAATTTCCCCCGCAAATAAGATCCAAATCGCTCATTTGCCTATACTATACCATTTGAATACAAAGATTCTTCACTCACAATGAAGTTTGCTAACATGTGACCTGAAGGGTGCTTTGCTTTTTTTTTTAATAACTTAGCAGTTCTACAACTTTTAAAAAAATAAAATAAAATGCAAGAAAAATTCAAAGGAAAAGCATTCTACTGCAGTTTTTCAGCATGAAATAATATTATGATAAAATTATTTATCAATGTATGATTGTGTTTCTTTTGCATGGTTACTAAGCGACTTTATCCTTGCACATTTGTCTTATATGAATACAAATGTTTCAATATACTTAAATAAAAACAAAATTTGAAACACAACTTCTTATCAGTTTTTTTATTTATTACTCAATTTAGGGGCGTCCATTAATTAGGACAACTATATTTTTTAGCAATTTTTTACCCCCCCCCCCACTTGTCAACAAGTTTCAATGACCCCTCTTAGTACTTATGTCAACATTTCTATACCCCCCCCCCCGCCCATGAATTATAATATAAATAAATATATAGATACATTTTACTTTGTACTGATCTATTTTAATAACAAAAAATTTTAGGAAAAACTTTTTATCGCATCCTTAGCTTGTTTATCAAGTTAAAATTTTATGTAACTAAAAATTATACAACTATTTTAATGTACACTCATTAAATTTGTTAAAATAATGTAATAACCAGTCAATTTTTAAGGTAAGATAAAACTTTTAATATGGAAATCATGATTGTTGACGTCAACTAATCTACTCCCCCCCCTTTCCCTCCCCCTTGTCAACAATTGTCAAACATTTCCAAACCCCACTCCCCCCCCCTATTTTGTTGACATAATTAATGAACGACCCCTTACTCATTTTAACCAAGGACTCCAGCATCCTCCTTCCCCCACCCCTCTTGTTGTAGTGCCGAATCTTTACAACCAATCAGTAGAACAAACTCAAATAGTAACTCTTAGTTGTAAAAATGTATTTAGGCAAGCAAAGCCTAAGGCCACTCTGAAGACTGAAGTCAAATTATTTCTTGCATATAAGCAGTTGTCCACAGCAGTACATGTAATGAGAACAAAACATCCTGGTCAATTAAAAAAATATACACATAAATATTGGGGCATGTTGCCGTTATTGTCTTTGATTATATGGGCTTCAGTGGCGACTGGTTTCATGTTTCAGCATACTATTCATAATATGGCATTTCAGAAATCCTCCCATTTAAAGATATACTGCATTAGTAGGCAACACTATTTTTAACACGCTAATACTCAGTTCACACGATCAAAATTTTTTGTCAAATTTTCGTATGGTCGCATTGTTTTGTGAGTGCTTCTTTATTAAATCCTTTATATCAACTTCACCTTACTTTTGGGCGTGGGTGGCTGGCCTGCTGGCAAAATCTTTGGACGGCTAATTGACCCACTTCCCGTCAACCTACCTATCGGAAACTTAGCAAATACCCCCGTTGTCGAGGACATCACATTATGTCAAATGTTCAGCCCCCCCCCCCCACCCTCCCTCCCTCCAAAAAAAAACAACAACAGTTTTTCATGTTTTTCAAGGAAACAAGAAGGGAAATATTATCACATTATGTCAAATGTTCAGCCCCCCCCCCCACCCTCCCTCCCTCCAAAAAAAAACAACAACAGTTTTTCATGTTTTTCAAGGAAACAAGAAGGGAAATATGACAACACTGATTTCCCGAAATAAAATTCCCGATAACTGCGCTAGATGAGCAGGAGATTCTTTTTAAAAAAAATATCGCAAGTGCATTTAATGCGTAATATTTTCTTTTGATTTTCTTAAATAACTAATTCTGATTCTGATAGGGTACGTTGCTGCATCCATGATCTGGCAGGTGTGCATCGGTTTGGGAAACGATGCGTCTATCCTAACGGCTCCCAGCGGGTGCCAGGGCAGCTTTGAAAGTCTCGAGTGATGTCGAGTCCACGGCGGCATTGTTCAGTTGGTTCCAGGCAGTTATTGTTCGTGGGAAGAATGATCGTTTATATTGCACTGTGTTACACCGAGGCACAGTGAAGCATTTACTATAGTTCCGGATGAAACTGCTCATGGAGCTGTCAGAGGTGAAGTCCGTGTTTATTGGGCGTTTGGCACTGATTGAGCGACCTGGCTTATGTGTTAATGAAAATAAATATGTGGTGTAAAACTTAAAAGCGGGTGGGTCATTAGAATATTAATATAGTCAGGGGCGTGAAGAAAATATGCGGTTGCGAGTCTTGGGGGACATTAAGAATATGCTTGTCTGTATGCATTGTATGGCATCTTTCCGTCTGCGGGAGACGATAGATTATCTTTATTGCTTGCAGCTCTTGGTGTGACTGGTGAGACCAATCCTCGAATGGCAGTCTCTGTTACATTTCCCACACACGAATGCGGTGGAGCAATATTTACCGGCCTTCCTCCTCGCTCTTTTTGCAGCTGTTTCCGCCCTGTTTTGATCCTCGGCATGTAGTGATCCTGCCTTCACGATGCCCCGCCATGAGGATCGATCCTCTGCCAGCTCCTCCCAGTTTGAGATGTGGATGTTGGCCGACTTCATGTCTCTTTTGCATATGTCTAAGTATCTCAGACGAGGCCGTCCAACTGACCTTTTCCCTGTCGCCAGCTCGCTGTATAGCACGTCCCTTGGTATGCGACCAGGTTGCATTCGCTTGACGTGTCCAAGCCAGCTCAGGCGTCTTTGGATTAACATGGCTGGGACGCTACACATGTTTGTTTGGGACAGGACATCCATGTTGGAGAATTTGTCTTGCCATTTAATGTCAAGGATGTGGCGCAGGCATCTGAGGTGGAAGCCATTGAGCCTTCTTTCGTGTTTAGAGTATGTGGTCCACGACTCGCTTGTCTGTAGAGTAAATTAAAAAGGGTAATAAGGTAATAATAACATTTCTTTTGCTGCACACGGTTACTACGTCCAAGCTAAGTGATATTTCTTACTTTGTATTTTATACCGTTTTTTCGGTTGTTTTGTTAGCTGACGAAGGCTTTCTGCTGACACGTTCGTTTTTTTTTCTTCAGGTTTAACCCTACTCTGTTTTACTCATTTTATTTTGTCTGTAGAGTAGCACTATAAAGGACTCTTATGTATTGCATTACTTGTACTTGTATGTAAGTTTTCTCATATTTTCAGCCCCAAACCGCATTGTTCGATATTGCATTTTATAAAAAGATTTATATGAAAAACATTGTTTTTAAGGGTTGTTTAATTCTGGACAAAAATGAGAATATAATTAAATACCAAATTTTTGGATGCGATAAACAATCGCAGCGTATTTTTTTCACGTGACATTGCACCCGTTTTATCAACATGGCAGCCACTGAAACTAATTACACTGCGATTAAATATTTGAAAACACGACATGGGTTGATAAGTCCAAACAAAATATAAGACCCAAGATAACAAAAAATCCGATTGCTTCTAGGCCTGGTGGTGGTGGCTAAGTTCAGGATGTAGGGTCTGTTCTTATCCCCCCCGGGGTACCAAACCTGTTTGGGTGAACGGGATATCTCGCTTGCTCTTCAGCCTGGGTCGGGACAATTGGTAAGAACAATAAAGAGAGCCACAAGGCCAAAATAAAAAATAAAATCTGATTG
This sequence comes from Lymnaea stagnalis, assembly GCA_964033795.1. Classification (NCBI taxonomy): domain Eukaryota; kingdom Metazoa; phylum Mollusca; class Gastropoda; family Lymnaeidae; genus Lymnaea; species Lymnaea stagnalis. Next base: position 164,511 of record CAXITT010000618.1, on the reverse strand, counting down.
CTCCTCGGCCTGTTGGCTAAGTTCAGGATGTAGAGTCTGTTCTTATCATCCCTCCGGGGTACCAAACCTGTTTGGGTGAACATGATATCTCGCTTGCTCTTCAGCCTGGGTCTGGACGATTGGCAAGAACAATAAAGAGAGCCACAAGGCCAAAATAACAAAAAAATCTGATTGCTTCTCTGCCTGTTGGCTAAGTTCAGGATGTAGAATCTGTTCTTATCCCTCCTGGTTACCAAACCTGTTTGGGAGAACGTGATATCTCGCTTGTTCTTCAGCCTGGGTCGGGACAATTGGTAAGAACAATAAAGAGAGCCACAAGGCCAAAATAACAAAAAAATCCTATTGCTTCTCGGCCTGTTGGCTAAGTTGAGGATGTAGAGTCTGTTCTTATCCCTCCGGGTTACCAAACCTGTTTGGGTGAACATGATATCTCGCTTGTTCTTCAGCCTTGATCGGGATGATTGGTAAGAACGATAAAGAGAGCCACAAGGCCAAAATAAAAAAAAAACCTGATTGCTTCTCGGCCTGTTGGCTAAGTTCAGGATGTAGAGTCTGTTCTTATCATCCCTCCGGGGTACCAAACCTGTTTGGGAGAACGTGATATCTCGCTTGTTCTTCAGCCTGGGTCGGGACGATTGGTAAGAACAATAAAGAGAGCCACAAGGCCAAAATAAGAAAAAAATCTGATTGCTTCTCGGCCTGTTGGCTAAGTTCAGGATGTAGAGTCTGTTCTTATCATCCCTCCGGGGTACCAAACCTGTTTGGGTGAACATGATATCTCGCTTGCTCTTCAGCCTGGGTCGGGACGATTTGCAAGAACAATAAAGAGAGCCACAAGGCCAAAATAACAAAAAAATCTGATTGCTTCTCGGCCTGTTGGCTAAGTTCAGGATGTAGAATCTGTTCTTATCCCTCCGGGTTACCAAACCTGTTTGGGAGAACGTGATATCTTGCTTGTTCTTCAGCCTGGGTCGGGACGATTGGTAAGAACAATAAAGAGAGCCACAAGGCCAAAATAAAAAAAAAACTTATGATTGCTTCTCGGCCTGTTGGCTAAGTTCAGGATGTAGAATCTGTTCTTATCCCTCCTGGATACCAAACCTGTTTGGGTGAATGTGATATCTCGCTTGTTCTTCAGCCAGGGTCAGTTCAATCTGTAAGACCAAAAGAGATAGCCCCAATGCTAAGATACCCAAGAATCAATCTGGCAGACTTTAAAGAGGGACTACCGGGTACCCCAGTATTCCAGTATTTGTGGGGGAACCCTTACAAAAAAAAACCACGACATGGTCAAGTTTCTCAATCTTTGCAGGTTAAATACCATTTCTGATAACCAAAAACATGGCATGATTGAAATTCCATGACCTGAGGCCCGAAAGATTGCTCTGTCATGGGCCCTGAGAATTTAAATGGTAAGTCTTTACAGACTAAACTTACTTTAAGACTAATAGACTTCACTGTACTTTGCAGTACTTGCACTTTTTGCTAATCTTTAGTCTTTATCATTATAAAATTATTTACCCCATATTGGCAATATATATTAAATAAATAATATTAATGGGCCTAGATAGTATATATTCATTGTACTCATACTCATAGTTAAAAGTATTCAAAGCATAGGCATAGAGAGATGAAGTTTTTCAAATTTATGAAAAATAAATATTATAATTATAACATTCACACTGAATAGACCTACTTTAAATAGCCATGCCCATAAAAATTCCCATATGACGGTATGTCTTTGACTATGTCAACTATGTGACAGTAGTGACAAGTGTGTAACAATATGTTGTCGTTGAGTCATTATATATTAGGATAAGGAAAAACAAAAATTTGCCTAATAGAAATAATTATAGTAATAATATATACCTTATTCCTTTAGCTGTGTTACACTGACTCTTCTACCTGTGATATATTAAGATTTCACTAAATATCTTGCAGGTCAGAGACAAGACTAAACTTTCACTGGAGAGACTAAAGAGGGTTGAGGCAGAGAGCAGCTCCCTCATGTTAGAGATTGAACAGCAATGATACGGTTTGAGAAATGCTTTGATGTGATAGCCAATGGACTTGAGAAATGGTTTGATGAGATAGCCAATCAGGTGGTCCAGGCCTTGTTGGCTCACAAGGTAGTTATATTGAAAATGGTGGTTTCTGTACCTCATGTAGCTCTACTTGTCAATTTAATACAATTAATAAAATATATGATTTATTTATTGCTTATAATATCAATATCTTATTTTTAATTAAATGTTGTTGAATTATAATTTCAGTTTTTTGTTTAACAGTTATAAAACATGATGAATACCATACTTAATGAACACAAATTTGTATTTTGTATGCAGATTGTATTTGCCAAGGTGTTTTTTAAATATTTTTTTATCTTTCTTGATTCAATTTGACACATTAAAAAGTTGTGGAAAATTAATTGGTAATTCTTGGAAGCAATTTAAAATTATTCTTTGTAGGTTATGTATGAAAATTTTATTCATTGGACATTTAAAATTTCTGAGCATTTGATTCAAGAGGTTTGTTTTATGAATATATTCAGTAACTGAAAAAATAAAAATAAGAATTATGACCTTTTTTTGGCCAAATCATTAACTCAACTTTATGGGGAAAGTACTATCCTTTTGGCCAAATCATTAACTCAACTTTATGGGGAAAGTACTATCCCTTTGGCCAAATCATTAACTCAACTTTATGGAGAAACTCCTATCGCATTTGCCAAATCATTAACTGAATTTTATGGGAAAAATCCTTCCATTTCATTGCACATCTTATTGGAACAAAACTAAGAAATCATTTTTAAGAAAGCACACACCTTAACTGCCTATGAGCACACCATCTTGACTGCCTATGAGCACACCACCTTAACTGCCTATGAGCACACCACCTTAACTGCATATGAGCACACCACCTTAACTGCCTATGAGCAAACCACCTTAACTGCCTATGAGCAAACCACCTTAACTGCCTATGAGCACACCATCTTAACTGCCTATGAGCACACCATCTTAACTGCCTATAAGCACACTATCTTAACTGCCTATGAGCACACCATATTAACTGCCTATGAACACACCATCTTAACTGCCTGTGAGCACACCCCCTTAACTGCCTATGAGCACACCATCTTAACTGCCTATAAGCACACTATCTTAACTGCCTATGAGCACACCATATTAACTGCCTATGAACACACCATCTTAACTGCCTATGAGCACACCACCTTAACTGCCTATGAGCACAACCAAATATCTTAACAACTTTTCAAATTTTTAAATTCTTGTCAAATATAAAATTTTGTCAAAGATATGTTTTTTTAAGTATAATATTTTTATTTTCTTCTAATATTATTATGATTTATTATTACAATGGTCTTATATGAGCGGTAGGCGAGCTTGACATAAAAATATTGGCAACAATAACCATGACATTAAAACAGTTACATACATATATTTAATTTTTAAAAAAAAAAAGCTTTATAAAAAAATATTTATTATTGTCAACCCCCCCCCCCCCCCCCAAACTTAACTTGTCGAGCCATGGACGACACCCAGCAGCATCGTTTTTCACTTAGAGAATAAGAGTGGGGTGGAATCAGTCAAGATAGTCTAATTTGAATAAATGTGTCTTGGGTGCAGTCAATACAAGAAGAAGCTATGCTTATAAGGCCGGCCTATATGTATAGATTGCTGACATATCTGAAGTTGAATCTTGTCTGAAGTAGACTCTAATCTTGATCATGGACAAGAATGTACCATGTTAGTTCATCTTAAATTTTAAACATATTTAAATATACCATATTATATATATTTCGGTTACCGGAAATTTGATCGAAAGAAATTTCGTCGACGGTAAATTGATCGACGGTAATTTGATCGACAGGAAATTTGGTCGAATCTTTTTTTCAGTTCACACGTTAAAATTTTCATCAAATTTCTTTTTGAGCGCACTATACTATATAGTAAAACAAAATAATGCGTTCAAAAGGACATTTGAAGCAAAATTTAAACGTAAAAACTGAAAAAAAGATTCAACCATATTTCCGTTCGATCAAATTACCGTCTATCAATTTACCGTCGACGAAATTTCTTTCGATCAAATTTCTGGATACGATATATTTCATGCTGTTTTTTAAACTTTAATTAATATCCTGAGATTTCAATTGCTTTTAATTTTTTTCTAGATTCAACTATAGAGTAAACTTAAAGTTACAGGATACACAGCTACCCTTATTGGATCGACCAGCACCAACCATTGTTATCTAAAGATAAAACAACTCACCAGCTGCGGTAAGCTACAATTTTTTTATTTTGAATAACTTGCAGGGTTTAAAGTAAATATAAATCTTAACTTGAAATAAATTATTTCCATTTAAAAAACAAATTTCAAGTGTGAAATTAAAGTATGAAAAGTTACACTCTAATGCTGTATCCATTTTTTGTAGGCTTCAATCTAAAATTGTTTACCCTATAACTTTTGCTGCGCTGCTTATAGAATTCCATAATATGTCAAATAATAATCAAAATTAAGTTATAAACAGACTAAACACATGTTACTGTAAATGCATACTGTGATCTAAAATGCACTTTTTTTTAAAAACCAGCAGAATGTCTAAATCAAAAAGATGACATACATGATCATTGGAGGGACTCGTTGGATCCTGAGGGACTAAGTACATCTTGGAGTCAAGATTAGGAGCTCATTGAAACCAAACAATTGCATTTATTATATTTGACAGTGATATTTATATTTAAGTAATGATTATTGCACTAATTCGGTGTTCTCAACTGTGGGTCTTGTCACCCTATGGGAAGAATAACAAAATACCAGAAATTTGAGTGTTTTAAAAAAAAATCGTTTTCTTATGTCTAACACCTTTCATTAAACATTTTTTAAAAAGAATCTGGGCTGCAACTATATTTCAAATGCTATCAAGGAGTCACTGCAATAAAAAGGTTGAGAACCATCAGCACTAATTATTAATGTAATAAATTACATATCACATGACCTTTCACAACTGCTGAGTAAGTAAACAGTCTATACTATCTAATCCCCTCTACAATCCTGTTGCTGACAATTGATTGTGTTGTCCACTACAAACCTGTTGCTGACAATTGATTGTGTTGTCCACTACAAACCTGTTGTTGACAATTGCATTGTGTTGTCCACTACAAACCTGTTGTTGACACTTGCATTGTGATGTCCACTACAAACCTGTTGTTGACACCTGCATTGTGTTGTCCACTACAAACCTGTTGTTGACACTTGCATTGTGATGTCCACTACAAACCTGTTGCTGACACTTGCATTGTGACTATTGAAATGACAATTGTTCAAAATATTTTCCAAAGTTTTCTGTTATTTGTTAAAGAAAAAATGTGTTTATATTATGCAATGTGTTTATATTTATATGTTTAAAAAAATGTTTTTTTATGATTTTAAATGTAAAAAAAAATACAATGCAAACCCCCTCCTTTTCTCTTTAATGATTTCTATTCAAAACATTTTTATGTATGTATACATTTCTGTTGAATGAAATTGAAAATATGTATATTTTGAAATTTGTTTTTTTATAAAAACTTTGGTATTAGATAAATTGTTATCTCTGATACTTAAGGCAATTAAAATTGCATGTGTATGTACCAAGATACTATGTTTGATTGCATGTGATTTATTCCATGTAACATGTTATGTGATTTATTCAACTTAAGATGCAGGTGTGTAACTTAGCAAACTGTTCAGATATTTTTTGTTTCTTTGTATTGATCGGTGGCCAGTGATAAAAAAAGCAAACTGCAATAGCAAGTCCATATTTTTTTTCTAATTGACCACTTTCTCTTCTTATCTCATCTTATTTGATTATATTTTAAATTTTCCTTAATTTACTATATTTGAAATATGTTGTTGGTTTGACAGCCTTTTTTTTCCAGCAGCCATTGACTGAGACAACTATGGTTTTCCAGCAGGCATTACATTGGACTTTGGAGTTTGTGTTCAATTATGATTAATTTGAGACTAATGCAGGGTAAGCTTGTCTCATAACTGTACAAGGGAAATAATGGGGTTACTGCTTTACAATTGTAAAAGTAAAATGGAACATAATAAAGCGTATTTTAAAGGATACAAATTTGCTTTGTTCTTATTGGACCTATGTTATGTTTGTTGGGGGTGGGTTGCTTCCCTTTGTTCGGTTGTCTCCCCTTATTCGATCATTAATTATTGTTCTTTTTTTTAGATTTCTTCAGTTTCTTCTTTCTATCTGGACTCTTTTTTCCCCAGGGGTTTTCTTTCCCCCTGGGTCGCACTTGTGCATTTTATTTAAGTGTGATGGAAATCGGGCCTGGTTTTTTTGGATCTTGTTTTTGCCCTTATTTTTCCATCCACCCCGACCACCATCCCCGAAAATTTTTAACTTATATTAAAAAGGTGGACAATTGGGATAGGTGTTTCAAAATTTACATATACAAATTTCAATTGCTCATATAAAAATAAGTAAAAGCATGTTTATGTGGTATTGTTTATAGAAGTCATATAAAACATATATATGTTCATTATAATATACTCGGAATATGTTAATTGCATTAGCCTTTCTATTATACATGTATATAAAGTTAATTAAATATACGTTTGTGTTATCTTTCTTTTTCGATGCCTTTTTTATTGCCCCTGGTTTTCATCATGACAAAGTTCCAAAACTGTGATATCCAATAGAGTCATTGCAACAGAAACATTGCAAATCCCATCTACATGCATAGGAGCCAAAATGATCAATAAATTGATCGTGGGCCCTTAAGATATAGAAGAAGAAGAAGAAGAAGAAGAGTCACTGATTTCGAACGAAAACGTTTCATGACATGAACTTGGTCTTGTTCATCACAACTGATACAGCAGACTTTTAGCATTAATAGGATAAAAAGTTCATTTACCGGGAGGGTATAATTTGAAAATAAGTAATACAATTTAGTGGGTAGAAGGATCGATCATTTCAATTATAAATTTACGAAAGTGGCAGAAGGAAATTAGCTTTGTAAATTCTTAAGGTCAAAGGGAGACTCGTTTTTTTATAAAAATCTTTAGATGGCAATTTTACGGTCAAAGTTAGGCTATCGTGTATTAATTTTAGAAAACTTAAGATTGTAAGAGTTATTCCCCATTTAATTTTATGACTTATTTTTTTTTTACATTAAATTTTTCTTTGCTAGATTTTCACCACAACTGATACAGTCTCTAAGTATTAATAGGTTAAAAGTAAATTTTACGGAAATTATAATTTAACAAAGATTAATAAAATGTAATGATTAGAAATATCCATCATTTCAATTTAAAATTTACGAAAGTGGCAGCAGGAAATGACCTTTTAAAATTCTTAAGGTCAAAGGGAGGCTTTATTATTTACAAAAATCGCTAACGGTCAAAGTTAGACTATCGTGTATTTGATTTTAAAATCTTAAGATTGCAATAGTTATTGCCCTTTAAATTTTTTATCTTTATTTTTTTTTAAGTTAATTTTTTTCTGTGGCAGGTTATTTCCCTTTGACCGTAAAATAATTTATTTCAAATATTCTTTTTTCTCGGTTGTCTCTCTTAGACCATGAGTTTTTAAAAACAATCATAAATATGAAAATATTTTATTTTAATGAATGACTTTAAAAATTGCATTTAAAATTGGGACAATTTACGGCAATTATATTTTAGTTTTTCTTCAAATACCTGATAAAGTAATAGTTTAAACATTATATAAAAAATGTTCCTTATTTAAGAACAATAATGTAAATGATTTATTAAAAATTTAGGACCATTCATCATAGTACTTGTACAAAAATCTGTTTGATATTTTTCTTACTGATGATAGCAGATATTAGTTGCTCAACTGTAATCATTAGTAATTTTCCAAAAGTAAACAGCATATCTCTTTATCCCTGATGTCAGACAAGATTTTATATTTTACAGCTGGACTTAGCAACAGGAATGAGATTCACACACTCCTTTTTGCTTTTAAAAATATTACATATACGCAATAATCCACAAGGTCACCAAAAACAGATTTTTATAAAGTGGATTATGTCTTAGGATACAAAATTATAACTACAGGCTAAAAATTAAAGTTTAACCTTCATAGATATTGGTAGAGAACCACTGCTCATTATATTTTTCGAAAGGTTGGAATGGGAAAGATATTAGTATGTATCTTTCTCCCCATATCTCTCTCTCTTATATAAATAAATTTTATTTTTATGAATAAAAGTAGCTTAAAGTAGGTAGACCAAACCAAATTTATCTTTAAATATAGACTGTTTTAAGGACACTCACTTTGATAGAACTTTTTAATACAAGAATTTTGATACCTGTTTCATTACAATAGCTCAATAAATAAAAGAGTTATGAAGTTTTAAAATTTGATAAAAGTTGGCTATTTTTCATTTTGTCAAATAGTCCATTTTTGTGGAACCATAACTACTAAACTAATAATTATAGAAGTTCCAAACTTGATGTGCTTGCTCAAAAGTTTACATATTTAAAGCCCAATTTTTTTAAAGCAGCTAGAACCATTAATTCAAAAGTTATTAAAAAAAAAAAATAACAAGATTGCTTTTTAGTCGTTTTTATATTTTCCGACTTCAAAAGTGTGAAAATACACAATTTCAATTTATTTTCTTTTTGGCTTAATTTAATCTTAACGCACTCTAATTTGATTGATTATTAAATGCAGTGCATTCAAGTTATTAAATTCACACAACCCTGATGTAAAAATAAAATAATTAAATTAGCATGAAACAGTTAATAAAAATGAATGAAAAAAGTCCAAGCCTTATTTTTCCATAAGACTGAAAAAGTTTTGATTGTTACAGCATCCAACATACCACAACAATTGAGAACAAATTAAATAAAAACAAAGAAAAACAAATTGATTAGTAATCAAAATATTTTATTATGTCATTCATGTCGACCATTCAAGAGAAACATTTGAAAACTCTTGCAATTGTGAATGTCAATTATTCTACATCCCCATCTCTTTTTTATTTATAAATCAAAACCACCATTGGCTAACTATAAACATTTTTTAAAATGTAGGTACATTATATTTAACTGTTTTACATTTTTAAATGTTTACTGTCTTAAACATGAGAAGATTTTTAAAAACTCAAAATCACCTATGTTGAAATACAGAAATTTCATGAAAATATGGTACTGTAAAAATTGAATACGTTAGAATAAACATATTTATATTACAAAAAAATATATTATTTTTTAATATTTTGTAACTCTTTATGTTTTAAAATTAAATGAAACAATATCTTACATTTTCTTTTTACACATTCATTACACGAAATAGATTTGATTTTTCACAAATGCCTTTACTACATAAAACTGACTGTCAAATCAGGTGTTACTGAACAAGTTGAGTAAAATAAGAAATTTGGGTTATTGAATACATTTTATAATATATTATTAGGCTGTTTACTTGAGATTTGTGCTCATATAAAAGTAAGGAGCAAGATGAGAAAATATTCCACACATCACAGCAATGTCTGTTTTTTCATTTGTTCTCAAATCTAGAAGAGGAATAAAGCCAGACATGGTTTATAATAAATAAATATATGTTAAATAATTAAGTTTTTATTATGTAGCAAACAATGCTAAGCTTTTCAATAATTTTCTAAAGTTTTTAAAAGTAAACTAACAAAAAAAAAATAATGCATATATTTCTTAAAAATTACAGAGAATTAGAATTAAAAATTGAAGCTAACATCAGATGGTGAAGAGTCACTTATCTAATGGATCTAACAATGGTTATGGATGGGTCATCCATTATTGTAGCTGCAGGGTAGCTGGGTAGGGAACATGATAAAATGTTATCGTTATTGGATATGAAACATGAGGTGGGTAGTGGCAACCTCATGCCTATGATTCTATTTACAGAGCAATTGAAGAAACTGTTTCTAAGCTACCGTTTTGGCTCAGCTACTTTCTAAATTAGTTGCAAGGTAGAAACCCATAGTAGAAATCCCCTGACGCCTGGGAGGGGGAAGATTTTAGGACATAAATATACCATACAGACTGCTGTGAACGTCAACTCCTGAGGCTGTGAGAGCAGCGTCAACAGCCAACTGGATATCCTTGGGCTGGGGTGGCCTCCGTTGGGATCTGATCGAGTGGGTGCTGGCGGGGCTGTCCTGGTGAAGTAAGATCTCCAAAGTGCCGCTTTGTGGCCCAATATTTGAGTTTGGGGGGGGGGGGAGGGGGTGGTTGGGGAGGGCATCAAGAGCTTGGTACTAGTTCGATGGCTCGCTGATGCCATTTCCCAATGTAGCTGTCCATGGTTATTAATCGTGCCATCTATAGTTGAAGCTAGAAATTGTTAACAATTTTTTTAATTAAAATTTGAAGATGTAAATAAAAGTTTATAAAAAGAGAAAAAAAAAAATATATATATGTATATATTGTTTCTAAAATGTTAAAAAATGTGTTTTTATCAAAACTGACAGAACATTACCCATTCTTGTCCATTACAAAGCCGAGAAACCACTTCAGATAAAGATAACTTCTGATCAAGGCAAGAGTTCATTCCCTACTAGGAATAACTGTTAGAAGAAAACATACATTTTTAAATGTGTTTCTTTAAAATAATTTCTATATTTGAAAAGTTGTTAAATAGTTGGTCAAACTAATTAGCAGTTAGTATGGTGTTTTTCCAACCAAATAATAGATGAATCGAGGTTTTATTTTTGTCCCAATAATTTGTGATAAATAATTGTTACCATAAAGTTTAGTTATTAATTTGGCCAAAAAGATCATTAATTTTATTTTTTACAAAAAATATTCAATACAAAATTTGTTCTCAAACCTCATGATCAGAAATATAAAATTTTTAATGAATGAAAAAAATTAATTAACCAATTACAATTTTAAATACATTTTGAAATCCCAAGAATCATAAGAATAATTTTTTTGAAACTTTTAAATTGTAGCATTAAATATAAAATGTTGATAATCCTTACATAGGCTAAATGTAAGGACCCAACAATAAACCAATTAATAGCACACTCAACCAATCAAAACCTGGCCTGGTTCAAATGTTAGTTAAAAAATAATCCATATCACTTACCATGATGGTTAACTTGACGTGATGGTTAAGTTAATATGATAGTAGTTAACTTGATACATCTAGACAAGTGTCCATGTCAAGACTCATATTCTGTGATCACATCTTAACATTAATTTCAACTGCCTTCGGGAAGAAACTGCATTCCATCTAGAGACAATCCAAAGATAATACATTTATTTACAAAAAAAAGCTGAAAATAGGCTTTCACTGACCCCAGTCCAATGTTTTGGCATATAGCTTTATTAGTTTTTAAAAGCACAGAACTTTCTAAATTTTCACACTTGGAACTAGACACGGGTTGTGCAGCTGAGGCATGGTGCGAGTGCTGAGACTATAACTAAAGTTGTAAACGGTAAAGTCTACTTTAGTCTATAGTCCAAGTCTAAAGTCTAAAGACATCATCACTACAATGCCAAGAGTAAGAGGCAAAGGCCTACACAGAATCATCGGCAAATGCAAACTGATAAATAAATTTGACAAATTGTATAGCATAACAAGATTATTGTCTACAATGACATTATTGTCATTATTTATATTTTTAAACAATATTCATTAATTCACAATTGAAATTAATTATTAATATAGTACTAATAGCCGGGTAGCAGACTAGTAGTCGTAGTAGTAGTTAGTAGTTAGTCATTAAATTTAATCAGCTTGTCTCGAAAGACCATCCATCAGCTTCCAAAATTGCTGCAGTCATAATAAATTTAAAAATCATCAACTAGGATAATTTATAGGCCTACTACTAACTTATACTACTAACTTACTCACTAACTATTACTAACTAGTAGCTAAGCATATTAATTTTAAAGACAAAATTATGCTAACACCGTAATCACCGTATCAATAATAAAAGTAATTTCCCCTGTGAAATTCAAGAATAATAAATTCGCAATTTTAATTAACATGTTTATAATTAAATTCACAGGACTTGTTACACTAAAGTCACTAAGGAGAGAATGGCATCGATGCACTGGGATAAAGGGGGCAGAGAGGGCGGCCCTTTTTTTCCCTCTTTATAAAGGGGTGCCATTTTCGGATTATTGGAGAGTTTTTATCGTGGAAGGGGTCAGCTAAGTATCACCCCTGTGGATCTACATTGTCTAACTATGATACACAATTAAAGGAAAATAATATTGCAGTCGAGCCCACCTAGGGGACTTATCTCTATCTCGACCTCGGTTAACTCGCTTTATGAACGTAAACATTCATAGCCCTATGTTAATCAATGGATTTTTAAATCTCTCTCTGGCTCTCTCTCTCTCTTTGCCCCGCTCTCTGTCCCTCTCTCTGTCTCTGTCTCTCTCTTTCTCTGTGTCACTCTTTCTGCCTCTCTGTCTCTCTCTCTATCTCTCTCGCATTCAGAAATCAGGTGTATGGAAGACAAAAGGTTTGTATTCCTCGACATGTCCAAGATATGGACAAGAGTGAGGGCAGGAACGCTGACCCTGGAATCCAAAGACTCGGGTCGAAGCTTCAAGGAAACTTGATACATATATAATAACGGCTGAATTTTTTATTTTTTTTACTAACTATTTTACAAGATAATTGTGACACACTTAATCCCAGTTATCACTATAACCAGTGTAAATTATACCTTGAGGTATTTTGGGTTCATGCAGCTGTATCCCAAACGTGAGAACTCATTTTAAAGCATTTTTTTAAAAAAGAGCTACTTCGTAGTATTTCAGTAGTTAAAAAAAAAAAATTTATGAAGGAAAAAAAACCTCTTGAAACGCATTTTTAAAAATGTAATTCTGTAGTAAATATTTAAGTCCTCAAATGACTGCGAATTGTCACTGACACCATCAACCCCCCCCCCCCCCCCCCCCCCCCCCCCCCCCCCCCCCCCCCCCCCCCCCCCCCCGGCGGCCACCCACCCCGACCCGCCCAAATTTTAAACTAAACCAATGAAACCGTGGCCAGTCCTTGTGTCACTAGATGAATGTAAAAAGTTCGTTTTAAAATTTGAAACATTCTTCATCTGGCATTAAATTGTAATTTGTCCGTCAGAACACAGGGTGCTTTAAAAATCCTTTAAATGACATAAACTTCGCTTTTATTCGTGACTGGCTGCCTGGGCTGCGGACTGGCGAAGTATCCGGACGGCTAATTGACCCACTTTCGTCAACCGATCGAGATGTGACTTGGCACATAGATTCGTTGGCGATGACGACACATTAACACATTTTCAGCACCACGCCCCCATACCCCACCCCACAAAGAAAAATAAAAAAATAAAAAATATGTTTTTCAAGGGAAAGATAAAAATAAAATTCCCGATAAAAGAGATTCTTCTTTTAAAAAATATCGCAAATGCGTTTCATGATTAAAATTTACTTTTGTTTTGGTAAAATTGTTGACGTAATAAATCTGCGATGTAAAAGTAGGTGGGACTTAGAATATGAATATAGTTTAGGGGCGTGGGCATCATGTGCTGTTGCAAGCCGTGGGGGAGGGGGGCAGGGCCAGTAGCCAGAGGCGTAGCTAAGGGGTGGCAGATGGGACATAAGTCCAGGAGCGCCAGACGAGAGGGGGAACCAAAATGTGCTCTGATGGTATTAATGGAAAATAATTAGTTTCAGAGTTAAGAGGGGGGGGGGGCGTAAATATAAATCACGTCACCTGACGTGAAACACTCTAGCTACGCCCCTTCCAGCGCTATAGAAAGGGGAGGAGGATAAAGGGAGGAGGATGAGGTTGTTCACCCAGGTCTCACTTTTTTTATGTGGAGGTGCGGCGTTTTCGGACAACTGCACAGCAGTTTGTATCGTGCAAGGGAGAGCGGCCAAAATATTTGGCCCCCACAATGACACTAATATCAGCCACGTCTCTGAGAACTGTATCTATCGTCACCAACGTTTGCCATCATTTTTATCGGGGTATAAGGGTAGAAATCGAGGGCGCCGATGAATCTTGCTTTTAATTATGTAAACAAAAGCAAGACAAAGATCATAAAGGTCAACTCAGCCAGCCAAGAGCACATCTCTCTGGTAGGACATGCACTGAAAGAAGTGGAGGCGTTCACATACTTAGGCGGCACGCACCATTGACTTAAATGGTGGATCCGAAGCGGATGTCAGAGCTAGAACTGGAAAGGCTTGGTCAGCATTTGCGGTATTAAAGAAAATATGGGGGGTCAAAGGAGCTGAATCTTCAAACCAAGGTCAGAATTTTCAACACAAATATCGAAACAGTCCTACTCTAAGGAGCCGAAACTTGGAAAACAACAGTGAGCATTATATAGAAAGTGCAGACCTTCATAAACGCTTTGCCTTAGAAAGATCCTGGACATCAAATGGCCCATCACCATAGAAAGGACATACCAGGGGCTTATTGCTGAAGACCTCATAAGGAGGAAGATGGAGATGGATAGGGCACACTAATCTGCGAGCCCCCAGATAAGATCATCAGAAAATCCCTAACATGTAATCCACTGTGGAAAAGAAAAAGACGAAGTCTTAAATATAAATGGAGACGCGAGCTAGAGACAGACACACTAATATATTATGGAATACACCTGGAAGAACTAGAAAGGAAAGCACAGGGCCGAGAAGAATGAAAAATTCTAAAATTCTCGTAGACAACCTATGCCCTAGACGTGGTGAAAGGCATAAGTAAGTAAGTTAGATGAATCTTGAGCGGTTGTGGAGTCTGGGGAGCCTTCTCCCCATAATTTGTTTTTATTATTTCAAAATCAAGAGGTGCATTTTGGAGTATAGTTGAATTCTATGTTTCTGTTAGACTTTTTGATCAGGGGAGGGCAATGTTTAAGGGTCTGGGGAGGCTTTATGGTGACAGTGGCATACATAAACTGAATTCACTCCAATTGTGGCGTGCTCCCAGGGTAATCATTTGGCACACCCTTATATTCAACAATATACTTTAACTATGATCAGCGTGGGGGAAGGAGTGTAGAAATTGAGGGTGTGGGAGACAGTCGATCTAATTCAACATGCAGGTGTGTATTTTGGCGCTTACTTGAATTTGGTGTTTCATTCAGACAATTTGTAACTACGCCAAAATTAGCCATAATAATGATCAAAGACAACCTTAACATAGCACCAGTGGGACAGGAACTAAATTCATTCCAGTTGTGTCGCTCTTAAGGGTATGCATTTTCCTTAGCTAAATATCGTCTATTTAATTTTTATAGTCCCCATACATTTTTTTGATAAATTTAAAATAAAGGAAGGCATTTCAGCAAATAATTTAATTTAGTTTTGCAACATTCTACACTTGGAGAGCGACGGAAGAGATGCTAGTTTTCAAAAAAATGTAGGCGTTACTTTTACCTTAGACTTAGAAACATCGTGTGAGCTCAGTAATCCAAACGACTGCAGTGGGTCTCAGATATTTTAGGGCTTAAAGATGTGATGGGGATATTTCTTTACTTGTCACCTTTCAATGCAAGGTGGGGCAGGAAAAAACCCAAAAAGTGGCAAAAAGGTCGAGCGACGGCTTGGCTTGACGCACCAGTGGTTACTAAATAATGATGTGTTTTTTTTTTTGTTTTTTTTTGTGGTTTTTTAAAATTTAAACCACTTTGAGTGTTACCTATATAGTCAATAATTGATTTAAAAAAAGGATTTAGAGGATTTTGGGTGTTCAAGATATACTCTGGTAAATGTAGCCACACAGTCCATGCCACACAGCCCCCTAGCACAAAACTGATATCACACAATCCATGCCTAACTGATATAAAGGCTGCTTTATCTTTTCTGTTCTTTTTTCTTTCCTTTTTTTTTTTTTTTTTTTGGTTTTTTAAAAAAATCGATTTATCTGCTGCTTTTTTTCCAGGTTTGGTGATATCGTTTACCAGTGATAGAAAATGATACCTGGAGAATACGTACACAACAAGAAATTTACTATTTGTACAAAGAACCACCCATAGTCACAATGATAAAAAAAAAAGTCAGAATACGCTGGGCAGGTCATGTTGAAAGGATGCCGGAATGCAGAGCAGCCAAAATTATATACAGGCAGAAGCCTAGGGGCAGACGACTCATCGGTCGCCCAAGGATGTGGTGGATTGATGATGTGGAGACAGATTTACACCAGTTGGGGGTTCGAGCATGGAGACGGAAAGCCATGGATGGCTCCGAATGGAAGGATGTTGTGGAGCAGGCCAGGGCCCTACATGGGCTGTAGTACCATTGATGATGATGATGGTGATATCGGTTGTAGTTGTTGTTTTTTTTCAGTTCCTTATGCTAAGTTCACACGATCAAATTTTCGACGAATTTCGTTTTGAACGCACCGTAGTGTGTTACTATTTTTGTAACACAAAATACTACGTTCAAAAGGAAAATTTGATGGAAAATTGATCGTCTGAACTGAGCAATGGAATTTGAATAGCGCCGTAACAGAACCTCAGAAGTGGGAGTTAGGGTAGGCTAGGCTATATATATGTATATATATATACATACATATATATATATATATATATATATATATATATATATATAT
>CAXITT010000618.1:118713-138529 GCA_964033795.1 Lymnaea stagnalis | reverse complement strand
GGGGGGGGGGGGGTGTTCTTCTTTGTTTTTTTGTCTTTTTTGTTTTTTGGTCGTTTTGTTTTAAAAAATGGCTGATGACCTAATGGGAACCGTGGTGTAACTGTGTTTTATTTAACATAATGCATCTCTTAATGAAAAGTTCATCGCCAACCGCACTATACTATATAGCAGTGGTACCCCCCAAATGGCGGTCCGTGGACCTTCACCGGTCCGCATGCCTATCGCTGCCGGTACCCATTCATAAATATTTATTGTCAAATGTAAATAAAAAGTATAAAAATAAATTATGCACCGGTCCCTGGTAAAATTTCGAAACTGGTTCACCGGTCCGCCAAACTTAAAAGTTTGGGAACCACTGCTATATTAGTAAAACAACATTTTGCGTTCAAAAAGAAATGTGACGTAATATTTTAACGCGTGAACTGGAAAAAAAAATAAAAAATCGACAAAATTTCCGTTCGATCAAATGTCCGTCGATCAATTTGACGTCGGCGAAATTTCTTTCAAACAAAATTCCGGATACGGTTGGAGCGTGTTCCAAGGCTGATGAACTTTTCCAGAGTCAAAGAGATTAGACTCCAATATCTCTGAAGGTGTTTTAATAAACGTCCTGTTTAGTTACCTATAACCACCCCCGTGGCTCTGGTCAACACGTCTCTAGTGGCATGCTTCATTAGAGGCGCCGCCATCGACTCCAGCTCTCCCTCTCTCTCTCTGTCTCTCTCTCTCCGAGGGTGCACTTCAACTCCATGGAGAGTTCATGCATGCTATCTGCGGAACATTAAAACTGTAGCCACTGCAAAAAAAACAACAGCAACAGGTTAAAATGGGGGGGGGTCATGATTATACTTTTTACCGTTGACGGATACTTGGTGCCGTATGTGGCGGGTAGTGGCAGCCCCATAGATGTGAGGTATGTGGCACCCATACTAATGATTTTATCATACAACGCGTGATGGGGGAACTGTTCCTAGGCAAGCGTTTCTTCTTAGCTTCTTCCGCTGAACCATTTGCGAGGCAGAAACCAAATTTAAAAGTCCTATCAGAGGGCGTCCGAATTCCTTGATAAAAAGGGGGTGACCCTACCGACTGGCCAAGTGCCCCTTGGTTGCGATTGCACCCCCCGCCCCCCCCCTTTTTTTTGTTGCCTAGTCAATCGTATGGCGTTGTGGACGGGGGATAACTCAGCAGAAGGATGCTTCCAGCGTATTATTCCCCCCTTGAAAATTCCCTGATGTATTACCCCCATGGTAATTTCCTGATGTATTACCCCCACGGTAACTCCCTGATGTACTAGCCCCTATGGTAGCTCACTGATGTATTACCACCATGGTAACTTCCTAATGAATTATCCCAATGGTAACTCACTGATGTACTAAACCCCCCCCCCNACCCCCCAATGGTAACCCACCGATGTATTTTGAAGGGGGAAAAGTAGGAACGAGTCCTATGCAAAATGCACACACACACACACACGCACGCACGCACGCACGCACGCACGCACACACGCACACACACACGCACGCACGCTCGCACGCACGCACACACACACACAACTAGAAAAACAACCAAATATCGCTAGGAAAAAAAACTGTGACCAACGTTAACCTGATAATGTTCCTGCGACGACCAAAAGTTCCGCTGCTCCCCGCAGGTAACTTAACGCCGGCCTGGTGGTGCGGACCTGGCACCCCCCCCCCCCCGCTGGCAGTAGTTTGAGGACACCTGTTGTAGAATCATTATAAGGAATCGCCGTACCACTCCGTACATACTGAAGCGTGTAGACATGGATCTCCCTCACTTCTTCACACAAAGAACTTTTAGTGCCATGAGTTCGTTTTCAGCCTTGCCTTAGAAGTTAGATTTTTGTTACTAGCGATGGCCACCGCAATGCTTGAACTTTCCATCTACTAAAGTTATTTGACAAAACGTACCTTCAAGTAAAGCCCTTTATAATGATCCCAATCAGTGCTCATCCTCCCCCCCCCCCCCAACCAACACCGCCAGGTTCACCACCGCACACTTCGTTCACGCCCCTGAACAATATGAATATTCTAATGTCTCAACCAATTTTTACACCGCATAACTTCTAACACCATATTTAAATTTCGAAGTGGCGATTCGCACCCGGGTACCAGAAGTGAGAGGTTGGGATTAAAAAAACAACTATTTAAAATATTACTGTTGGGTTTGTAAGACAAAATGAGGTATGAAATGAAGGATAAATGAATGCACTATATGTTTATAAACTTAATTCTTCAGTTTAACTCAAATAAACTATCACAAATGACATCCGAATAGCACTGAGTCAAAATGGACCCAGACACGCAGCGCCGCCATTCGCACCCGGGTACCACTCTATGTCTCTCGCTCTCTCTCCATTCAATTATCTTTCATTTGATACCTCATTTTGTCTTACGAACCCAAAATAATGTTTTAAATCGTCTTTTAATCCCAACCTCTCGCTTCTGGTACCCGGGTGCGAATAGTCGCAGCCTTTAAATTTAGACCATTTCCGTAAACAAAAAGAAAATTATTTCATATAGCGCAACTATCGGGAATTTTCTTGAATGAAATCAGGTCCACCTGGTAGCGTTAGTGCTATTGTTACATAGAGAGTTGTGGGTTTTGAAGATTATATTCTTCGTTTCCCCTGTTTTTAGTTGTACCATTGACGTACGCGCTGTCCAAGAGAATGAACAGGCGTACATTAAAAAAAATACTAACACTAATAAAAAAACATGCATCCAAGAACACCGAAACAAAAATGTGTTTATTCTTTCCTGACCCAAATTTCAAGAAACTTCTTCCATCTACAACTTCCGACTTCTTCCAAAAAATATATGAGTCTCTCTCTCCCCTTCTCTCTCTCCCCATCTCTCTCCCCTTCTCTCTCTCCCCATCTCTCTCCCCTCTCTCCCCATCTCTCTCCCTCTCTCTTACCCACTCTATGTCTCTCGCTCTCTCTTCACACACTGTTACCACATCATTTATCTGGCTTTTCCTCCTCTCTATTTATCAACCAAAGACCCTGCTGGCTTTTCTAACTATTTAACTTCAAAGCCAGGGGCCATGTGGTAGGGTCATGTGGAAGGATCATATGGAGGGGTCATTGATGTATTTAAAAGACAGTTTTTGTCTTGGCCCTGATACGATTAGCCCCCTTCATTCCTGCCTCCAAACAGGGCCGGCTCAAGGTACCGGCAACTCGGGCAAATTGCCCGGGGCGCCACTTTTACTTAGGGTGCCATCAACGATCTTCCAAAATAGGAATCATTGCATGGGGGCGCCATGGAAGAAAAATAGAAAGTACAGTAAAAAAAAAAGATTTGCTGAGCTAATGGCTAGAACAAAGAAAATAATCGGTACAACGGTAGGCTAATTGTTCATACTGTCCACGGTAGGCTAATTGTTCATACTGCCCACGGTAGGCTAATTGTTCATACTGCCCACGGTAGGATAATTGTTCATACTGCCCACGGTAGGCTAATTGTTCATATAGTCCACGGTAGGCTAATTGTTCATACTGTCCACTGTAGGCTAATTGTTCAAACTGTCCACGGTAGGCTAATTGTTCATACTGTCCACGGTAGGCTAATTGTTCATACTGCCCACGGTAGGCTAATTGTTCATACTGTCCACGGTAGGCTAATTGTTCATACTGTCCATGGTAGGCTAATTGTTCATACTGCCCACGGTAGGCTAATTGTTCATACTGTCCACGGTAGGCTAATTGTTCATACTGTCCACGGTAGGCTAATTGTTCATACTGTCCACGGTAGGCTAATTGTTCATACTGTCCACGGTAGGCTAATTGTTCATACTGTCCACGGTAGGCTAATTGTTCATACTGTCCACGGTAGGCTAATTGTTCATACTGTCCACGGTAGGCTAATTGTTCATACTGTCCACGGTAGGCTAATTGTTCATACTGTCCACGGTAGGCTAATTGTTCATACTGTCCACGGTAGGCTAATTGTTCATACTGTCCACGGTAGGCTAATTGTTCATACTGTCCACGGTAGGCTAATTGTTCATACTGTCCACGGTAGGCTAATTGTTCATACTGTCCACGGTAGGCTAATTGTTCATACTGTCCACGGTAGGCTAATTGTTCATACTGTCCACGGTAGGCTAATTGTTCATACTGTCCACGGTAGGCTAATTGTTCATACTGTCCACGGTAGGCTAATTGTTCATACTGTCCACGGTAGGCTAATTGTTCATACTGTCCACGGTAGGCTAATTGTTCATACTGTCCACGGTAGGCTAATTGTTCATACTGTCCACGGTAGGCTAATTGTTCATACTGTCCACGGTAGGCTAATTGTTCATACTGTCCACGGTAGGCTAATTGTTCATACTGTCCACGGTAGGCTAATTGTTCATACTGTCCACGGTAGCCTAATTGTTCATACTGTCCACGGTAGCCTAATTGTTCATACTGTCCACGGTAGGCTAATTGTTCATACTGCCCACGGTAGGCTAATTGTTCATACTGTCCACGGTAGCCTAATTGTTCATACTGTCCACGGTAGGCTAATTGTTCATACTGTCCACGGTAGGCTTATTGTTCATACTGTCCACGGTAGGCTAATTGTTCATACTGTCCACTGTAGGCTAATTGTTCAAACTGTCCACGGTAGGCTAATTGTTCATACTGTCCACGGTAGGCTTATTGTTCAGATTTATCGGGTTGGGGGCAGTGCCAGCAATCTCAGTTGATTTATTGTTGGACATATTTTTGCTCCGGAGGGGGGGGCACTTGGCTTTCCCAGGGGGGGGGGCACTGCCCCCTCCCCCGGAGATATAGCTGAAAGAGACCCTGGTCCACGGTAAGCTGATTGTTCATACTGTCCAAATACAAGTTTTGAAAAACAATTGCATTGATTATTTTTTATGAAAAACAAAATCAACATCAACTTGAGTAATAAACAAAATCAACATCAACTTGGGTATTAAATAAAATCAACATCAACTTGGGTAATATATAAAATCAACATCAACTTGGATTAATAAATAAAATCAACATCAACTTGAGTAATAAACAAAATCAACATCAACTTGGGTAATATATAAAATCAACATCAACTTGGGTAATAAACAAAATCAACATCAACTTGGATTAATAAACAAAATCAACATCAACTTGGGTAATAAATAAAATCAACATCAACTTGGGTAATAAACAAAATCAACATCAACTTGGGTAATAAATAAAATCAACATCAACTTGGGTAATACATAAAATCAACATCAACTTGGTTAATAAACAAAATCAACATCAACTTGAGTAATAAACAAAATCAACATCAACTTGGATTAATAAACAAAATCAACATCAACTTGGGTAATAAATAAAATCAACATCAACTTGGATTAATAAACAAAATCAACATCAACTTGGGTAATAAATAAAATCAACATCAACTTGGGTAATAAACAAAATCAACATCAACTTGGGTAATAAATAAAATCAACATCAACTTGGGTAATACATAAAATCAACATCAACTTGGGTAATAAACAAAATCAACATCAACTTGGGTAATAAATAAAATCAACATCAACTTGGGTAATATATAAAATCAACATCAACTTGGGTAATAAAAAAAAAATCAACATCAACTTGGGTAATAAACAAAATCAACATCAACTTGGGTAATAAACAAAATCAACATCAACTTGGATTAATAAACAAAATCAACATCAACTCGGATTAATAAACAAAATCAACATCAACTTGGATAATAAACAAAATCATCATGAACTTGGGTAATAAACAAAATCAACATCAACTTGGGTAATAAACAAAATCAACATCAACTTGGGTAATAAACAAAATCAACATCAACTTGGGTAATAAACAAAATCAACATCAACTTGGGTAATAAACAAAATCAACATCAACTTGGATTAATAAACAAAATCAACATCAACTTGGGTAATAAACAAAATCAACATCAACTTGGATTAATAAACAAAATCAACATCAACTTGGATTAATAAACAAAATCAACATCAACTTGGATTAATAAACAAAATCAACATCAACTTGGATTAATAAACAAAATCAACATCAACTTGGGTAATAAACAAAATCAACATCAACTTGGGTAATAAACAAAATCAACATCAACTTGGGTAATAAACAAAATCAACATCAACTTGGGTAATAAACAAAATCAACATCAACTTGGGTAATAAACAAAATCAACATCAACTTGGGTAATAAACTCATTATCTAATCCGTAGCTTTTTTTCCTCCCACAAATTCTTATGATCATACTTAAAAGGGATGCCGAAGTTAAGCTGACCCGGGGCGCCAGCAACCGTAGGGCTGGCCTTGACTCCACCCCTCACCGCCACTTGTGCTAAGATGTTGCCGGGTGCATGCGTTCGTTAGGACTTGCGTCCTTATTTTGTGCTCTCCCGTTTTACCTGCAGTTACATGTCTCATTCTCTTGTATATATTTTATTTCTTCTGCCCCCTCCCTCTGTGCTCTTGTCTTTCTCCCGTCTTAAATTTGAGCTCCCTCCCCTTTCAAATAATTATAAAACTTTCATTTATCACCAATATAGGTGCACTTGACTAGCGTGCATTCCCCTGTCCCCGCTTCTCCAAGTAGACCACGCTGTACTTGACTAGCGTGCATTCCTCTGTCACATCTTCTCCAAGTAGACCACGCTGTACTTGACTAGCGTGCATTACCCTGTCCCCGCTTCTCCAAGTAGACCACGCTGTACTTGACTAGCGTACATTACCCTGTCCCCGCTTCTCCAAGTAGACCACGCTGTACTTGACTAGCGTGCATTACCCTGTCCCCGCTTCTCCAAGTAGACCACGCTGTACTTGACTAGCGTACATTACCCTGTCCCCGCTTCTCCAAGTAGACCACGCTGTATACAGCTTGACTAGCGTCCATTCAACTGTCACAGCTTCTCCAAGTAGACCACGCTGTACTTGACTAGCGTCCATTCAACTGTCACAGCTTCTCCAAGTAGACCACGCTGTACTTGACTAGCGTGCATTCCTCTGTCACAGCTTCTCCAAGTAGACCACGCTGTACTTGACTAGCGTGCATTCCTCTGTCACAGCCTCTCCAAGTAGACCACGCTGTATACAGCTTGACTAGCGTGCATTCAACTGTCACAGCTTCTCCGCCCCGGGTGGGACAATTTTTTGTTTTAAAATCGAGGGTGGCACTAAAGTATTAGGTCATATTAGCGCCCTTGGTGCATTGTAAAAACTAATTAACAGGGTCGAGGACAGGCTCGGGTGTTATTTCCAAATCTAACAGGTTACTATAAATAAGAGACAGACCGAATTTCGGATTCGGCTTCGGTTTCGGTGCCAAAAGTTGCCATTTTATCACTTTCGGCCAAGTTTCGGTTTCGGACGAAACTGAAAGTTAACTTTCGGCTTAATTTCGGTTTTGGCCGAAAGAGAAAAGTTAACTTTCGGTTTTTTTTTTGGTTTCGGCCGAAATTGACTTAGACTTTCGGCCATCCGGCCGAAAGTGACTGAGGTTTTCGGTCATCTGATTCTCAGCAAAACCAATATGTAACAACAAACTAAGTGACATTTAAGAACAAACTAAACGAGCTTTAAGAACAAATTAAGCGATCTTTAAGGACAAACTAACCGATCTTTAAAAACAAATAAAGTGATCTTTAAAAACAAATAAAGCGATCTTTAATAAAAAAAAACAACTAAACGATCTTTAAGAACAAACTAAGCGATTTTTAAGAACGAACTAAGTGATCCTTAAGAACAAAACAAATGATCTTTAATAGTAAACTAAATGATTGATAAGAATAAACTAAGCGATCTTTAACAGAAAACTAAATGTTCTCTAGGAACAAACTTAAAGATCTTTAAGAACAAACTAATCGATCTCAAGGAACAAAATCAATTATCTATCAGAACAAACTAAGCGATCTTTATGAAAAAACTAAGCGATCTTCATCAATAAAATAATCGATCTTTAAGAACAAACTAAACGATTTTTAATAACAAACTAAAAGATCTATAAAAACAAACTAAATGACCTTTAAGAACAAACTGAATGATCTTTAAGAACAACTAAGCAATATTTAAGAACAAAATCAATGATCTTTAAGAACAAACTTAGCCATCTTTATGAACTATTTAAGCGATCTTTTAATAACACAAACTTGGCGATCTTTTTTGAACAAACTAAATTATTTTTAATAACAAACTAAAAGATCTTTAAACAAAAACTAAGCGATCTTTAAGTACAAACTAAGCGATCTTAAAAAAAGAAAATAAACGATTTTTAACAACAAACTAAGCGATCTTTATGAACAAGCTAACCGATCTTTAAGAACAAATAAAGCGATCATTAACAAAAAACTGAACGATCTTAAACAACAAACTAAGCGATCTTTAAGAGCAAACTAAACGATCTTTAACAACAAGATGTTATATTAGATGTTTATTTATTAATATTCACGATTTTCTCATTTTTTATAAAAAGAATGTAAATGTTTATACTTCTCCCATCATTTTCGATGTATGCAGAATGTATGCGGGAACGAATTTCAAAATATCTAAATATTTCATTTTCGGTTTCGGCCGAAAGTCATTTGTAAACTTTCGGTATTTTTTCGGTTTCGGCCGGAAGTCATGTTAAACTTTCTGTTCACCCACTTTGCTGTTCGGCCGAAAGTCATGTTAAACTTTCGGCCTAGTTTCGGCTTCGGCCGAAATCACAAATTCACTTTCGGTCGGTCTCTACTATAAATCATAATTACTTCACAAGTAGATCCTACTGTCCTCTAACGTTAATCATGGTTACTTCATGAGTAGATCCTACTGTCCTCTAACTTTAATCATGGTTACTTTATAAAGTAGATCTTACTGTCCTCTAACGTTAATCATGGTTACTTCATGAGTAGATCCTACTGTCCTCTAACTTTAATCATGGTTACTGCATAAGTAGATCCTACTGTCCTCTAACGTTAATCATGGTTACTTCATGAGTAGATCCTACTGTCCTCTAACTTTAACCATGATTACTTAATAAGTAGATCCTACGGTCCTCTAACTTTAACCATGATTACTTCATAAGTAGATCCTACTGTCCTCTCATTTAAATCATAATTACTTCATAAGTAGATCCTACAGTCCTCTATTTAAATAATAATTACTTCACACGTGGGTCCTCCAGTACTCTATTATAAATCATGATCACTGCGCACGTGGATCTTGAAGTATACTTTATTTTTTAATACGTTGTGAGACAGTAAGGATTATCCCACACCTGGGCACACCTGGATGACAAGTCAGGTGAAATAAGTTGTTGATATAAACAGGTGTGACATCATTTTTGAAGTTAAAAAGGTGATTGGGATTTGTTTGTATCATGCGGGCAAAGGGTGAATAGCAAAGTGGGTGAACGGCAAAGTGGGTGAAGAGCAATGTGGGTGAACGGCAAAGTGGGTGAACGGAAAAGTGGGTGAACGGCAAAGTGGGTGAACAGCAAAGTGGGTGAACAGCAAAGTGGGTGAACGGCAAAGTGGGTGAACAGCAAGTGGGTGAACGGCAAAGTGGGTGAACAGCAAAGTGGGTTAATAGCAAAGTGGGTGAACAGCAAAGTGAGTGAACAGCAAGTGGGTGAACGGCAAAGTGGGTGAACAGCAAAGTGAGTGAATAGCAAAGTGGGTGAACAGCAAAGTGGGTGAATAGCAAAGTGGGTGAACAGCAAAGTGGGTGAACGGCAAAGTGGGGGAACAGCAAAGTGGGTGAACAGCAAGTGGGTGAACAGCAAGTGGGTGAACAGCAAGAAATTGAACAGCAAGGGGGTGAACAGCAAGACATTGAACAGCAAGGGGTGAACAGCAAGAAATTGAACAGCAAGGGGTGAACAGCAAGAAATTGAACAGCAAGGGGGTGAACAGCAAGGGGGTGAACAGCGCGTTCTGCGTGATTGAATGTGCGCTTGTGAACCTGCAGGAATCTTCCCCATTTTTAAAAAGGGTGCCCCCCCCTTTTTTTTCACTTTTTCCCATCGTTAAAGACAATCGTCAACCGCGTAGTCCCAATCACTTCGCAACCACTGCCCAGCCTCTTGTTTCCCCCACCCCTAAGGAGATGGCACGAGCCGTGCATAAGACTGTTGACAAGTTCTACAATGAATTGTTAAGGTGTAAAGTTTGCTTTATTTCGCCATCCATAAAGGTCGTGTTCATTTGCTAGTGCTTCTGCTGCTCTCTCGCTCTTAGCTTTTTCGAATTTATTTACTTATTAATTTAATTATTTATTTTGTTTGTTAGTTGTAAATTCCTTCTCATAATCCTCTTTTACTCTATTTACAACCCCTCTTTATTTTCTTTCTACTTCAGTTTCTTTTTATTTCTCTCTTACCCTCTCTCTCTCCCCCTCTCACCACTCTCTCTCCTCCTATCTCTCCCTCTCGCTCTCTCTCCCCCTCTCTTTCACCCCCTCTCTCTCCCTCCCTCTCTCTCTCCCTTCTCACATCTTTCTCTCTCTCTTTTACCATTCTTTCTCGCTCTATGACTAACTTTCTGCCTTTCTAAATCTCCCTCCCTCCGCCACTTCCTCTCTCCTTTCTGTTACTAGCTCTTTCTCGCTCTCTCTTACTTTCTCCCGTTCCCTCTCACTCTCTCCTTTTTTCTCCCCCTATAGCTCCATCTCCCTCTCTCTCCATCTCTTTCCTTACTTCTTAGCGCCCCAGTTGCTATCTGTTATTTCAACCAGATAGCCGTGTCACTACCGTGGTTGGTCTGTCACGTGACAGGCCAGGAGGCAGGCGAAGAAGTGTGAAAGGTCGACAATGGGTGGAGCTTACCGAAATTCTCCCACTCCAAACTGTAGCTCAGACTTTCCGCGTGATTTTTTTTAAAATCTATTTTTTTTCTTAGATTTTCTTAAAGGAGAAAGAAAAAGAAGGAGTAAAGATTGAATCAAAGTTGGGGTGGGGATGGGGTGGGAGGTGGAGGTGGGGGCAGTGGAAATGTTAGCCGGCCATTTTTTTTTTTTTTTTTTTCGTATTCTTTTAGTCTCTCTCTTTTAATTTTTTTTTATAACTTTTTTTTTTTTTTATTTTTTCCAAAAAAAGGNGATGTGCCGATGAGGGGGAGGGTGCATGCCGGTGAGAGGGGGGTGGCTATGGGTTGGGAAGGGGGTTGGGGCGATGGGGTCGGGTGCATTTGTACATCGGAAAACATGCAGAATTAACGAAAATGAAAAGCCGCATTAGTTTGAAACTAACTTAACTGGACGCGTTTCTTTGGTGTTTAAAATATGTTGAGATGTAGAGCATATATAAAATATATGTCAGTGAAATGAATAGCGGACCCCTGCCCCTAGCTTCAAATATGTAAAGTGTCAGTACGGAAATCAGTGTTCCTTCATACTTCTGTTAACGTTTTAGTATTTTTTAATTATGTTTTTTTTTAAATATTAAAAAAAAAAAATGTGTGATCATTCTGAGTAGGCAGCGAATGTAAATAAAAATAGCGCTACTTATTAGAAGAAAAAAAAAATTCCAGTAAAAAGTTTCCAATGACACCGTAAACGTTTTACAAATTTAACGACGCTCAACGATGTCCTTCTGTGGAAATTCTACTTTTTGGGTAAGTGGGATTAATCCAGTGAACTTCATTGTTCTTTTTTTATTATATATAAATACATATATATATATATTTATATATATATATATAAAAATATATATATCGTTGTGTGTGTGTATGTGTTTATATATATATATATATATATATATATATATATATATATATATATATATATATATATACACACATATATATAAAATATATTTTTTATAACAAAATACAAATATATTTCTATTTAAGAATATACAAAATATATCTCTGTCTTTATATATATATATATATATATATATATATATATATATATATAAAAATATATATATATTTGTGTGTGTGTATGTGTATATATATATATATATATATATATATATATATATATATATATATATATATATATATACATACACACATACGTGTAAAATAAATTTTTTATGACAAATTACAAACATGTTCCTATTTAAGAAAATGCAACATAGGTCCCTGTCTGTTCTACTGCGCGGCGGGCAAGGGTAGGGGGGAGTTCTGGTCGGGAGCTGTTGGAGGGTCCGATAGTTCTTTTGGGCCGACACGACGTACAGTGCCGTCTTAAGGCAGGGGCGCATAGTGGGTACTGGCCCAGGGCCCCGCACTTGTAGGGGGCCTCACCTTTCTAGGAAACTCACTCTTATAGAGGCATCATGCTTTACATATTTTTAATGAATAGTAACACATTTTGACAATTTATTTGGATTTGAAATTCCCAGTTTCCCTGTTGGGGGGGAGCAGGAACTGCTTCCCCTCCCCCCCCCCCCACACTGTTTGAGCATGGGACGAGTGCCCCCCCTCCCCTCCCCCTTCTCACGGACCAGGTGTGTTGTGTTGCTAGGGGCGCCCCAGTGCAAATCCTGTGCCTGTTCTTAAGACGGCCTTGGCGTTGTACGCTATCCGCTAAAATCATATTTAAAAAAAACAAAAAAAAAACAAAACAACAATGTTTGTTGTAAATAAAAGCTTATGAACAAAAGACAATAAAACTGTAATGCCTTTGTTGGTGAATTTTAGTGTGTTTAGATACTCTGCCCCCAGCGTAACGTTCTTTGAATCTCACCAACACTATGTCGCTCGCTTTGTCGCAAGAATCGCTGCAGGCAGACGGGCGAGCGCAACGTTCGCGCATCGACTAAAAATCTTATGAAATATCGATTTCCCAAATGGTGGAGCATACGAAGCTACACTTAGAACTATATCGAAAATCGCTCAAAATGCAAATTCAAATGGGTGAGTACGATTCCAAGCGAAATAAGAAATTATCTTTCTTATTTATTTTTAACGGAACAAATAATTGAAGGATAATTTTCAACCAACAAATTCTGTTGTTTTTTTGTGTTGTTTTTTTACAAAATATTTTCAAACAACAGAGCGTTAATTTGGTGCAAGCCCCAGAGGATGCGTAAGTTGACAACTATAGAAATGAACTAAATGTCTGGAGAAATCCCAAGCTGTTCATAAAGCCGAACAAATTTTCACCAAAGGGGCGAATGCCCCGTTAGATAAATAACAAAATAAAGAGAATTTATGGAGTTGAAACAGGGTTACCACCTATGCTTTATAGAAAAAGAAAATTGATGGAGAAATTCCAGACGATGAACAAACAATTGTTTAATCTGATTCATCAATTTTTGCATGCTGATGTAAATGATCAGGTTTGACATTGTTGAACACGCAACCAATGAACAAATCAATAAAATTCCCCCTCCCCCCCCCCCCAATTTTAAAAAAAAAACCAGGAGAAACTGATTTTGGGGGAAGGTGGGGGTGAAAAATTGATACAATTGGTCTCACCAGCCACACCACCGGCTGCAAGTAATAAAGATAATCTATCGTCTCCCGCAGACGGAAAGATGCCACACATACATTATACATTGTGCAACGAGTCTGTGTGCCAAGTTTCAGCTCGATAGGATAACGGGACGTGTGTCAATCAGCCTTCAACAGATCTTGTCACACAACAACAAAGACACACACGAACAAAAGTGAATTTAATATTGAGGATTTAAAAAAAATAAATAAAAATAAAATAAGGTTATTTCAAATGCCTTTGTAATGCCTTTATTGATACCTGAGTAACTTTGTAATGCCTTTATTGATACCTGAGTAACTTTGTAATGCCTTTACTGATACCTGAGTAACTTTGTAATGCCCTTACTTATACCTGAGTGACTTTGTAATGCCTTTACTTATACCTGGGTGACTTTGTAATGCCTTTACTGATACCTGAGTAACTTTGTAATGCCTCTACTTATACCTGAGTGACTTTGTAATGCCTTTACTTATACCTGAGTGACTTTGTAATGCCTTTACTTATACCTGGGTGACTTTGTAATGCCTTTACTGATACCTGAGTGACTTTGTAATGCCTTTACTTATACCTGGGTGACTTTGTAATGCCTTTACTTATACCTGAGTGACTTTGTAATGCCTTTACTTATACATGAGTAACTTTGTAATGCCTTTACTTATACCTGAGTGTCTTTGTAATGCCTTTACTTATACATGAGTGACTTTTCAATGCCTTTACCGATACCTGAGTGACTTTGTAATGCCTTTACTGATAACTGAGTAACTTTGTAATGCCTCTACTTATACCTGAGTGACTTTGTAATGCCTTTATTGATACCTGAGTAACTTTGTAATGCCTTTACTGATACCTGAGTAACTTTGTAATGCCTTTACTGATACCTGAGTAACTTTGTAATGCCTTTACTTATACCTGAGTAACTTTGTAATGCCTTTACTTATACCTGAGTGACTTTGCAATGCCTTTACTGATACCTGAGTGACTTTGCAATGCCTTTACTTATACCTGAGTGACTTTGTAATGCCTTTACTTATACCTGAGTGACTTTGTAATGCCTTTACTTATACCTGAGTGACTTTGCAATGCCTTTACTTATACCTGAGTGACTTTGTAATGCCTTTACTTATACCTGAGTGACTTTGCAATGCCTTTACTGATACCTGAGTGACTTTGCAATGCCTTTACTTATACCTGAGTGACTTTGTAATGCCTTTACTTATACCTGAGTGACTTTGTAATGCCTTTACTTATACCTGAGTGACTTTGCAATGCCTTTACTTATACCTGAGTGACTTTGTAATGCCTTTACTTATACCTGAGTGACTTTGCAATGCCTTTACTGATACCTGAGTGACTTTGCAATGCCTTTACTTATACCTGAGTGACTTTGCAATGCCTTTACTTATACCTGAGTGACTTTGCAATGCCTTTACTTATACCTGAGTGACTTTGTAATGCCTTTACTTATACCTGAGTGACTTTGCAATGCCTTTACTGATACCTGAGTGACTTTGCAATGCCTTTACTTATACCTGAGTGACTTTGTAATGCCTTTACTTATACCTGAGTGACTTTGTAATGCCTTTACTTATACCTGAGTGACTTTGCAATGCCTTTACTTATACCTGAGTGACTTTGTAATGCCTTTACTTATACCTGAGTGACTTTGTAATGCCTTTACTTATACCTGAGTGACTTTGCAATGCCTTTACTTATACCTGAGTGACTTTGTAATGCCTTTACTTATACCTGAGTGACTTTGTAATGCCTTTACTTATACCTGAGTGACTTTGTAATGCCTTTACTTATACCTGAGTGACTTTGTAATGCCTTTACTGATACCTGAGTAACTTTGTAATGCCTTTACTTATACCTGAGTGACGGTGCAAAGGACTTAATTTTTATTAATCAAGGGAAATAATTTTTATTAATCAAGAGACTTAATATGTTTTTGTTTTTTTACTGCCGTTACCCCTTAAGACAAACCATGTATCCACTGCTGAGTCTGTGCAACATAAATGACACCCAAGCTCTGATGACCATTTGGACATAATGACAGGGGAAAGGAAATAATACCTCTGTGTATACCACGTTATAATAATAGGGGACGCGGTGAAAGATTTTGTCAAACTCCTTGACGAGAGGTAAAAGGGTCTGGGAAGTAATTGGCTGGCGTTACAAGAGAGGGAGGGGGGGCGAGATGAGGGGCGCAGGACAAGAGGAAGGTTTGCGGAGCAAGAGACCGGGGCATAGATGAAACATGACCGGTGGGGTGGGGGGGCAGGGGGGAGGGGCTTGACATGTTTAGAAAATCCGTGTCAGAATACATTTGTTATATCAGCAAACGCAGCAATCGATGCGCATAATTGGCCCCTGTGGGAGATGGCGATCAGAAGTACGGGATACAGCCAGCTAGCGTTATGAGTTTTAGACGCTGGCAATGGTGCAGTGAAAGGTGTGATGATTCCACTACTTCGCAAAGTTTCCATGACATTAGTAATAAATAATATCAGTGATTTTTTTAAAATTAGAAGTACTTTTATATCTTGACAGTGCAGCGGTGTTGATTTCAGTTTGTTTTGGGGAGTTGGGGGCGAGGGGCATTTCAGATGTTCGGGTGGGCATTTTAGATGTTTGGGTGGTCATATCAGATGTTCGTATGGGCATTTCAGATGTTCGTGTGGGCATTTCAGATGTTAGTGTGGGCATTTAAGAAGTTCATGTGGGCATTTAAGAAGTTCGGGTGGTCATATCAGATGTTCGGGTGGTCATATCAGATGTTCGGGTGGTCATATCAGATGTTAGGATGGGCATTTCAGATGTTCGGGTGTTCATTTCAGATGTTCGGGTGGGCATTTCAGATGTTCGTGTTGGCATTTCAGATGTTCGTGTGGGCATTTAAGAAGTTCATGTGGGCATTTCAGAAGTTCGGGTGGTCATATCAGATGTTTGGGTGGTCATATCAGATGTTCGGGTGGTCATATCAGATGTTAGGATGGGCATTTTAGATGTTCGGGTGGTCATTTCAGATGTTCGGGTGGGCATTTCAGATGTTCGGATGGGCATTTCAGATGTTCGGATGGGCATTTCAGATTTCGTGTGGGCATTTCAGATGTTCGGATGGGCATTTCAGATGTTCGGATGGGCATTTCAGATGTTTGGGTGTCATATCAGATGTTCGGATGGGCATTTCAGATGTTTGGGTGGTCATATCAGATGTTCGGATGGGCATTTCAGATGTTTTGGTGATCATATCAGATGTTAGGATTGGCATTTCAGATGTTTGGGTGGTCATATCAGATGTTCGGATGGGCATTTCAGATATTTGGGTGGTCATTTCAGATGTTCGGGTGGGTATTTCAGATGTTCGGATGGGCATTTCAGATGTCGGATGGGCATTTCAGATGTTCGGATGGGCATTTCAGATGTTCGGATGGGTATTTCAGATGTTTGGGTGGTCATATCAGATGTTCGGATGGGCATTTCAGATGTTTTGGTGATCATATCAGATGTTCGGGTGGGCATTTCAGATGTTCGGAAGGGCATTTCAGATGTTCGGATGGGCATTTCAGATGTTCGGATGGGCATTTCAGATGTTCGGACTACTGTCGCGTTTAATCGTGGAAGGTGGGGACGAAAATCTCCGCCCGCCCGTAGGGCGGCACCGTGGAAACTACCCTAGCTACGCCGCTGGATGACCAGGACCAGAGAGAGAAAATCGTGCGGCGTCTAGGAAGGGGTTGAAAACACTCCCCAGAATTTTTTGACAAATTCAAAATCATGGGGTGCAGTGTGACGTCATCGTTGTTTTGTTCATAAAATTCATTGCAGGAACTGGAGATTTAATGAATGGGGGGGGGGGGGGGGGGGGGCAGAGCATCTATCAGATTGCAACTTAGGCATTTTGGCATACATAACCAGAATTCGCTGAGCTTGTGGCGCGCATCAGGGTATTCTTTTGCCCAAA
This sequence comes from Lymnaea stagnalis, assembly GCA_964033795.1. Lineage (NCBI taxonomy): Eukaryota > Metazoa > Mollusca > Gastropoda > Lymnaeidae > Lymnaea > Lymnaea stagnalis. Next base: position 121,109 of record CAXITT010000618.1, on the reverse strand, counting down.
CTTTGTTTCGCCATATGGTAATGTCATATTAATCGGCTTGTGGTGAGAGAAAGCAGCAATCAAGGGCTCCAAAGTGAATGCCGGGGGACGGGGTGTTGGGATGGTGGTCATTGTGCCCTTTCCCATAGAGTTTAAGATAAATTAAAAATGCAGTGATGCATTTTGGCGCGTACCTAAATTAAGTTTCGCATCATTCTGCCCTTACTTGGAGATCAACAGAATTAAGGTGGCTCTTGACCTTGTTGCGCTTATACACCAATGCTATACTTTAAATTGTTACTAAATAGTATTGTTGTTTATTAATATTTTGTTATTTAAACTGTTCATTTCGTTTGGCCTTTTCATTAATAAAAGAATTTTTAAAAATATATACTTCCATACGAAAAGGTAGCCGCCCCAAAAGCAGGTAGGCACACTAATTACCTTCCTAAATATTTCCAAGTTATACCAGATACAATAACAGAAATATTCTGTTTTGTAGGCAAGGTCTAAATGACGAATTTTATAAATTGCTTATACATGGCAAAATGATACAAATCACTCTAATTAACACCAACACCCTGTCCTATTTTAAAAGTTGATCTTATAGTGTAAAGAAAGAGAAATTCAAAATAGCGGCATATATAGCGATGGAATTTTAGTTTATTTTTGTATTGGTCAGAGTATAGGCCACACTTTTGCCCATAATGAAAGTCTCTTTTAAGCTAGATTATGTGCCTTTTGTGTCTTTGTTTTTGTCTTTAATGTTACTTAAGTTTCATTCAAGTCCGAATTCCTTGTATAACCGGCTAGAACAGTGGTTCTCAACCTTCCTAATGCCACAACCCTTTAGTACAGTTCCTCATGTTGCGGTGACCCCCTAACCATGAAATTATTTTCATTGCTACTTCATAAATATGTGTTTTCCGATGGTCTTAGGCTACCCCTGTGGTCGTTCGCCCCCCGCCCCCCCCCCCAAGGGGTCACGACCCACATGTTGAGAACCGCTGGGCTAGAACACCGTGAGCTGATCTGCTATCTGCGAGTCTCTTGGGTTTTTTTTGTGTTATGTCGTCGCAGCCTTAACCCCATGTGTTGATGTTTGTGGAGAGAAAGTACAAAAAAAAAATTAATGGTGGGGTGGGACGGGGCTAGGCTTGGGTTTCAGTGAGGTTAGCGGTGGGATGGATTGGGTTGCAATGGGAAGGGGGTCAGGACACATGCGTGCAAGGGAAAGAGAGACGCACTCTGCTCCTGTCGAATCTGGAGAAGTAGGCCGCGAAGGCCGGGATTCTTCCAATTGGGAAGTTCGTGACCTTTACACGGTGAGAAATCGGCTTGTCAAAGGAGATCTTGGAAACGGGTATTTTGGAGTGTAGCGAATTCGGCGAATAGAAACGAAGCTGAATAATTTTTTAACTATACTTTTGGGAATGTTTAAGAGTTGATTTGTTAAAAAAAAATGGGTTCGGAATTTTAAAATATTTTTTTTAAAATGTATCGATACTTAATTCTTGGACCCAGATGATATTCCCGATAACCGATTACATTTTATTGTTCCATAATGAACTGTTCGTATTTGGAAATAATTCGGTTACCCCGATTGGGACAGCTTGGTGGTCAGTTTGCCAGTGTACCTTTAGTATCGTCACGTGTGTATCAGCCGTGTGGCGCCACTGAGGCAACAACTTTTCGATGATTGTCGGTTATAGAAAATAAACGATATTGAATGTATTTGAATATACTTTTATATTGCTTATGTTATCTTGACATTATTTTGACAACCGGTGAAGTGGAATAGTCCAAATTAAACAATCCGGTTAAGTGGAATATTCCAAATTTATCAACTGGTTACATAGAAAAGTCCAAATTGGACAACCAGTGAAGCAAAATAGTCCAAAAATTTGACATTCGGCGAAGTCAAGTATTCCAAATTTAACAACCGGTTAAGTAAATAGTCCAAATTTAGCTACCGGTTTAGTAAAATAGTCCAAATTTACAAACCGGTGAAGTAGGATAGTCCAAATTTATAAACCATTTAAGTAGAATAGTCATAATCTTCTAGCTGGTAAAGTAGAAAAATCCAAATTAAACAAACAGTTAAGTAGAATAGTCTAAATTTGATGACTTCAAACATTTGCGACATTGGGTTCCAGAACCCGTCCTATGGATCAAGAGGAATCTTGAATGTCTGGTGCGAATCATTTCAATTGCTAATATATGCCTATATCTTTAGTTTAACCGCTAGATACGGCGCAAATCGTACTCACAACATACTTTAATGCCATTTAAAAGTTAGCTTACTATTTTTTTTTAAAGATCTTTTTCCATTAAAAAAGCGAACTTAAAAAAAACAAAAAAAACAAAAAAAAAAAAACAACTTTTTCGTATAAAACATTTAAAAAAAGTAAAAAAAA
>CAXITT010000618.1:54010-105486 GCA_964033795.1 Lymnaea stagnalis | reverse complement strand
AAAAAATAGTTAACAAAAAATTGATAGAAAGAAAAATAGAAGATTTAAAATTTTTTTATTAAAATTTAATTGAACGGAAATTTGGTCGAATCTTTTTTTTTTTTTTCTTTTCAGTTCACACGTTAAAGTTCCAACAAGTTCCTTTTTTGAACGTACTTAATTATAAAGTAAACAAAATAATGTCGTCCTAAAAGAAATTTGAAGGAAAATTTTAACGTGAGAACTGAAAAAATAAAAATATTCGACCAAATTTCCGTTCGATCAAATTTCCTTCGATCAATTTTCCGTTGACGAAATTTCTTTCGATCAAATTTCCGGATACGGTTTAAAAAAAAAAAAATGTTGGTAATTTGGATGAGTTAAACGGAAATTTCATTTTATTGCATTGGTTACCCAGACTACATTACAAACTTGAAAATGGATGAGTTGTAGAATTTTCTCTCTCTTTCTCAATATCTCTCTGTCTATCTGTCTCTCTGTCTCTCTCTCTCTCTCTCTCGCACACACACTCTCTCGCTTGCTCTCTCTCTCTCTTTCTCTCTCTCGCTCTCATAATAACATAACATTTAAAGCAAATAATTTTGCATACGTTTTGGATAAAGTTGAGAATATCGTGAGATGTAAATAAAACAAACCAAAAATGGTTGCATAATTTGAGTGAAATTGTTCTTCTTCTTCTTAAAGAAACAAAAAATGAACCAGATTGGCGATAGAATCTAACTTTTTTATGTAAGTTTTACAAAGGGCAAAATATTTTCTAGGACATTTGGAGTTGTATCATGTCTTGTAGATGCTTTAATCACTAAAATTGTTATTATTATTACTAATTTAATCCTATAAATATAGGCGTCTCTGGGTCGGCGCACTCAAATACTTGTCTCGTAATGAAGGCCACGGTCAAGGTTACAGCGATGTGTTACTTGTGTACATCCATCCGTGCACATTCTTGACCCGCAACCCTCAAAAGATTAACTTTATTTAAACCAGTAATGAGGTTGATTAAAAAAAAAAGTGTTTTTTTTTATTTTTTATTTTTAACTTGTTAGGTCACGAGTTTCTTTTCAGTAAAACTTAGATCTATATAAGAGATAATAATTTTTTTTTTTTTTTTTTTTTTTTTTTTTAATTTTTTTTTTTTTTTTTGTTTTTTTTAAAAAAAATTTTTTTTTTTTTTTTTTTTTTTTTTTTTTAAATTTCTTTTTTGAGTTTGAGTTTTCGAAAGAAAAATATCAAACCTTGAACTTGCTATTTTTTGTGACTTCTCGTTATTCCACGTTTTCATTTTAATTTAAGTCTGTTTGTAGCCTCTATCTAGCCTAGGGTTCCTAAGTTTTCGCCTTTCCCATGATCTTCAGGTTGTTTTTTGTTGGTTTTTTTCGATGTAATATCGTAGAACAGGTGTCTCCAAACTACAGCTCGCGGGCCGGATGCGGCCCGCGAGGCCCTCTCATGCGGCCCGTGGAGACCTTTTGTGTACGGAAAAAAATTACGGAAATTTACGTGTATCCTGCCAAGATAGCCGCCGCTTACGTAAACGTTATGTTTTTGCCGAATTAAAATAGAGTCGTGCAGCAGCACGTTATCTTTCCAACCGATCACTACATTGCCAAACCATATTCGTTGCTTAGTTTTTCTACTTCCAGAAATGTCTACTATTTTGGCATCCAGGAAAAAATTTCACCATTCCCACTAATACAGGTGTTCATGTGTAGTGTATCAATGTGTTATTAAATAATAACTGAAAATAATAATACTAGGCGATCCGCGGTGTAGCATACGCCGCGAGCTTGTTGGGGTGTGCGCATGGCTGGCAAGCGAGGGTGGATATAGCCCGCCAAACATTGGTGGCAGCAATGCGTGAACTTCCCATCTACTAAAGTTACTTGACAAAAACATTAACTCAAGTTACGCACATTTAAGGATGCCGAATTTGCTACACCCCCCCCCCTATTTTTTTCCTGATACGTCACTGCACACTTTTTATTTCACGCCCATGAACTATATAAATATACCCAACCCGCGGCTTAGCATACGACGCCGCGAGCTTGTTGGGGTGTGTGCATGGCTGGCAAGCGAGGGTGGTGCAGGAGGGAGGGGGGTGGTGGTAGCTCCACCGCAGTGCGCATGTCTCGAGGCCAACAATGGTGAGGCAAGTGAAGGGAGGGTTTGCCTGCTTCTTGCTTGCTCTATATATATCTATATATAGCCTGCGTCGTCGTCTTCTTGCTTCTTGTCCTAGTTTCGCTTGCGAATTATATATATCTATATATATATATATATNTGAGAAATGTTAATAATCAATATAATATAGGCCCACCCATATTTTTCATGCCCGTGAACTACAAAGAAAATAATTATCATATTAAATTTATTTATAATTATAATTCCTACATTTTAAAGATATATATATACTTGATACCAGTGGCGACGCTACACAACGTCCCGCCGGGTCCCAGGACCTGGTAAAAAAACTTTGGACCTGGCAAATGACCTGGTAAATTTTTATTAGTTACTAATAATTTATATATGCCCATTAAGCGTAAACTACATTACATGTAAGAGAACTTCCATTTTAAATGCCTTTATATGTTTAAATTTTTGGGACCCGCCAAATTTTTTTAAGACCTGCAGGGACCCAACATGTTAAATTTGATGGCGCCGCCACTGCTTGATACGCGCATAAAGGCAGATATATTTTTTTATATTTAAATTGATTCGATTTCCATACAATAATACACAATTACCATCTATGGAGCACATAAAATCAGAGGTTTTTTGTTTTTTAAATAGGGATATATTGTATACGGTGACCAGATTTTTTATTGGGGGGGGGGGGGAGAGGATAAAGGCCTCCCACTCCAAGTCAAAAAGACACTTTCCTGACGGGCAAAGAACGACTTCATTGGTGCACATCATGTAGTGTTCTGTATAAAGAGCTTCCGGTTAGCAACAAGACGGCTGACTCGCAAATTTGTGTGGGTACCGAAATTTATTAAAAATGAGAAAGCGTTGAATGAATTTCAATATAAATATGTAAAATCAATGCGGGACGCTTGTGTAAGACAACGGTTGTAAGCGAAACTGTAAAATCCGAAGATGAAGTCCCGAAGTCGATCTGACGCTGATACCAATATCATTTCAGCAACTACTGCGACGCAGTTAGTTCCAGGATGTATTGACAATTTCCATTCTTTCAGATCCACTGGCTGCATGGAGAGTGTTGTATCTGCTGCATTGGGCAACAGCTGGTCTTTATAAAATACCGCCCAGGCTAAGTAGCTGGGCTGGTGAAGACACTTGATGGGGAGCAGAGCATTTTTTTTTCTTAAAACAAGGAAAGTTAATAGAAGGGAGACTCCACCACTTCGCTTCGCAGAATGGAACGTAAGAACCATGTGTCCTGGATTTGACACCGACCTAGAAATCAGAGATTGGTATATCGTCACTGAGCACCGTTTCAGCTGCCGAACAGCCCTGTATGAACAAGTCAAAAAGAAGAAGGTGCTCGAAACGAAGCCCTTGCAAAAATTTTTAAAAAAAATGGAAGGGCAAATGTAACACGGAGCCCAGGTCCATCTGCGAAAAGTGCAGCCGAGACTGCCACTCCTGGATCGACTTCGTAAGCCATTTGATGAAGTGTCCAAAGCTCGCGATTGTCTCGCGAAAACTGAAGGATGCCATGTATGTAGTATACTGTATGCTACGGCCGTAGTGAAAAAAAAAAGAAAGATATTTACACAACTGACGTATGTCAGAAATATGGGGCATTAACGGGTGAAGTGTAATGATTCATTTCATAATCATGACACACTAATATTTCTTAGATGAGTTGATAGCTCTCGGGACATCAGGATTTAAAAAAATAAAACATATAATGAAACTTGTCACATGAATCATTGAAATTGCATTGGACAACCAACATATGTTTCAATGTATCGACTTTCTGTTGCGATTTATCTGGTGTCCGCATGTTGTTTTAACAAGAGAAAAGACTCTTACAGTGAGAGCATTTGTCCTTGTCTAGGGAAAGGTACGCAGAAGGACTGTCCCGGGTAAACCAGGATGTCTGGTCACCATATATCATATCTTAGCGGTGTCCATTAAAAAAAATGTTTCACAACCAATCTATCGGACATATGATGCCCAACACAATAACCGACACTGGCATTTATATACAGCATCTGCGAGCGGTCCGTGGCTATCGTCTTTGTTTAAATTACATCTATTCCCTGAATTCAGAGCCATCGTTTGCCTTTGGGGACCCCTTGCTTCTTTTTGGTTTTATGGTCCCTGCATTCAAAGTTGACAGTTTAAATCGTTTCCACATGAAAACTTTGGGGTCCTTAATAAATTACGGGAGACCCTCTTCAACCACAGGGGCGTCGAGGGTTGAAGTTGAAAGGCCCACACGACGGCTCTGCCTGAATTAGATGTCCTAAAAGTGATATGTTTTTTTAAAAATTATTATTCAGACTATTTCTAAATACTAATTATGCATTCATAGCTAAATAACTTATTAGAAATAAATTATAGAAAATAGATTGACCCCAAATTGTAGTCTGATCATCGCTGCTTACGGTGCTAGCCGACATTGGATTTCACTGGAGTGCATTTATTTTTGCAATGTTGAAATATTTTGCGACATCCAACAATACATACGGTACAGACGTGAACATTTTACCATATTTTGCTTTGAATGGTTTCGAAGCGTCTATTTTTCTTTTTCCAAATGTAACTTATAGTTGTAAAGCTGTTTCTAAAGAATTGATAGCCTAATAAAAGAGTAAATACCGTTGAGTGAGTTAAGAAGAAGGTAGTATACACCAAGAGCAGATTATTTTTCAGAAATATTTTGTACGTATTGCCCTAGCCGCCTAGGCTGGCCTAGGCCTATGCCTTTGCCTTTAGTAGAGACTATTACTATTAGTTTAGTAATTAGTCATTAGTGCATATACTACATAATATAAATAAATATATTAAAATTTTAAAAAATACTGGTTGAGTCTGCTGACGGTGCAGTACAATATTCATCAATTTGTATGTAGCCTACGCTTTATGCACAGAGAATAGGAACTAAAAACGTGACAGGATTTTTAAAAAAATCACTATCAACCATTCAGATTCAGAGCACTTAAAAAGCTAAATATCTTAATTAAGTGTGACAGGGGAAAAAAGTGTGTGTGGGGGGGGGGGGTGTTAAGATCTCTCATACTCATACTACTCATACTCATACTCATACCTACAAATTTAGACTTAACAGTGATGCTGATGTTGCGCTTTCTAAGAAACTTTCTGTTGTGATGGATGTATTCTAACTGATGATGTCACTTTTATAAATTAAATATACTGTGTATACTGTATAGTAAACTGTGTTTTAGATTAAATTTTAAAAAGTTATTTCAGTTCTTAGTTGTTGTTTTTTTAGTTTGAAAGTATGATGTAGTTTAGGTGGGGTATGGGGTCTGAGCTTTGTGAAAGGGGGGTGAAAGGGGTAAAAATTGTTAAAAAATAGGAGGGCGTTCTGTATGGATGGCCCCTTAGGCCGCATTATAGTTTCTTAACTTTTATACTTAGACTGTACTACTTTTTCAAAACTTTCAGTCTTTGGTAATCTCATATTTAGTAAATTTTATATAGTATATCTTAAATTTTAGCCTTTTCAACAGTGGCAGCTTGTGTATAGCACTGTGGAACTGCATCATCCTCTATTTTGACTTAAAATTAATTGATAACACACAGTAAACAGTGTTATGATTTTTTCCTTACTCTCTTTTTATGATAAATAATTCACCACATCAGAGGTCATTGTCATTCATCTCACTGGTGAAAAAAAAACCAAATACTTGCATAGAACTGTGTAAGGCATAGTTCTAGTAATGTGGTGTTTGGTTGTTCCTATCATATGCACATATCAGAAGGAAGAATAAGGCCCACAGTAGATGGAAGCACTGTTGCTCACGCAAAAATAAGAAACTTCCAAAATATAATATATATAAACTAGCAGCTGACATCTACCAAATAAACCATGTTCTTCTTTTAATATTATGTAGCTTTAGTGTGGTCAGAGTGTAGTAACACTAAGTACTAAGAAACTTATCTGATCACTGTTAATTATATAATATATAAATTTTAAAATGAAAATTCAAATTAGAACAAAATCAAATTTTAAACACAGTCCCCCCACACCCCCTTTTCAATTTTTTTACATTCACAAATGACACCTGACTTTTTTCAGGCGAGTCATATCCCACAGGTTTTGAATCACTACCAAAATTTATAAACATAATAAAAATCCAACATGGAGTAGGTATGTGTTAGTGTTGCTGATCTCTGGTTGGTAGCAGTTTTCAAAATTCTTATACCAACGTTCTCAAATTTAAAAAATAAATATTTGTATCAATATCATGGCGATACAATCGCCATCATAACCTTTTTTCAGTTGAGACAATCACTTCACTTATTAAGTGAGTTTTAAATGAAATTATTTTTTTTGAAATCAATGACAAAACTTAGAAATAATACACACACACAAACTTGGGCTACTTAGTACCATCAGCCATCAGCTTGTGAAATGAAATATTAATTTTAAATAGAAAGTTCCATGGTCATAACCAAATATGCATCTTGCCAAGACAAATGTATACACAAAATTCACACCAGTTTGAAAAATTACATTTCAATTATAATTTTCAAGGCTTTGCAATTTCATTTAGTTTGGCATCAATTGTCAGTCAGATTTGTATTCTTATTTATTTAATTCAGGTAAATTGTAAAAAAGATGTATGGTTCTATATTTATCCCGACGCATTATAAAAAAAATAGAAAATACCTTTTTTTAAAATTTTTATCCCAGACCTGGTTCTGTTTTTTGCCGTTTGTACAATTATGCAATATTTCCTGGTATCCCGGTCAGTTCCCCGCTCAGCACTTATCTTAATGCAGCTTATGAAGAAGGGGAGATAACCAGTTTATACATTTAAAAACTCTAAAATATTATCACTTGTTAATGGCCATTAATTGACAAATCTAAAATACAATAATATTACTGAAGAGCTCTTCGTAATGACCACATATGTTGACCAAAAAATATTACAATAAATACAAGTCTTCAAAAAATATGCTCTTTCCTTAGCAGGCCAATTGAATTTACAATGCTAAAATAAGAAATTAACTGGACAGCTCTTGCTAACCCAGGAGTTAGTCAGGTCACAACTACAATACACACCATTACCATTTAAGCTATGCCTGTTGAACATTATGTTGACCAAATATAATTCATACCCATTAGCACAATGATTAATGGTCCTGTTATTGATTTGAATCTTCATCTGTGTAAATTCCAATTACAGGATTCCAGTTTGACTCTGAACTCCTCGTGGCCAAGGTTTACACAATGTTTCCAGTCTACCGCCCTTGTCTACATACCTGCCAGTGTTCTATGGATCAGCTCCATCTTCTATATCCCCTACCTCCTGACACGGGACGCAAGTACTCCTGCACCAAATACTTTCCTGTCATTCTGCAAAACGGTAAATAAAAGGATTATATAAAATCAAACATTTCAAGAAGATTAATGGTCATACAACATGGTTAAACTACTGTTAAAATTTCTGCTTGCAATAGTAGTATGTCATATGCTTGTCAGTGATACTCTAGGGCTGAGGAATTCTGTCTAAAAAAATATCTGCCTTGCATACATGTGAATTATTTAAATCTATGTCCGAAGCTGAGAAAAGTGGGAATCACTTTGTGTTGAACCCACTTCTAAAAAATTTTTTTGGACTAGAAAGGGAATACAATTTATCTTTTTGGTTATAACTGTTAATTATAAATCTTTAAAAAGCTGTACAAGAAATGTCTTTAAACAAATAAGTAGAACATAGGACATCAAAATCAAAACCAGATATTGTGACTTCAGTTCAGGGGAGTTAGAGAATGCCACTTGCAAAATAGATAAGAAAAAAAAGGATTGCATTTGCCAGATGTTGGACCATATTTAAAGATAAACAGGGCCCTAGTGGTTTAATATAGTAATGAAGGCCCTCCTACGTTGTCTAAAATAAAAGTTTAACCTGAAAAAAAGGTAACGCAATTCTTTTTTTTTCTCAAGGGCCCACGATCAATTTATTGATCATTTTGGCTCCTGGTTTGAATTCAGAGTTAGCCTTCTCTTAGATGAGTTGCCTTCCAAGGCTAACGTGTCCCATCCACCCGGGGTGCTTGGGACTTTGCTTTGGCGAGGATTGAACTCCAGACCACCACTGGTTGGAGTGAGTCAGTTTAGACTACTCAATCTAATTTTACTGCATAATTTGTAGTAACATAAACATATAAAATGAAAAAAAATTTAAGGAAATTTGAAATCTTAGATTGGACATAAATATTACAGAAATATCTTGTATGACACAAACAGAGATGGTAGTCACTAACCCAGGCTCTCATCAGGTGGAAGCAAAAAAGACTCCACCTCCACCCATCAGGACCTTAATCAACATTGAGTCTATTAGTAAAAATTATCATAATCTTATTTGAATGTTTAAAGTTTATTTAGGGGAGCCTAAATAAAAAAATATGAATAATCTTTTGCCTCCAGACAATATCGTTCCTGTTAGCTATTATCATGACAGCAGTGACGATAAAAGAGGCAATCAACCCTTATACATACCCAGCTGAAGTAGACAATATGACTGTATCAACCACAGCACATTTTGTGGAGCATGTTCTTGAGGGACTAACTTTTGTAAGTAGGCCAGCTTATTTTTCACTTTTGTTTTTCTCACAATTAATATACTATTAGTTTTTTGTTGTTGAAATTGATTGAAATTTCGATGTCACTTAAGGCCCCATTGGTCGGGTAGATGATACATTGTAGTCAATCCAGAGTTAAAATTTGAAATAAAAAGATCCAAAGTTGTGAGTGTGCTATGAACTGGTGTGGGTGCATGATTAGGTTGGTTTATGGAAAAGTTGTTGATCATGAGTTGGTGAATAGCTTTGTGAGAGCCAGTTGTGACAGGTCAGGTTATGAAATGTCAATGAGCAATGTGAAGAATAAATGCATTGTGAATACGGGGACGCAAGTTAGTTATGTAAAGTTCTTTCATATAGCTCTATTGGGGAATATGCTATTTGTTGTAGTGTCAAATTTGCAAGTTCTCATTTGTCGCTGTCAGTCAGTGTGTCGCAAACTGTCGTGTAGTGTCCTTTAGAATGGATATAATGATGTTACATAGTGAACCTGCAGGAGTGTTTGATTTAAGAACTTTTTCAACCTAATGTTGTTCTGCTTTTTGTTATGAAGTGTGGATGGAAAAAGATGAGATAATTCCCTAAAGTTTCAATAGACAGGGTTGTTCACCTAGACAATATTGAGCCTGTCAAACTCCTGGCAGGAAACTCATCTACTGTGGGAGGTTTTTGTTATTATTAGCTATCTTCAACAATGAATACCTGTTTATTTTTAAAATATAAAAGAAAAAATACCCAAAAATACTAAGTTATAAATAGTAGACCTATATTAAATTTCTTGGGAGATATTTATCTTTTATTTAGTCATACCGACCAAGTAATATTTATAAATTTGTTAAGTCCAAAAGCATGTTTATATTTTTATTGAAGTTCTTCATTATCTCCAGGTTTTGGCTGGAGTCATTTCTCAACTAGAAAGAAGAAGTTGTATCATAACATCCGGTGTTCTCTTTAACTACTGGCTTATTTTGCTGATCTGTGACATTGTTCCACTGTACACATTTGTAGAGCTTCAGGTGGGTAGGGTTGCACTGCCAATATTCTTTAATGTACAACTTTCTTTAGCCAATAAGCCAATATCCTCTATCAACCCATTCAACAGTCAAATCCTGATGTGCTACTTACACATTGGTGTATGAAAATCTGAACTCTTATCTTAAAAATGAAAGTGTCGCACAAGAGAAGGAGAAGTATTTCATTTTTGTAATTTTTCTATGGTACCAGTAATAATTATGATTAGTCAGATGCTGAAATTTGACATTTAAGAATTTACACAAGATAATACAAACTTGTAAAATAATGTTAAAAAAAACACGCAAAAGTTTCATCCATAAATGCTTCACTTATTTCATCTAGACTGATTAAATTAAAATATAGATTTTTGTTTAAAAACCCTCAATCTTTTTAAGGTGGATTAGGAGTTGTTCCCCTTTGGTGGGGAATTCAATGAGTCAAAATTGTGAGAAGACTGGGATCCTGGTAGTCATATTGTTACCCTGTACAATAACGTTTTATCAAAATGTATTCTTAAACATATGGTCTCTATAAGGTTTTCATAATATTTGATTTTTATGTAAATTACAGCTCTAAGCATTAAATTGTAAATTCTCATATGAGCTTCTAAACATCGAAAGGCAGCATCTTAAGTTGCTCTCGAATATTAATTGTAAGCCTTTCCCTCACTTTTCATTCATATAAAAGACTCGTGTGTTTTCACAGTTGTATCATGAAGACCACTCCAGATTTGTCTTCCTCACAGTGGTCATGTGTTTAGTGTTTGCCCAGCTTTGTCTCAATTGCTTTGCTGACATCAAGCTCTACACCAGCAATAGATACACAGATGGGGTGAGTGTAACTGTGCATAACAAATGATTTATACTATACAGTGCATGCACAGTATCAAAAGTTAACAGGTGCGGTTGGTAATGTCTTGGTTCGGTACTTCTCTCAACGGGCCACTTATTTTGGCAGAAGCCTTTGCCAGAGTTCATATAATTTGATACAACTTCCATTTTAAATAAGATCGATTAAAAATTTTAATAGCAGAGTTTGACATGTTTCCGGGAGTAAACCCAAGTTTTTTTAATTTAAAAAAATTAATAAATCCAAATACATTTTCTGTGTCTACCTTTTTGAGTGGAGAAGGAAGGGTTTGGGTTGTCAAGGCTTGAATGAGGGGATATTTTAATGAAAGGTAACTTCTTAACCACATCGAAATAAAAATTAATAATCACAGTACAGAGCAAGTAGAGACATATTTGTAAATAGGTGTCACCATTTATAATAAACTGACGTGGCATGAACACAGCTAAATTCTGTATAAAAAAAGTCAACCCAAAACTTGTCTATTTCTATCTTTAAAAAATTGTACAATTTCGGGGTAAACAAACAAGTTATTAACTTATTCTACCATGCAACAATTGGAAGCCTACTAAACTTCAGTGTTACCTGCTGATGTGGGAATTCATCGTCTGACATCAAACACCAATTTGAAAGACTATAATCAAGAAAAGTACTAACATAACACATACTGAACATCCTTCACTTGAGGAACTATTTGAAGAAAAATGCTGTTGTAAATCTTTTAAAATGTGGATGATACATCCTTCCCACTTCATCATAGATACCTAAGATCAGCTCGATCAGGGTGAATTCTCTCTCTTAAAGTTAGGACCAAATTCTTTTGATATGCAAATTCTTTTGTTCTTTAGTATGTACGAATTTACCAGCATGCTCCCACAGTGGTTATCAAATCAAAATGATCACTATTTAAGTCATTATTGTCACTAAAATGGCTCATTTCTTCACTAGAAAAATACTCTAGATATCTTGTGTTTAATTTTTATAATTTTAAAATGTTGTCTTGGTTTAAATATATATTTATTTATATGCTGAAAATGAATACCGGGATATGTACAATGTATTCAAAAAACATTTCCATTTGTTTGGATCAGTAAAGAAACTTATTTTATCTTGTCTTAAAATACCCTGACATCTTGTTTCCATTTTTAATGATACAGAAAGACTGCCCGGAGGTCACTGCATCATTCCCTTCCAAGTTATCATTTTCTTGGATAACAAGGTGATCTATCAGACAATTTATGTATTCTTTCATAATAATATGTCAATGTTTTTGGAATAGAACAAATTTTGCAGCACTTCTTTGAATGTATTCTTTCTGGTTCACAATGCAAAGATTTAAAATGGTTTTTGTTAGTCATAAGGAAGAAAAAGCATTTTGTGGAGTGTGTTATGAGAGCATTTATACCCAAACACATTTAGTTCTCATCACTTGCTGACAGCCTACCACAGTTGATGGGCAGGTATCATGGTATTCACTGGGGTCAAGCACCTCATTCCTCTCCCATTTCAAATTTAAAGAACACTTGCAGAAGAAGGGGACAGTAACTGTTAATCACTATACCTCGTCTCACCGCAAGTGTTAAAGGAGGTCTATCCTTTAACATAAAAAAATATCTTTCAAATTTTGGCACATTTGATCATTTCAGACTTATACTAACTGGATACAAGCGCCCTTTGACCTCAGCTGACCTTTGGCATTTAAATCCACGCGACTCCAGTGAAACTGTAGTAGCCAGATTTAACAGGGCTTGGCTGCATTACAATCCAATAAAGAGGTAAAAGTTAAAATACTTTTTAAATTCAAAATTGATATCATTGTGTTGTTAAAATCTTTCTGTACATTTGGTAATTGACATCAGCAGCCTTTTAGTTTTTTTTCTTAAACTGAGTACACCATAAAGCAATGATGTACCATCTCCAAGTATATATCGATCCAAGAAATATCTCTTGACATATAGCAAACTGATGATGGGTTCTTTTTATTCTTTATGATAATATGTCTTCAGATTTGATCATCAAAGCAGTTGGCAGTCGGTGAACAGTGGATCTGGACATTCCAACAATGATCACTCTGGCTCTGATAAAGTGTCAAGCAATGGTGAGTTAGAGTGTGACTACCAGTGTGTGTCCTGTGATAAGCCTGTTGCACTTTGGTAATCATGGCTGCCTATCAGATAAAAAAGGTAGCATGTTTGGGCTTACCCAGCCAAGGTAAAAAGCTGGGTGAAATGGATTCATAGATGGATGATAGATAAATAATCTAAAGTATTGATGTTAAAAGACGACAGTGAAATGGAGTCATAGATGGATAATGAATAAATAATCTAAAGCATTGATGTTGAAAGAGACAATCAAAGGGGCACAGGATTCAAAATCTGCTGCCAAACAAAAAATGGCTTAATTAAGTCTTACCATTTGAGTCACAGCTGCTGGACTATGACTGGAACAGGAAAAACAATTTTCTTTAATTCATTGAATTAAATAGATTTGAACGTAAAATGGCTTCTCTGTGCAAAATAATAGACTAATATGAAGATGCACAAAACAAAAACACTGTGCACTGAACTGAGTTTTCTGCTGTCGTGTATTTCTCTAGTTAAACCTATGGACTTGAGCAATAATACTACTCCGTAAGCTTTCAATTGTGCATATAAATGCTAAGCTTTAAAATATTATAGCCAAAAATTAATCTAATCGACAATTATTCATTGACTAGAGTTCCCCTATCATGTTTTAGGTAATACTCATGAGCGTGCACCCCTGTTGAGGCGCTCCCAGTCCAAGAAGCAAGAAGAAGTTGATGTGCCGCCAAAGGTCACTAGACAAACCAAGTGCAGTCTACTCAGTGTCATCGTTAAGGCCTTTGGCTGGGAAGTTTTCCTTTCCTACGTTTGCAAGTTCATATCAGACATCCTTCAATTTGTTGGTCCATTCTTACTGAAGTAAGTTCTTAGCCAAATATTGGTCATTAATTTGTATCTGTTTTGGAGACAAGGTGGAAGATTAATTTTAACAACTTTAACAATATGGGGACCATTTAATTTAATATGGAACTTATGACAACTGCAAATAAATCTCTTTCCTATAACAGAGGACTCATCCTCCACATTCAAGGCCTAACCACAGAGCCATCTTGGCATGGCTACGTCCTGGCAACAGGGATGCTGCTGGCTTCCTGGTGTCAGACTATATTTTATCATCAACATTATCATCTTGCGATGACATCTGGAATGAGAATGAAAACTGCCTTGATGGTTGCCATTTACAAAAAGGTGACACATTGAACTTACTTTAGCCTAGATGCTATAATGAAGTCCAAACGGTACTAATTTAAATTTAACAAATTATTTAAAATAAAAAAATTAAAATGTTGTTCAGTGTATTACTAAAATATTTGTTGGTACTGTATGTTAAATGTCATATAAAATAATAAGCCTTTAAAATTAAAGAATCTATTTTTGGCTTCTCACAAATCTTTGAATTACTTTATGTAAAGTACATGAGTAATTTATAGTGTTATTAAATACTGGACAACCAAAATCTTTTTTGTCTGCTAATGGGCATCTATTGTGTGTGTTATCTCTAATCGGTATGCTGATCCCAAATCTGAAGTCAGATTTTTTTGTAGCATGTCAGGATTTTAAGCTATGCAGCATCAGGGGAAAACTAAATTATGTATTATGCAAAAATATTACAGAGCTACTGTTTGCTTATGTAATCGTGAGACTATTCTCAGAGTAGTCATAACATTAAGCAAATATTATTTATTATTTTATAACTTGAAATTAAAATAACAATTCAACCTTTTTTTCAATAAGAAATTTATTTTTAATTTCTTTAATTTAAGAAAAATCCAAAGTAATTCTTAATAAAAACGTGACAAAATCTATTAAACCTAAACAATACAAAAAACAGAATTTTTTGATGTGGTAATCTTTTTAAATATATGCATGTGACTAATATGAAAGCATACAATTCAAAAGTTCTTCTCCAGCTTAACTCTATATGAGTTTAAAAAGTGCTTTAGGCACTTCTCTTGCGCTTGTTTTCAAGCTGAAGATGTCTTGATGAAATGCACATCACTTTCAACAACTAAGTTTGGTTGTAAAAATCAAGATGAGAATGTAAGAAATGCATTTTAGGGACACAAGGAGCCTGATTGGGGTGCAGGCTGTTTGCATGTTAATGAGTTCAAAATTGTTCTGAGCTGGGTGATTCACAAGAAAGTTTTGCACGACCAATGTACATGCATCCCAAGCAAAAAGTTCAAGTGGGTTAATCTAACCTCTGACTTCTGTTGCACTAAAGATTCCAGCTTTCAGCTAAGCATCAGTTTTGATTGCTCTAAATTTCACCTTGTTCATTAAGATCCATTGCTACTGTAAAATCTTTCACAAGGCACAGTTCAATGTGTAGTGTTGGTAAGTACACCCTCAATCAATCAACCCGTGATATGTGTTGAACATTGTGCCAACCAACAATGTGCTCAGATCTAGAAGACCTCTGTTTCACTTTAAAATGGTTGCTGTCATCACAACTGTTCCACAAGCATAAAAAGAACAAATATTGTGTGTACCCCAAATGAAATCCTAGAAGTGCGACCACTTTCCTGTCAGCACAGAGTTGTGTACTGAGCAGTTGATCACTTTGAAAATGAGTTTCATTGAATCTAATGTTTCTTTGAGGCCCAATTGTCAGCTAAAGGAACATACATTTTCATTATCATTGTGCAACAACACAGCTTTCAAGCTCACCTTGCTGAATAATAATAATAATAATAAAGTTCATTTCAAAAACACGCTTCATCCCCAAAGGCTCGAAGCGCTGTACAAAGTCAACAAAAAACAAATCTATAATTTACTACATTTAAAACAAACGCAACACTACAAAAACTAATTACAAGCATACAATGAATGAACAGTCTCCTCTGATCAGGAATGTATTCACAACCTAAGTTCAACATGAGATCGTTAACATCAGTGCAGATATCATTTCCCAATGTATAAAATGTATTATATTACAAAGTGACTGGGTGGGGAGAGTTGAGCCCTATCAATAACTGCTGATTCCAAGGACTCAATTTGTTATTGCGGCTATGCGCATGCACAATTTAATACACCCCTGTTTTTGACATTTTTTCAAACTCACATTATCAATTTTTTAAAAAGTCATAGCTAAAAAGTTATGTTGATTTTTTTTTGCCGAAACCACTTTAGCAATATTCATTCTGGATAGAT
This sequence comes from Lymnaea stagnalis, assembly GCA_964033795.1. Classification (NCBI taxonomy): domain Eukaryota; kingdom Metazoa; phylum Mollusca; class Gastropoda; family Lymnaeidae; genus Lymnaea; species Lymnaea stagnalis. The sequence goes on along the minus strand of CAXITT010000618.1, from coordinate 89,638 downwards.
TAAAATTTAAAGGCTAATGTGAGTAAGAAAGCATTGCGCTTTTATATAATGAATTATGCTTCTAGCACTTTGCGCTCTACCTTTTGTGTAATATGCTTAGGGTGAATGTCGCCCTACTCAACACCGGCCATTTTATTAATACTATATATATTTCTTGAATGCATGCATACCTTAAAATCCAGACGTGCTAGGCAGATTTGAACCTCATATTTGGAATGAGAGCATTAAATTACATACAAGCCATTTGTTTTACTTTCAGTGGTAAAATTGTTATTGACCCATGTAATTTATTAAGATATAATTTTCTGCATTTCCTAATGATTAAATCATATGTTGTGAGACATAATGAAATTATTTATTTTCTATTAATTATTAAAAGTAACTATGAGATTACAAAATAATTCCAGGGACTCTGGCTTGACACCAATGGTCAACGGTCTAGTACAACAGGGGAAGTGGTCAATTTAATGTCTGTTGATTGTCAAAGGGTCCAGGACATGATGAGCTACACTTGGATGATATGGTCCATCCCACTACAGGCAGGTCACACTTTATAATAAATTAGTTTGAATCAAAATCATTTACTGACCCCATTTGCTTTAGTGAAGGCCTAAGTGACACTTATAAATAGCAGAAGCTATTTCCCTTCAGATATTCCTGGCTGTCTACCTCTTATGGAACACCCTGGGTCTTCCTGTGTTGGCCGGTCTTGGGCTACTGATGCTGCTGGTACCCTTCAACGGGGTGATTGCCTACCAACAACAACGACTGCAGAGGGAAAATCTTTTATGGAAAGATAGGAGGATCAAGATGGTGAATGAGGTCCTGGGTGGGATAAAGGTTAGTTGCTTGTACAGAGGGTATTCTATACACTAATTAATATAAAAATACTTGAATTTGATTTTTTTATTGAGCAACAAAATAGCATAAGTTGCCTAAGTGTCAGTCATAATACAATGTTCTCATAAAAGGAAATGACATTGTATTTTCCATTTCATAAGCATATTATTGCAAATTTTTAAACTAAGAAAAGACAATTTTTTAAGTATAACATATAAAATATTTGAATACATTTGCAGGTGCTAAAACTGTATGCATGGGAAGAATCATTTCAAAGTAAGATTTTGTCTCTCAGGCAAAGGGAGATGAATGTGCTCACCAAGCTTGCTTGGCTCAATGCTATAAGTATCTTCATATGGACTTGTGCCCCTTATTTGGTGAGCTGTGAAGACTTACAATACTTCAGATCTTATGTTTGTTAGTGTTATTTTTCTCATGTAGTTGGATGTTTATATGGAAATCAGTGGGGTAAGCAAATTTTTCATATTAGTGTGAGAGATTGTTTTGGTTTTGGTTATATTATATATACATTGTTTTGGTTTTGGTTTCATTTTTAAACTTTGACAGGGGTAAATAAAAATCTTTTTTATCAAAATATATATGGCTAACTTGTGTAATAAATTAATTTTTTTAAAGTTGAAAAAAATTAAAACAAGAACATTTCCAATTAAAATGAAATTAAAATATTAATGATAAATTAGAAATAGTTTTCATTTAAAGTAAAATGAGAGGGGTTTCCTAGAGCTGTCTAATTTTTGCCATCATTTTGATGGCAATACTTATTTTAAAATAGCAATAATTTATTAAAACTTGGAACACTTTATTAAAACCAGTAAATCTTTACAGGGAGAGATTAAATTGTGTCCTTTTCTACAAAAAACTTAAAATATTACATCATATTACATCCAGATACTATGCCATTGTACAATGATCACAGAATCACAAAAAGCGAAAACATTGTAGTATTTTTTTGGAACATCATGTCTGGCTGAAATGTTGGATTATTATTATATTACCAAACCTCCCAATTGCAGGTCTGCCTTGTGTCGTTTGCCACTTTTCTACTTGTCAATCCTGACACACCATTGACTGCTGACATGGCTTTTGTAACCTTGGCACTTTTCAACATTCTGCAGTTTCCTATAGCATTTATTCCTGAGATGGTTTCTTTCACAACACAGGTCAGTAACATCATTGTTTTATACAGTGAAATAATTGGAACTTAGTATTCTGGACCAATGTTTAAAAAAAATATTAAAATAATAGAGAAAAATGAGGATCTTGTTGTTGTCTGGATTATACATGAAAACTGATGGTATTGATTCAAGAAATAGTTATAGCTTGATCATTTGATTATATTTAATAAGAAATGATATCTTTTTAAAGAACCTTTCTTGGTGACTTTTCTCATGGGAAGTGTTTTATTTAAAATGTTTTCAGATATTGTAGACTATACTGGTCTTTTTTATATATATATTTTAGGCAAGTGTGTCCATTAGCAGGATAGGGCGCTACTTGTGTCAGACAGAACTAGATAAGTCCCACTATGACAGGAGAGATATGAAGGGTAAGTCACCAAGCTAGGAAGGGGAGTGAAGCAGTAGCACATCTGTCCGCATGCAAGACCTGGTACAGCAAAGACACTTTGTGAATTTCATATAATTTTTTTAACTGGGCTGTCAAATTTTAGCCATAGGGTAATATTTTTGTAGAATGATTTCAACAGATTTATTAATAATTGAAATTTGATTTTTAAAAAAAATTGTAATTAATCAAAATTTAAATATTAAAATATATAAATATTTAAGACGTCATATAATTAATGTGGGGCAGTATTGTTTTTGTAGCTTTATTAATCTATGGTGTTTGTCTAATCTCAAAAACTAAGTTCTGACTTGTGTAGTTATTTCATGTTAAATGTTTTGTTTCATCTCAAAAACTGAGTTCTGACTTGTGTAGTTATTTCATGTTAAATGTTTTGTTTCTAATCAAAAACTGAGTTCTGACATGTGTAGTTATTTCATGTTAAATGTTTTGTTTCATCTCAAAAACTGAGTTCTGACTTGTGTAGTTATTTCATGTTAAATGTTTTGTTTCATCAGATAATGCTGTGACCATAGACAAGGGAATCTTCACATGGGACCCTGAGGCCAATTTCAGACTGAGTGGGTGAGAACAGGAGCTGTTCACTCCTAAAATACATCATCCCTGTCAAATTGATGATAGCCTGTTATGCAGGGCAACTTTATGATAGCCTGTTATGTAGGGCAACTGGATGATAGCTTGTTATATAGGGCAACTTAATGACAGCCTGTTATGTAGGGCAACTTGATGAAATCCTGTTATGTAGGGCAACTTGAGGATAGCAAGCTATATAGGGTAACTTGATGAAAGGCTGTCATGTAGGGCAACTTGTGGATAGCTTTGTTATGTAGGACAACTGGTAGATAGCATGTTATATAGGGTAACTTGATGATAGCCTGTCATATAGGGCAACATGACTTGCCATGTAGGGCAACTTGTGGATAGCATGTTATATAGGGTATCTTGATGAAAGGTTGTCATGTAGGGCAACATGATGATAGCTTGTCATGTAGGGCAACTAAATGATAGCCTGTCTTGTAATTGATTTATTTTTTTTAAACTTGAATATTTTCTCTTAAGAATATTCTTAAATAAGCCTCTTCAAATACTTAGTTGAACTATATAACAATCAAACCATCATTACTGATTATTAATCTATATTATTGTTTTGTTGGTCAGGATCAATTTGGAGATTCCAAGTGGAAACTTTGTGGCAGTTGTGGGCCCTGTAGGCTGTGGCAAATCTTCCATCTTGTCAGCCATTTTGGGAGAAATTGATAGGATCCAGGGACATGTGCACACATCAGTATGTATCGTTACCATGATAACTGGTATTATATGTTAATTCTTCATCTGTTGCTTTTTTCTATATTTTTGAAACACTGTTTTTTTGTCACTTTATTTCCTTGAGTCTTCTAACTTGACTTCAAGACTTGTTTGCTCTACGCCTGTGCACATTATTTTTAACTCCTGGAAATTGATTTGCTTCTTATTACTGATATATACATAAGTAGATATACGGTAACGTCTATACCGGTACCACTGTTTTTTTTATACCGGTAATATGAAACATTCGGTGTGTGTGAAACTTGAGAGGGGAAATATGTCAGCCAAAAGCCATTTCAAGTAATTTGAAAGAAAAACCAAATTATTTTTTTTTAAAAGATGATAAACCTAGCTCATAGTAATTAGAAATGCACTGTCATTAAGTCTCAGAATCAACTTAGAAATCAACATAATTTTGTATCAATTACATTTTCACAGATTCTGGGTACTTTGTATTCATGACCTGATCACATCCTCCCTTTCATTCCTTAGTTTTCTGTTCTATGGCTTTCCATCTTAATTACTCTATAGCATATCCATTGGATTACTAGCGGACATAACAAAGTCTGAGAAGTAACTGAGAACTTAAAGTAATGTTGTATCATCAATCAAGTATTTACAGATACAGGATGCTTTGTATTTATTACCTGATACCTCAAATTACTTCCTTAGTTATCTATTTTATGGCTCCCCAACTTAATTACTCTGTACCTTATCCATTGAATTACTCAAGGATATAGGAAGGAAACAAAACTCATTCTAAGTATGGATAAATCTGTTTTAAAACTTCATGCTACTTTTACAATTTTAGTAAGAGAAGAAAACTTCTCTGCAGCCTGTATGCTTTAATTAATTTTGTCAGAAATGTTTTTAAATATCAATCAGCTAATTATTTACAATGAACCACATAATGTGAATGCACTAAATGGGATCCACTTTTTTCCAGGGCAGCTTGGCCTATGTTCCACAAACAGCTTGGATCCAGAACTGCTCACTCCAGGACAACATTCTCTTTGGTTCAACTTACAACCATAAAAAGTACACTAAAATTGTTGATGCCTGTGCTCTCAAATCTGATCTTGAAATTCTGCCAGGAGGGGACAAAACAGAAATAGGTGAAAAGGTAAAAAAAAAAAATGCTAAAAATTGTGAGTTGAAAACTGTTGTGTCCTGTGCTTGGGTGAAATAGTTTGAGGACCAGTTTATCAAGTGGTTTCACCATGATGTACCTAATCAAAAGCAACCCTTACTTATGCTTTTATACTTGAGAAAAAGTAACCTTTATTTATGCTGTGGCTCATATTAATGACTCTTGGCTGAGAAACCCAAAATTGAATGTGAACATTAATTTTAACTTATTTTTAAATGGACATCTTGGCTCTATTAACATATTTTAAAATGTCAAGACTACTTGAATGCCCTTCATCTTGAGCTCTAAATTAATCAGGTCTTTTTTTTAGGCTTTCTGTGTTTAGTGAAAACTTGATATTATTGAATGAGGTTGAAACTTTTAAGAAAACAAAAAAATAACTTGAAAATATTTTTTTTTAAAATGAGTGGGAATGGAAAAGAAATAATAGATCAAGAATTACAATGTTTTCATGATATTTACTTCGTTAATAATGCGTGTATAGTATTTCTTGTCCTTCTGTCATGTCAATAGGTTGTACCACATAAAGCTGGACAGAAGTATTTCTAGGATTAATATTTAATATATGTTCACCCACAGGGCATTAATTTAAGTGGTGGCCAGAAGCAGAGAGTGAGCATCGCCAGAGCCCTCTATTCTAATGCTGACCTCTACATCTTTGATGACCCCCTCAGTGCTGTGGACTCTCATGTGGGGAAGCATATTTTCAAACGTGTTTTATCAGACAAAGGGATGTTGAAAAATAAGGTATGAGGGACAGTTATAATTATGAAATTTTCTTATCACAAAGCATTCTGTTGATGATTTTTAAAGTGATTATTATTACAGCCCTATAACAACTAAGAAAATCCAAGAATTCATTTAGAATTAGTATTGTGTGATTCATAGCTGTCTGTGGTATTTATTGAAGCATCAATAATGATTATTATATTATTTCATCAAAGTGAGCCAATAAAACAACTGCAGCTCTCCCCTCTGAAGCTAGCTTTATTTGAATATGTTATTGAATATGTTGTTAAGCATGTCATTGAACTTGTCATTTGTAATTGAACATGTTCTTTGATGATGCCGATTTACTCATTAAATACTCCCCCTCAGACCCGGATCATGGCCACCCATGCAGTCCACTGGCTCCCACTGGTAGACACAATTATTGTCATGCAAGAAGGACGCATCACGGAGATGGGCTCATATCTTCAGCTCATGAAAAAAGATGGTAACTTTGCCCAGTTCTTGCTGATGAACCTACGACGAGAGCAAGAGTCTGAGTCAGAAATAGAGGAAGATGAAGAAGGCAAGTTACAAGCTTAGATAAAGATGATGAGAATTCAGGAAATTCTGAGGAGGACAGGAGGACATCACACGAATACATTCTCCTAAAAACTGGCATCACTTTGAAATCATTGCATAATGTGTACTGATGTATCAGCTTCTTCTTATATTTGAGGGGCCCACGATCAATTTGTTGATCATTCTGGCTCCTGGTTTAAATTCAGAGTTTGCCTTCTTTTAGATGGGTTGCCATCCAAGGCTAACGAGTCCCATCCACCCGGGGTACTTGGGATGTTGGCTTTGGTGGGATTGAACTCGAGACCACCAGCTTTTTGGTTTGAGACAGTTTAGACAACTCGGCCACCCAGCATCCCCAGCCTTTCAAGTTCTAAAATGTAGATGACTCTCAAAACCTACATGTTTTTAATGGATACAAAATTGCGAAAAATAGAAAAAAGATTCATTATCTACTCAAAATCATCGATTGTTAAAACCAGACAAAACCTTTATGATTTTAAATCAAAATTTATGAAAGCTACGGTATATTCTTCTCTTTTTTTAATGAACCTATTGCAGGATCAATAATATTTTTGTAAATAAAGGAGATTTACCTTATGTGTTCACTTTTTTTTTTTTTTTTTTTGAATTATCACTGGTTTAACTTTTTTTTAAAAAATCGGACTTTAAAAAAATTTTTTTTTTTTTTTTGAATTAGCACTGGGTTAACTGTTATTTAAAAAATCGGACTTTAAAAAAAATGGTTCTGATAGTTTAGAGAATATAATTTGAATAAAATAGGCTCTAACTTGTCAGACATAAAAATGAAACATTAAAAAAAAAAAAATTGTTTTCTCAGTTCGTGAAATGAAAAAGAAAATGTGGGAGCATGTGGAGTCTGTCACTAGCCAATCAGAAGGCAACACGTCAGGTGATGATGTAGTGAACTTCCATCAAAATAGGTCAGTAGCAGTGTGAAAGTGCTGTAGTTTTTACTTGTCACATGGTTGGTTGTTTCACTTGTGATTGATGTTTTACTTGTGAAATTACCTTTGCTTCATTTATTGCTGTTTATCCGGTCAGCAATTTTTTTTTGGTTGCCCATTATCAAATCAAATGTGTTTATTTACCTCAAACTGCTGATATACTGATCCAGATACATTACAATGTCAGCTTCTCACATTGTCAGATTAGAGATGATGGCCAGTGGCAGTGGATCTCACCCCTCCACCCCTACGGATGAAAAGATTGAACCCTACAAGTTGACCTCTGTGTTGGCAGGTGGTGGAGTTGGCAATGGATCTGTTGTTAGGCTCATAGAGGAGGAGTCCACAGAAACAGGCACAGTAGGTTATGTAGTATAAGTTATATAGAGTAAATATATTTTGAAACTGTAACGGTAGGTGGTGTAGGATAAGTTATATAGAGTAAATATTCTCAGCACCTGTAAAAGGTGGGTTGTCAAGGATCTTATCACTAGAAAGAAAGAAATGTTATACTCTCCAACCTATTAGCTTCTTTGATTGTTTTTCATAAATTATGACTGAAAAACTATTGAGCTAAATAAAAATTGTGCAATACTCCTGTACACAAGCAATGGATTAATTGAAAATTTTATTACCATTAGGTTTGAAATGTTAAATTCCTTTGGTCCATTTTCAAGTTTCAAATAAAAAAATCCATATCAGACAATTTTTACAATTCAATCAACTTCTGATCTATCTTGTCTCGCAGGTAAAACTCTCAGTGTTTCTGACTTACTTCCGTAATGTTGGACCTTGCTCAACTGTTATTATTGTGCTGATGTTTGCACTTTTTCAAGTAAGTTGGACTCCACAAAGGATATTTTTTTAAAAACACAAACAAAATTGTTAGGGAGCATTCTAATAGCAGATAGAACTCTACATTGGACTTTTTTAGCAATTTTGTTCTCTTATGTCAAAGCTGCCTTGTAGTGAGACTGTTGTGTCAGCTAGTGTTGGAACATCCTCTAAATGTAAAAACCCTAGTAAAGTCAATCAAATATCCTAGATATAAAATGGGTTTTAACTGAGACTAAACCAGCCTTGCGAGAAGATGATGTAGAGATTAATAAGATAAAGAGAACCGGGCACAAGCAGTTAAATAACATAAATGTATACCGTATCCATATTTTTTGCCCATTAAAACTGTAATGGTGGGAGCCCAGCCCACAACATAATCTGCAATTAGCTGAATTTAGTTATCATCTAGATTCATGTTTTAAGATATCTGATCAGCATGTCTCTTTCACTTCATCTGATCCAGGTTGCCAGCGTCCTGGCAAACATTTGGCTTTCTGAGTGGACAGGAGATGAACAAATTGCTTCAGGAAATTATACATATCAGGAACTAAGAGAGAAGAATCACCAGTACCTGACAGTGTATGGTGCCCTAGGAGCAGCACAAGGTAGGTGTAGTAGCCATCAAATGCATGGAATTAACACAGGATTAGACTACAATCTTCATAGCTGTACATGTCTTTTATCTTGGTCAATTAATTAGGTGTCATAATTTTGTCACAATAAATACATTTATTAGATTGGTTTTTTAAATACAAATTCCAGGTATTAATAAAGTTGAGGAAGTATTGCAGTTGCATACAATTGAGGATAAAGAGGAATAATCAAAATAGATGCTTTAAAATAGTAACAGTAAGAGTTAGTGTGAAAAATGAGATCAAGATTTTTTAATAAAATTTATAACTTTTTCCTGGCTAAACATCAATTTTATACCGGTATTGCAGCTTTCTTTGTTCTCGTGTATGCCTGTGTTGGTGCCCTCAGAATGGTGGCAGCAGCCTCCCTGATGCATTCCTCAATGTTGGACAGAGTCTTGAAGGCACCCATGAGCTTCTTTGACACGACACCCATCGGTAGAATCGTAAACCGTTTTTCACGAGATGTGGAAACTTTGGACAACCAGCTACCTCAGATCATTTTCATGTGGATTATGTGTGTGTTCTCTGTTCTGGCTACTCTTGTAGTCATTAGCATCAACACACCAATATTCACCAGTGTCATATTACCCCTCTTTGTGGCTTATCTGGCTGTGCAGGTAGGTTATCTGCTCATTAGTATGACGCAGTTAGAAATGCATTAAAAGCTTTTTTAAAAGGCCACATTAATTGTAAAACATATTTTTTCCAGTCTATTCATAAAGATTTGCATATAAAATTCATTAATTTATTATAAGAGCTACAGAGGTAGAAAAATTCAAGGCCCCAACTCTACATTACAATTTCTAAAAAAATTCAAATCTTAAAGTTGTAGAAAAGTTTTAACTTCTTCTGACTCAAAGCCAACTATGGCTGACCTCTTGTCATTATTTCCACATGCCAAGTCTGACAAGAAATCAATTTTTTTAAATGTGCAATAATACACTAGTTCTTTATTGACTTAGTTAAATTTGACTTAATGATGCCTATATATTTGACTTATTTAGTTATTTATATGTAAGAAAAATATATAAAGCAAATATCAAATCCAATAATTTAATATAATATCTCAAATTGTTTTATAAATTTAATTTAATGTACATTTCCCTTTAAGTTTTTGTTGAGGATTCTTATTTTAGTCCACGCTTATATTTTAAATGGCTTTCACTCTTAATATTTTTATTTTGTATAGGTACGCTTAACATTTTTATTTCAAACGTTGGCTTTTGTTTAGTGGTTGGTGTTGAGGAGAGGGTTTCACTTATTTGCTGTATAAATTCAGTGCACTGAAGCATTACTTGATATTTCAAACATTTTTATTGAAAACTTTCACTCAGTTCTTTACTTAACCTCCAGCGTTTCTTTGTGCCAACATCTCGCCAACTGAAAAGACTGGAGGCCATCACAAGATCACCGATTTATTCTCACTTCTCTGAAACGTTGACCGGGTCCCATGTGATTCGAGCCTTCAACGTCATTGACAGGTTTTGTCAGGTCTGCATTGAACGCATTGATAGGAACCAAGTGTTTTACTTTGCTGGGATAACAGCCAATAGGTAAAATCATTGCTTTTCTTTATAAGGAAACCATACCTACTTAAATTGTGTTGGGGTTTGGGTTAAAATCTATAACCTGAGAATCTAAATGTGTAAGGGGCTTTGTGGTGGTGGAAAACAACTGGAAAAGTGATTTCTGACCTTAAAAGAATTATATATTGTAATTTGCAAGTTGCTGGAATCCTCCTCCAAAACATATATAAAAATTTGCTCATCAAAAATAAACCACTCTTACATTTGACAATGAGATTTAAAAACACTTACCCATGTTCTTTACTACACATTAGTTGCCAGGTAAAAACTACTTGAAATTTATCTATTTATCAGATGGCTTGGTGTCTGGATTGAAGTGGTCAGCAGTCTTGTGGTTTTCTTTAGTGCAGTGTTTAGTTTGGTCACCCCTGGCATTAATGGTGCCATTCTCGGCCTTTCTGTTAGTTACGCCTTGCAGGTATGTTTACTTGTGTCAATTTGATATCTTGTATCCCATGCATGATTTGAAAAGTAAGTGTGGGATTTTTCTGTTAAAATTAAAAGATTCATTAAGCATTTAACAAGAAAGTAGCAGCAAAAAATACTTACTAATTAAGATGTACCGCAATATTTTTGTGGATGACAAAAATAAAATTGGTAAATGTGGCTCCATCAAATTTTGAAAGATTAAATAAATCTTCATTTGAGGATAAAATGTTTACAAAGTTTCAGCTCTAAGACTTATAATTATAAACATTTAATTTGATAACAAATATTACAAATATATATATTTATATTTGTTATCAAATTAAATATGTATACATCATATACCTCCTACATTTAATAGAAAGTTGGTAAATCAAAATTTTGTCAGTGACAAAATATTTGTTATACTCTTAACAATATTTCTTTGCATTAATATGGTTTTTGTTCAGCTAAAAGTGACATTCATATCTTTTTCTAATTTTATGATCATTTTGGGTATTGCAAGTATAATTTAAGGAAAATTTTAACATTTAATAATACAAACAATTGACAGATCACTCAAGCTCTCAAGTGGCTGGTGAGGTCAATGAGTGACCTGGAAACTAATGTTGTCAGTGTTGAGAGGGTTCAGGAATACATGAATACAGTACAAGAGGTCAGTCTTAGTTTAGATGCTTTAACTTGCGTGCATCTTAAAATTGTTGAGAATTTGTACTTGCTGAGAATACACATTATCAACATTTACAACAGTTTTAGGATAATTAATTTGTAGATTGATTATTAAAAAAAAGTTGTTCATATAAAACTTAAATCAAGTAGATAAAAAGTATACTCGTCTCCTTAGGTCAGGGGGCTTAAAAGCTATCTCTTATTCACTCATTTTTTTGTTAGACATGTACAAGTGTGTTTCAACATGAGTGACATTTTTTTTAAAAACAAGGCCCCACGCTACACAAATGTCAGACCGCCACCTGATTGGCCAGAGAGAGGAGAGCTTGTCATCCAACAGTACACAACAAGCTACAGGATGGGACTTGATCCTGTTCTCAAACAGATCAACTGTGTTATCAAAGCTGGAGAAAAGGTAAGTATATCATCGGATCTGTTATGAATTAAACAATAGGATGCTTCCAGGGGGACCATTGAGTTTGGGCGTCCACCAGTGTTCCTATTTCCTAGTGGATGTGCATGGATGTGACACAAAAACTACAATTCTGATGGGTTAGGAAAACGTTTAGAGGCAAATATATGAAAGATTATTCGAGTTTTCTAAAAACTTTTCCCATTATCACTTGGTCGACTTGGAGATAACTGTTAGATTTTCCAATGTATGGATGTATGGCATCCTTTCGTCTTTGCGAGACGATAGAGTAGCTATGTAGTCCTACACCTCGATGAGTGGCTCACTAGGCCAATCCTAGAGTGACAATATCGACTGCATTTCTCGCAGAAGAATATTGATTTCTTGCAAGATTTTGACTTCCATATTGTTCTTTGTGTTGCAAGGGCCTCGTTTCGCATTATCTTCTGCCTTTTTTACTCCTTCATACACTGCTGTTGGCCAGCTGGAATGTTGTTTGGCAATGAGCTCCCATTCGCTGTTTTCAATATTGGCTTCCCTCATGCTCCTTTTGCAAACGTCCATAAATCTAAGGCGGTGGCCATCCAATAAGTCTTGACCCTTCTGCCAACTCTCCATACATCATCATCTTTGTGATACGGCCTTCCATCAAATGTGTAAAATACGACACAGACATCTTTGATGAAAGCTGTTGAGTTTCCGCTCCTGACTGGTATGTGTTCCACACTTGGCTACCATATAGGAGTACTAAGCACACATGCCTGATAGACACTTACCTGCTTATTCAGTGTAGCCATAGTTTCTGCTGCTTTTGCGATCTTCATATTTATCTCTTCATCAACGGAGAGAGAACTAGAAATATTGGATCCAAGGTATGTGAAATGCTCAACAACTGAAAGATTATGACCCTCAATAGATATAATTGGAGGGACAGTGCTTCTTGCATCTTTACATGTGTTTTCTGTAGACTAATCGGAAGTCCAAACTCTTTACAAGCGTGTGATAGACGATTAACCAGCGCCTGAAGACCTTCTTCTGTGTGAGATGTTAAGGCAGCATCATCAGCAAACAGCAGTTCATGAATAAACACCTTTTTTACTTTGGTCTTTGCACGAAGGCGGGCGATATTGAACAGCCTACCATCAGATCTGGTATGGACGTACACTCCATCTTCACAGTCCCTGAAGGCAAATTGAAGGAGCATCGAGAAGAAAATGGAGGAGAGCGTTGGTGCCAGTACACAACCCTGTTTTACTCTGCTGCTGACTGGGAATGACTCAGAGACAGCGCCATTGAAGGTTACTGTGCTGTGCATGTTTTTGTGAAATGACTGTATGATTGGGAGCAGTCATGGGGGACAACATATTTTTTGCAAGATACTGAAAAGGCCTCTCCGACTTAACAAGTCAAATGCCTTTGTCAGGTCTATGAAAGCAATATACAGAGACATATGCTGTTCATGAAATTTCTCCTGCATTTGGCGTAACGAGAATATCATGTCTATTGTAGAGCACCCACTCCGGAAGCCACACTTGGACTCTGGGTAGATGCATTTCGCCAGACTCTGCAATTTTTTAAGGGCAACATGGGCAAAAGTCTTTCCAACTAAGCCAAGGAGAGAAATTCCTCGGTAGCTATTGCAATCACTTCGGTCCCCTTTATTTTCCAATATTATTTTAATATCTCTATATTAAACCCCCTCCTGGAATTTACAAAATACCTCTGGATGGACATACCCTCCATTAGTGCACTACAAAATAGCACTGCTCAAGTACCTATTTTACCTTTGTAATACATCACTGGAATAAGAATCCTACAAAAAAAAAGCACATCAAAGAAAAGACAATAATCTTTAGGAAACATTTGTGAAAGTAACTTTTGATATGGGCCTACCTTTTACAAGTTTAATAGAAATCAACTAATTATATTGTTACTGACCGTCTGTGTTGCTTAGATCAGGTTAATTCAGGTATAGAATATCTTGCTGTATAATCAATGCCATACATTGATCTGTGTTTTTTTTTAAAAGGTTGGTATTGTTGGACGTACAGGAGCTGGGAAATCCTCTTTAACATTGGCTCTGTTCAGGCTCATAGAGGCTACTGAAGGGGAGATCATCATTGACAACATCAATATATCAGTTGTTGGCCTTTATGATCTTAGGTCCAGGTTGACTATACTGCCACAAGTAAGTTAAGTTGTTGTAAATTATATTTTATTATTTTAAATAATGGCATGGTAATTCGTATCAACATTTTTAAGTTGTGATGAATTTGAAGAGACAAAAAAATAATGAGATTTTTAACTTAAAACATAATTTTTCATCATGAGTTTATCTAAATAATATTGTTATTACCTGTGACGGTGTGCCAGAAAGTGGCTGCTGGCTGGCAGCAGTACTTTGAAACTAATTAAATTAATTAGGTTTAGTAGAGATATATTCATAAATATTTTTTGGCAATAGACTATTAATGATAGATCCTTAAATACCACTCCTCTTTAAATTTAAAAAAAAATAATCAATAAAATATGCCTGACTTTTAAGTTGTATTTAAAGGGATCTATTTGTGGACTACAATTTCATGCTTTCATTGAGATTAGAAAAAGCCCTTTCATTTCTTAACTTGCATATGCCACTGCAGGACGCTAAAAATTTAAGTGTCCTGTTATTGGATTCCCGAAGTACCTGTCTGTCTTAAGACAATAATACATGACTTATCAGTCTGTCAATAAATCTCATAGTTTTCTAAATTTAAATAGAATATAACTCATTTGCTGCACTAATCTGGTTTCAGTGTTAAATGATGAATTTGGAGTTGATTGAATAAAGTCTAATAATTTTTTTAAATTTGTGTAGCTCATTCAGGGGCAAGTTCATACTACTTAATGCCCCTAGGCACTGTGTGACTTCAAGACCTTAGTTCTATTATTTTGTCAATACAAATCCATGTCTAATCAATTTTAGAGCCTTTAAATTTGGATTGGCAATCTTAGAGAGTGCTTATGCACATTTAAGCAGTTTTCAATAGCCCGTATTTATCTCTTGTAAGTTTTACATACTTAAGGTAGCATTATTTACTTCAAGGATCCTGTCATCCTATCTGGCACTCTGAGGATGAATTTAGATCCTAGTGGAGCTTACCTTGATCAAGAAATCTGGTCAGCGCTGTCCATGTCCCATCTAAAGCATGTTGTCTCTACTATGCCAGCTGGACTTGACTCAGAGGTTGGAGAAAATGGAATCAACTTTAGGTGAGCCAGTTTGGTTCCTGTGTATTATTGTAAAGACTAAATATTGATAGTTTACACTGGCAACTCCAAGTTCGTCCAACTCTCCTGAAATCTTTTTAAAGACTTCCTTTCTACTTGAAAATTAATGAGGCGCGTCAGTTTGAAACCTTTGTAAAATTCATTACATTATGCAAAAATAAAGACTTTCTTTAAAAGTTTTAAAAATATTTTTTATTCTCTGTTTAATTTCAAAGTTTTTCAATTTTTATTTTCTCTGGGAATAGTTTTAAGTCTGGTTAACAAATTTTAAGTCCGCCTTAAAGCTCATTAGAGTATATTAGTATAGTTTGTTGACTTCTGGGCATTGAGCTATTTACTAATTACACACAAACGAGACAAAAGTAGTGCAATCTAATATAAAATGTAATTTACAATCTGACATCAACTCATCATTCAGTTCCGGGCAGAGACAGTTGCTCTGCTTGACCAGAGCCCTTCTTCGAAGAAGCAAGATTCTTGTGATGGATGAGCCCACATCTTCTGTGGACATAGAGACGGATAGTTTGGTGCTCAATACAGTCAGGCGGGTGTTCAAACACTGTACGACCATCACCATTGCTCATCGTATTCACACCATCCTAGATTGTGATAGGTAAGTCAAAATAAATCTCATTAGTTTGTTCCACACTTTTTGACAGTGCAATTAAACATCTAAAATATTGAGTAAGCTCAAATACTACACTGATTCTTGATAAATATTCCTTGAAACTATAACTGTGCAATAAAAAAATAATGATATTTGAAATTGTGTTTATTTTCCAAGCAAATATCTCTTTGAGCTTTTATAATGTTAGTCCCACTCTCTGTCACTGATAACATGGAATGCTATCATTGATCAATTCACTATATTTCAGGGTTTTGGTCCTAGACAACGGCAATATTGTAGAATTTGACAGCCCCCAAGCTTTGCTCAATCAAGAGGATAGTCGCTTTTATGGCTTGGCAAAATCTGCAGGAGCTATGTAGCAGCAGGACTGTACTTACAAAGTTTTTAGTTTATACTTAAATTTTACATGGTAGCTATGTTTAAATTCTTTCCTAGAATGGATTTAGATTTTGTTGAACATGCTGCAGATATTCTAAATCGTATTTACAGAACATGAAATGTTTTAAGTTGAACAAATTCAAAATGTTGTGTTCATGAATCAGTTTTTGTTGGGTCTACACCATAGACATTTTCCAGTGGATTTTTATCCCACAAATAATGTGTCATATATTATTGGAGCTACATGTTCACATTATTATATATTTAGTTGTATTCATTCAGCATAGCAATTTTTTCACGGGCTAGGTAGTCTGTTTTTTTCTATGTGCTTTTTAACAAAAATTTACATTCTTTGCATTTGTTGTAATACAATGTAGGAGGCCCCCAAAAATGGTCAAAATCTGTTAATGTTATTTCATATTGATGAGTTTTAAAGATGTTTCCGGACCGATTAGAGCATAACATTACTAAGTACTCCTTTATGATTAGTGCATAACAGAAATAACTCCTTGATAATAATAATTTTTTTCTCACCTCATTAAAACTTATTTTTCATTGGGACCTGTATATTTAAATATATATATTTTTTTTTAATGTTTCCCTTATGTATGTCAGTCATGGCCCAGTAGTACTAAGCTAATCAATTTGTGGATTGAACTTAGCCTGAAGGGCCAATATTTTTAAATTAATTATTATGCATCACTGCACAATAATATTTTGGGAAAAAATGACATCATTGGGTGGTACTAGTCTAGTGGTACTGGATATATATAAGAGTAAGCTAATGTGACCATATATCTTTGATTTCAATATCCTACATTATAAAATTCCCTATAATTGCACCTATTGTAAATTTGTGTTCAATAAACGCAAAACCTAAAGTTGCTGCACTAATGGGATTTCTTAAAAACAATAAAAGTACTTTTTTTATTATAACGAAATCAAATCTATTTAAATCCTATAAAATAAATATGCTTATGTGTAAATATATGTAATCTTTATTATAAACGTATTATTCTAAATTAGAAATAAATCTAATATAATAATTATAGAATTATTTTAAGTATATTTTTATACAATTTACACAGAAATTACGGAACCAGATTTTCAGGTTTCCCCGAAGTGCCTAATAAAGCAAAAAACTATTATCTGTGTATAACTATTATTAAGTTGAAGGCAAATTTAATCTAAAAATTATAGTAGTTCAAGTGTTAATCTCAATGTGAGATTGTATTTTGTATAAAAATCATTCTATTATATTTTTAACTATAACCTAAATTAAAGTGTAAAATTGTTTTTCACCCCTACATTAAAGCGCTTTAACTTTAAACTAAGACAATCTTGCTATACTGTCTTATGATTAAATCTAAATAAATGTTAATAGCTCAAATGACCTGCTAATCACCATTAAATTTTCTTGGTTTTAATCACATGACCAAACTGTTGTTTTTTTTCTTCAACTTTTAAATATAAATATAGTGCTTGCTTTTTTAAATTGCTATTGTTTTAACCCACCATAGAAAATTTAATCTTTGTATCTTGACCATTTAATAAGTTGTGCTATTTTCATTCCAAACATTTATCACTTAATTACATTTATAAAAGGAAAGAATGCGAAATTGATGTTAAATTGTTAAAATAGGAAAAAGCTGATCAAGAAAATATTTTTCAATATTTCAAGAAAATGTGTACATATAAGGCCGAGGAAAATTTGGTGAGGGGATACATTATAATATCAGCACCTCCAAACCCGATTATGTTACACATTGAACTTTGGAACATATATTAATTTTAAAATAGATAACCATATTCTTTAAAAATGCGGAAATAATTAATAAGCGATGAACTTTTTGAAATAGAAAATGAAGTAAATTGTGTACATTAGAATATTAATAATATAGTTCAGAGTTGGGACATTAAAATATTAATATAGTTCAGGGTTGGGCAAAAAATGTGTGACTGCTTTACTACAGGGGTTACCATCTGTAGTATGGTTTTATTCATGTTTTAGTTTAAAAAACAAACAAAAATAAATAATTATTATTTAGAATTAAGACTTCTGGAGAGCGTGAGATTTGAGACTCATTAAAATAATGATAGAAATTAGAAAGGATCCATAAAAAAAAATTTCCTGCCACTTTTTTGAAGATTTATACAAGTTGTTAAATTGTGACTAGTTATAGTATCCAACTGTTTCTTGTTTTAAAATGCCCTAACCAACCACTCCTACCTCCTGTGACTTATTTGGTCATTATGATTTTGATAAAACTAAGATGGTATCAAGCACAGATCTTCAAACGTTAGATATGTTCCTATGAGTAGACAATGAATGTTTTTTTTGTTGAGGCTCATCCTTTTAATTTCTTTCTTTCGTCAACCTTAACAATTTATTAGTATATTTTAACGCTGCTGATCATCTAATAGCCAAAATCAGATTAGTTTTTTGTCAAAAATGTAACTGGGCCCAAATTATTGAATATCAGAAGATGAGAATCGTCTCATCTACAAATTTGTTGACTTCTTATTACATCTTTTTTAAAAAGTAAAAGAAATATTTAATTAAACAATTATTTAGCAATACTTCTCTTGCGTTTTTCATTCTTGTTTACCTACTTTTATTTTTAAACCATTTTTACCAACTTAATTTGTCAAGGAGCTGAATCTCCCATTTAATTTTTTCCCACCAAATTTTTGTGTCCATCTTGTAGCATTTGTATGCACTTAGTGTTAAAATATATTGAACCATGATAAGTAGATACAATCTGATTAAAACTAGAAATAGACTAAATGGAATTGTAGTGGCAAGAGAGCTTGTACGATACTGAACTGGATTTTTGTCTAATTATTATTTATTAAATTTATAGGAAGGTGGTGATATTTATAATTTAAAAAGCATTAGATTTGGCTGCAACCATTGTTTATCCACTGGAAATACTTTATTCAAGTCAAGCCATCATATTTAATAGACCAGTAGGTTCATGCATTCACATAATAAAATAAAAACTATACACTTATAAATCTATGCATAATGAATATTTATTTAACAAAGAGCCAACAACAGAATATTAAACAACTGAAACACTTTTTTTTTAAAAATGTTTAAAATAAATCATATATATAATATATATATATATATATATATATATATATATATATAGCTGTATGGGTGAATGAGAATGGATTTGAATGTACACTGTCAACAAATTGGCTCAACTAATTTATTTTGAAAATTTTCATGAAAAAATAAAGGCCAAAGAAAAAACTTTTGAACCACACCAGGTTGATAAAAAAAAACAACTAAAACTGTCCTAACCAAAGCACATGATTCAAAATTTTATATTTAAAAAAAATCAAATTCTGGAAACCTGTTTTGTTCCTTATGTTAATTTTTCACGGGTGGGATTATTTTAATCATGAATAAAACGTATGAAGACAAATTGATGAACCAGCATTTAAGCAACAATTTTTGTTGCATTCAGTAAAATTTCTTAAATATAATAAATCTTTACTGCGCTAGTGAGTTTGTTTTTAATCAGATTCATACACCATATTTGTTTAGTCTTCACACATCTACCATATCTAAACAATTAACACAGTGCAATCATTCCAGCATCTTGATGCCTTTTACTTTTGTTGGCTTTAGGTTAATTTTCTTTAAGACTCATTCCTTTCCTTATCTCCAAGAACAAAATGTTGAGTATGAGGGAAACACCTGTTTTATTGGTCAAGCTGGGAGCACAGGCTTGTTTACCTGACTTGTTCAGTCAGCGCATTTGTTTATTTTATTTTATCCGTGAACCACCTACTGGCAGATTTCTTTTCATTTAAAAACACCAATATTTTATGCATGCATACAAAACTTAAAAATAAACTCTGTTCTCCGTTGTATGGCCTATGTTGTCACAACTACTAAGTATATCACAATGAAATCAATTATTTTTTCTCAGACTTTTCCTAACAATATTATCACAGATATGAAGAGAAATTAAAAACTAGCTACTGAGCCCACCCACAGCTTTGAGTAGTGCAATGTAACCATTTCAACAGAGCCAATGTAACCCAAAATCAATATTTATCATTTAGTTTGTAACATTTCAAAATCAGCTGAACAGTTTAAAACTCTCATCAATATTAGAGATGCTAAAGTGACACAGCAAAGTCTAGCGACTTACTATGTCCAAAGTTCAGTAAGTACCAATAGAGATGTTCAAATACCTCACATATGCCTACAGAACAAATTCCTACAGAATTTTATATTACCCAACAACTGCTGAAAAGAATTAAAAAATTAAAATCTTACCTATATATAGTAACTTTATGTTTAATCATATGATGCAGGATTTGCTATGGCAAAAATGAAAACTATTTTGTTAAGTGTTTGATATTTTGTGGTTTTTAAACTATTTCAAATATAAAAGGATCAATTATATAATAGAAATTCTTTAAGTGTACAGCTCCTTTTTTTTTCTTGACAAAAAAAAAACAACTTTTTTTTTTTACAATATCATTTAAGTGTTACATTATACAAAATTAATGAAATTTTAGTGGGAAAAAAAGCCAGAATTAGATTTCATCTCTGATGATAACACACTGATACAAGTGACAAGGGGAGGAAGTGAAACTGACACATCTGCTAATGCAGCACAACATTTAGGGGCTCTTCTCAGACAGAGATGAAAGGTATTCTTAATGCTAAAATTTAACAAGGCATTGACATACCCTTATAGTTTAAAAACAAATACAAACAAAGGATAAAATTATGTCACAAGAAATATAAGATACTCTATCTATAATATCAGCATATAAACATCAAATAATCCCTTGGAAACAAATGAGCTAACATTACTATAGCTAAAGTAGTGTTAGCCCATTTACGTCCGAGGGGATGATCAATAACTTGGATATCAACAGCGTGACATCGGTTAAAAAAAAGAAAAAAAAAAAAAAGATTTCAAAGGTACCACCATGGCCATGCAGGGTATTTCAATATGGGGCAGCTGCACAAAGCAGATACAAGAGACAACAAATTAGCGTGCTGGATCATGTATAATATCAGCATATAAACATCAAATAACCCCTTGGAAACAAATGAGCTAACATTACTATAGCTAAAGTAGTGTTAGCCCATTTACGTCCGAGGGGATGATCAAAAACTTGGATATCAACAGCGTGACATCGGTTAAAAAAAAGAAAAAAAAAAAAAAAGATTTCAAAGGTACCACCATGGCCATGCAGGGTATTTCAATATGGGGCAGCTGCACAAAGCAGATACAAGAGACAACAAATTAGCGTGCTGGATCATGTCAATGGAATATCTTGTCATTGAAAGAATGAATCATTGAATAATGACCATGAGTTCATTTGTCAAACAGTAACTAGCTTCTGATAACACCATGCTTGTTTTAGTTAATGACAGGTACAACAAATATAACTACTGGATGAATAATGGATGATGGGAGGTTTGGGGGATGTTTAGAGGATCAACATCCTTAGAGATTTTAAAATACAACAATTATAAATATCCATTACCAAACCAAGTCACAAATGCAGTTGTACAATAGTAATAAAATGATCTCAAAAACAAAAGAGGCTTAGTCTTTGGTATAGATCAGGGATTCCCAAACTACTGTGTCTGTGAATTCCATGATCAGCCCTAAATTAGTTCAATGAATATTTTGCAAAGAAACTGTAACATGATGACAACACTTTCTTGCTACAAACCTTGCTATAGGTTAAATGCCTCAGACATATTGATCATTTACCTCTCACTTCTCTGCTGGATGTTTACTTAATAAACTTAGGGCCTGTTAATTAAATCAAACTCGGCATCTTGTGAAATCACTTACATTATTCTGCATATTGTACACACAAAAAAAAACACTTTTAAATTCCTACAATTACACTTTCAGCATCCACAAATAATCTTAAGGTGGACTGTATTTTACTATATATACAACAGGTAAATGTTTTGTTAACCATTGATCTATACCTAAGAGTTGCGCTCACAAAGTTCAATACTATCCATTGCAACTTATTTTTTAACAATGCACGTTCATTCAATTTCAATGATTCATTTTATCATTTCATGACGGAAAAAAAATATAAACAAAAGATGAGGAATATGCATGTATCTAAAACTAAAAGGTTCAATTACATAATGAAAAACACATGATTTTTTAGTTTGCTTTTTTTCTTTTCTTTTTTTTCTTCGCCTTGGTAGTTTAAAAAAAAATTCTTTATAATTAAATGAAATAAAAATCATGACAGAAAAAATCTCTTAAGAGTGAACATAAATGGACATCATGTCATAGGTTAAACCCAATAAACTGGGTATAAACATTATAACTCTTGACCACATGAAAACAATACTACTGACAAGTTGGAAGTTTGAAAACAACATGAATGCCATTTCTTTGTGCAAAGTCTATGTATATTTACTGACAAGCTTTTGTAGTGTCTTATACTGGCCTTCATGTACAAGTAAAGCATACAACAGTAGGTGACAAAGAGAAGTTCACCAACTTGTGTGGTATTATCCAATCATTTTACTGACCACATATAAGCCCTCTAAATATAAACACAAGTGGTTATGCATGAAAACTGACCTGTTTTTTTTTTTTTACATTTTTATTTTATTTCTCAGATATTAAAAATGAATATAAAACATTTATTTTAAAAAAATAGTGTCTCATGAAGAATTTAGACAGTTTCACTTGACCAAATGAACTGGATGAGATATGAGGTTTGTTTATTTCACATATGCTAATTTTAGTCAAGGTGAATAATGGCATAAAGGGAAGAAAAAAACAAATGGTGTTTCAATCAGAAATCTTTTTACAGATATAATGTAAGTATACACGCATGATATAAAACAATATTATATATGTATTCCAAAATACATATTTTGTGTCAGTATGAGAGTTGGGAAAAAAGATGATGAACATCAATGCTGCCAGGCACCTACAGTCAACAGCCACACAAACAGAGAATTCACCTTAATAAAAACTAAACCAAAAGCAGCAACTTGCCTACATTTTGACTAAGCCACTAGTTTGCCATGTCTCTAGGACACCCTGGAAGAGTGCTTGTCAATTATGAAAGTCAGTTTAAGTTCCTTGCATTTTATTTGTTGAAATTTATTTTCATTTAAGCCAAATTTCAATTTAGAATTAACATGAAGAAATGGAGAGCCTGCTGTATATATTTCCGTTGTGTCTTTTGACAAGCCTGTGCTGTTAATATTACATTTCTGCAGCAATGATCTACTGTATCTTTTGATGTTGCATGTCGCTCTCCTAAGCTACTATCCAAGTTGTTAAGAAAACATATTTACAACAGATCCTAATGCTGCTAAAAATTATAAAATATGGCTAGGCAGCTTAAGTTTATATTATTCTGTGACTTGCCAATATTCACTATTTACATATGTAAAAAAAAATTTTTTTTTTTAAATTTTAAAAAATATTCCCAGAATTATATTCAAACCTACAAATAAATACCACGTTTAAAAAATCATGAAACAAAGCAAGATGTTATTACAATGCATAAGCAAAGGTTTCATGGTTTAAAAAATTACACCTAGCCACTAACTGCCTTCCAAAATGGAAATTTGTTTATTAGCACTCTCATCAATAGCAGTGACAATACACATGACTTGATGCCATCAAATGTGGCTTAGAACAAGATACATTTCAGGATATTATAAACCATGAATTAAGAAGAGCTTTAACTGCTATAAAAACTTTCTACAACAGATTTATTATTTACACACTATACACGGGTTGACTCATACATGGGCAAAAGAAAATAATTAAATCAAATAATGATACAACTAATCTGGGCCAAGGTAAATCCATCTAAACAAACAAAAAGATCTTTAAAAAGAAAATATTAAAACAGTCTTGGCACATAAGATCAATGAAAACCCTTAAGATGGAAAGATATAATTACAATTACCTCCATATAAAAGTTCTAAAAGATTATATTGTTTTTTTAATTATAAACATTGTCTTTGTGCAACTTCTAAAATTAAAATAGATCTTTAAAATTTAATTAACATGTTTTGCTTAAATATATAACTCAATAAAATGTTATGAAAGCAGATTACTCTCCATGAATAGGTAAATTACACAGGTGAAGTTTTTAACAATGTGGGGAGATTTTGTTGAAGTCTTAATAGTTACCCCCATTTGTACTGTAAACAGAACCCCACGAACAGCTATGATTTAGATAAATTCATCATTAAGAATTAGCCATTTTATCTGCACTTGCTCCAATTAAATCATTAAGAACAGCTACAAATAAATACAGGCACTGTTTTAATTTAGGTCACACAAAAATTATTTTTTAAAAAAGGATGTGGTTTGCAGTGTGCCTTTTAGTTTTAAAAAATGGCAAATTAAAATTAATCTCACACAATATTCCTCTGACTACTTTAGACAGCAGAAACTTATGCCAGGAGCTTCTTTAAGTTCACTCTGATAAAACAGATTGAATTCTGTTAGTAAAATCATATTTATAAAATGTATTACCTTGGATGTTAAATGTTGTCATGGTAATTTAAGAAACATACTAAAACAAGAGAAAAAAGAATAAAAGAAAAAAATAAATAATGTAGTCTCAGCCACAAACAAATATCAAATGTGGGTTAAGGTTTGTAAGAATATCACTCTAGCCTTGATATTGTGCCATGGTGCCTTCAGCAAGTAGAAACGTAAATAGGAAAAAATAGAAAATAATATTTTTTTTAAGTCAAACAATATGGCACGGTACACAATGAAGTCAGTGATGTAAATAGTTTTAGTTCTGTCTGCTCTTTCTCCAAGTCTATACAAAATGATAAGATATTTCAGTTTATAAATCATCATGCATTCCCCAAATACCAATGAGGGTTGTTTTGGAATCTGCAAAGTGTGTCAAAAATTTAGGAATATTCACCGGACAGGGGTCAGTCTCATCGGGTAATGTTTGGCACATATTCACCGACAACATGGAAGTTTTACATGATAGTCTCAAAGTAAAACTCACAATATAAGCATCATCTTAGTTGGTTGTTGTTTTACCTCCATATAATTTATTTTTTTACTTTAGCTCTTGGATTTGTTTGAATTTGAAAAGGAAAACAAAAAAATGCAACTAGTTATACATTAAACTAAGGGGAAGATTTAAAAAAAATAATTTAAAAAATATATTTAAAAAAAAATTCAAAATGTAAACTAAATTTAACATTGCCAATGTAATCTTTTCCCTTAAAAAAAATATCATAACTGACACATATTATGCACATTTTCCTTTTCTCAACCTGCAGTGGTAAGACATTTTGTAGCACTCCAGATATAATTATAAAATAATGATAAAACCATTTCAGACAAAGTAAAAAAAAAAAAACAATGTCGGACACAAGGGAGACAGTCACTGACATTGATTTAATCAGTTCAAAGATTTCCAGTGTCCCAGACACTGCTATAATATAGAAAAGTTTTTAATAAGGTTTCGCCCACAATAAAGCAAGCAATCGTCACAAATTTTCTTAAGCGTGAGGTATTTTGGTCAAACGCCCTATAACAACAAATGCTAGCTAATGCAGCAGCGTCAAAGAATTATAAACGAAACATTGAAATAATATGAGATATGGCAGTCAGGACTCGGCAGACTCTTTAAACCCACATAAGCTGTACAAGTGCCTGCTCTCCCCATTCCAAATACATGTATCAGCTTTGCTTCAACTCTTAAACCTTAAAAATCAATGTTCATGTAAAAATAATAGTATTAAAATAATTTCTAATTATAAACATTTCTTTTTGTTGACAAATTGAAACAGAGTTACTTTTTTTTCTTCTTTAAACACGCTTTTGGAACACCATCCCTCATTTACACAAGATTTTTTGTTCTAAACCCTTCAATTCAATTATGTTATTTGATTGAAGAGAGTACTTTTATTCAATCTTTTTAAAAACTGAAGGTATCATCCTGATAAGTTCATAACTTTGACACTTATTGATAAACAATATTTCTTAGCCATTTTTTAAATTTGTTTAAATTTTGAATCATGTTTTGATCTGCACAGTGGCAGCTAAGGATTTCTTAATACTGTGAACAAAATTCACATTCAGACATGACCCATCAAATATTCTCTGATGTTGAGAACCACTGAGATAGAAATATAAGGAAGTTGCGATTAGGAAACAAAATGCTCCATATTAAAAATTAACTTATTTATAGTTTTTTTTTTTAAACATGCTGCACAATCATTGGTGTATAGCAAAGGTTAAGAGAACTAGGGGTCAAGAGCTCTGTCTGAGACGAAACTAATCACAAATTACTTCTGTATATAATATATACAGATACAATGTGCCAACAACACCAGCAATGAATAGTTCGCACTTTAAAACTGTACAACAAAGAGAAAAAAAATTCTCACACAATTTTTTTACAAAAAAATAAATCTAATAAAAAAACCCACAGCCATTTTTCTTCATGTCAACAAAGTTTTCACAAGTTTTTTCTAAAACATATGCCTCAGCATACCTCTTGGTAATAGTACATACCCCTTGGTATCAGTATACACCACTTGGTTATAAGTACATACCTCATGGTATTAGAACACATCTATTTTTTTTTCTTTTAAACTGTGCTTACGTCTACTTACATTACATCACAACAACTAATTTCATCATCTTCAGAAAAAAACACAATTAGGCTTAAAATGGCACCAAGTCCTTCTCAAAAGGACATCACTGCTTCCTTCAACACAAGCTATTTAACACTATTTGTGTGCACTGATTGTGGTGAATAATACTCCATACTATAAAAATCATCACAAGTCACTGATTACATGTCGTCATGAAGCAGATTCCAAGAAAAGACTTGTGGTCACAACATCACAAAATGAGCAAAAGTCATCTCAAACAAACAAAAAATGCCAGAAGAAAACAGCCATACACTTGTGATGAATTTTCCCCAAAACCAACGTGTCAAATCTTTGACAGCTTCACTAGTCCACTGTGACATCGTGTTCCCTTTTCACAGCCACCTCTACAGCAAGCTGTCTGCTCTTTGAATCCGGAAGCAGAGACGCATCCAGAGCGGTCCTCAGACGAGACTTTGTGGCTTTCTCTCCACTATTTAAATACTTGGCGTGAGATGACTCTGCAAAAAGTGCATACTGACGTCGAAGATTAATGTTTTCATTATACGTTTGCTGATAAAGAGACTCATAGTTTCGAATCTTGTTTTCAGACTCCTGATCCTTCTGGAACAATAATGATATGGGTATTTACAAAAAAAGGAAGCTACAGTTAACATTGAGATTAAACTAGTCATTAAAATATCTTCTTTTTTTTCTTTCTCATTAAATTCTACATTAATTCACACCCCACGCCCCTCTTTTCATTGCAATTAAAATTCTCACTGCCTGGTTGCAATATTTGTCTTTTGGTTAAGAAAACAAAAAATAAATTCCAGACTCTAGCCTCTCTTATTATTTATTTTAGCAACAGGAACAGACATTGGTAGCTTCACCTCTTTGAGAACATTATCCTTTTCAATCATGACTTTTCTTAATTTGACATCAGCACTTGCTAGTAAATCTTCAAGTTGCATTTTCTGTCGACAGGTGGCCTCCAGTTCCTTGAAAATTTTTTTAACATTTTACTTTACAACAAAAGTAAATATGATAAACATGCATTTTAGATGTTGCTTTCACAACAAACATGTTGAAATTTTGGTAATTCTATAAATAACTTCTCAATTTGTAGTGTCTACCTATTTTTCTGATACTAGATATTATTGCAGAACTAAATACCTTGTGCTTTTTTTGTATGGTACCCACTTATACAAAGTTGTTTAGGTTTGAGGATCACTTAACGGAGTGCTTGAAATTGAAGAGAGGAGTAATTGATGTAAAATGTAACCCCAGCTGATACCAGAATATAATTTCTTAATCTTAAGAACATTGAATTGTTCTGTCATGTTGATTATAAAATAAATTTTAAATTAAAGTAGTGAATATTAAAACATTTCAAAAATAAGGAGAGAAAATTTAAAAAAAAATTTCATTCAATAAATGTTGCAGTGAAAGTTTAGATGTTAAGGGATACCATCAAAAAAGTTAATCCCATAGTGCAGGCCTGCACAACATGTGGCCCGCCAGCACCCACTTTGCGGCCCGCAAAGTAACGAAATATTCTTTATTCTTATTATTTTCTTAATAGCTTTCCCCCTGTCCTATTTTCTTTTGGCCCGCACAAGCCCTGACCTATTTTCTTTTGGCCCACACAAGTTTTTCACAAGTAGAACAGCCCACCTTACATTTTGATTTGTGCAAGCCTGCCATAGTGGATCATTTTAAAATTATGCAATATATCGTATTTCCTTTCAGCAGATAGGTGAAACCCAAGATGTACGCTCATTATTAAAATTACCATTGAATTCGTAAACACCAATGAAGATACAAATAGATGATTATGCTAAAAGTGCCATCAATGTTTTAGATATATTTTTGTTAATTAAAGTCATTGTATTTCTTTTTTAAAACTACCTTTTAATTTTTAAAATTTTAAGACCAAGAAAAAAATATTTAGGAAGGTTTAAAAAATTGCTAGAGCTATTCTTTTGTTTAGAAGCTACAAAGCACTAATGGCTTAAATTTGATAATTGTATATAGTCTTGAGCACTGAGAATGAACTCACTCGTTTCAGAAAAGTATTTGCTCTTATCAATAGCTGCAGGTTTTCCTCTGTCTTTGCCCTAAGCTTGGAGAAATCCTGCATGAATCTTGCTTGGGCTTCAGGACTTGTATCAATTTTGCCATTAAGGGCTAAATGCACCATCTCCATTTCTCTCTCCAGTGTGCTCTCCAAAGCTGACGGGTCAGACAGAAGAATATCTTTAGAGCCTACGAAAACAACATGAATAGAGTAATTGAAAACACCAAAAATAAAAATAACCTGCTGATAAAAATCAATGTAGAGGGTAATGAACCGTCTGAATAAAAATAAGATTAAATGGTAATTTCCTATTGATTGTACTAGAACAGGTGGAAGGTGGCATTCATACATGTTATAAAATTAAAACTTGGCTCAAATGACCAAATAATAATAATATATTATTTAAGTTTTGGTTCATGTTTATAATATCGAAAAAACAAACCAACAAGTGAAAACTGGATAAATTGTTTTGCACTCCTACTAGACAAACCAAAAATCAGCCATAACAAGGCCACATAACTCGCTTCCAAAAAAAGTAACCACTGTAATTTACTTCTAAAACACATTCTATGAAAATAAAATTATGAAAAGCTAAATTAAATAGTTTGGCATAACAGCCATGGCTTACTTTCTGTTGGGGAAGCCATGTTAGAATCATCAGTGTCAGTGGGGACATCATATTCCATCCAGTCCTGGCCATCCCTTTCATACCCTTTAGAATTTGAATGAACCAACTTTGCTGAACAACCCTCAGGCAGGAGACGAATGTTGGTCTTAGAATGCTCAGTGCAGGGCTTCTGATCAACATCATCTTCATCATCAGCTGAAGACTTCTGAACCGATGATGGAGCCAAAGAAACATTTGGTGTGAAGTGTCTTTCATACCTGAAAATTATTTAAATTATAATTAAGCTACAATTTTAATATTTGAGAGGTGGGGATATTGAACTACTCCATGAAGAAGAATAAAATAATACATTCTTTATTAATTTTTATATATGTGTGTGTACACCCCTCCCTTTTCCAACAGGGACAAATCCAAGATATGCCCATGTAAATATGACATGTGAATTTAAGATTGGTAACAATCACATTTGTAATTTAACACATTTACAATTGATTCTGTTGCTATATACAATATTGAGATGATAAATAATGTTGGAAAAAAAAAATGTTTGAGATGGTAGAACACATTCTAATGAATTTAATCCATGCCCTTGGACTCCTAACACAGCCACCTAATAGGAGCTAGCTTGCCTAGCATATTTTTAATGTTTTCAGAATCAGGTCAAGGTTACTGCAGAACACCCTTCCCTTCCCTTGCTCCATTTTGTGTGGCATATTTATAGGCATGCAGCTGGACTATCAGTTTTATCAGGCTTAGCATCCAGGTAGCTGAACTGTCAGGTTTATGAAGCATAGCATCCTAAACTCTAAAAGTAGAGTTTTTGTCACCCTTTTGAAATGATACTTTTTTTAAATGACAATATCCATTCTGATAATGACACAATATATTACATAGCATTAGAGAAGTTGTATTTTATTTTTAACAGGGGATTGCTTTCACATTTAAATTGCTTTCTTATTTCGAAAAGGTATGAGGTGAAACCAGCATTCCCACATCACTAAATTTTTAAGTAGGTTGTATTTTTAATGCAGCTTCCCAAATATAAAAAATGGATTTATCATTCCTTTTTATTTCACATCAAATATGAAACACTCATCCCTCTCCTTAAATACCCCAACCTTTTTTTTCTTTACGTCAACTTCCGGTAAGTAACAGGTGAATGAGTATCACCAGGAATTTGACATTGGTTGATCCTCATCAAAGCTGTTTGGGGTAACCACCACAGAATTAGGAAAGAGTGCATAACATGGCATGGGTACGGAGGTTGTTGAATGTAAGTGACGCTAAACACGCCCATGTTGCTAGTATGTTAGTACCTTAGTACCGACATAGAAAACCTTGCTCGAACCAGAGCCTGCAGCACAAAATTTAACACCGGAAGTGATATATCGGGTTTCTACAGGTACTAAAAACTGCACCTCAGCAACCTTTTACATAAATTGCGTCCTTGTGTGTTTTTTTTTCTTCACCCAAGCAACTTTATTGCCCCCACCCACTTTTGCCCCCACATTTTTTCACATGAAGCCTCTATGTTTAATATGCACAAAATAGTCTTATATATCCCCATAATTTGCCTTTCAAAAAGCTTTTATACCACAACTCTTGTGATGTCATAATTATTTCATTCTGATACTTCATCATTTTACTTGTATTAAAAATGTTCTTTTTAGGACCATTCTGCTCTAATGAGCTATTCCTAAATATTGATTCACGCTGTAAAATTCCTCCATTGTTTAAACGCCTCATGCTGCGTCCCATGTCGACAATGGGAACATTCAGTCTTACATCAGCTGCGGCCATAAATATCGTATTATTCCGTTGTTGTTTTTTTAAATTCAGAAATACTATCCTTATTGAAGTAATGAGATTTTGTTTGTCATAAGTGGTGAGATGTCGGTAATTAAGAATGTTTTAAAAAAAATTAGATTTGTTTCTATGGTGGAAGAAACGGATTTCGGACCATGGGAAATGCCTGGATCTGGATCCGAAGATCCTGGTGGTTCAAGGAGTTGTTTAACATGTGATAACATTTTATGAGATAGCGCGTCAAGAATTCACCGAGACACAATTTACACACCATTAGTCAGAAGATGGACGCACCACGGTGCGGCCCTGCGGGGGGACGTACGGCGCTACTACTGAACGTCCATTCAGACATGTGTCCGCTCTTACAAAAGGGATATGGCCCTGCATGTAAAATTTCCAAGACTGCTCTCATAGGTTATGTTACGCCCCGTGAGAGTAAATACCGGCGTAGGCGGCGCCTCTGCTAGTTCTTCCGAATTTCGCAAGACTGGTTTCACTAGGAATCGTGTGTGTGATTTGGGTAGAAATTGACACAACCAGCTTATTTGGAAAATTGATTTCCGTGATTTAAAAAAAAAATATATTATTCGACAACTTTGAAAGGGAGATTGGTTGGGGAAAAAATGTGTGTATTTTTTTGGGGGGTGGGGGGGGTAATCATTGCACGGGTTTGAATTTTATGAAGTAAATCTTCATAAGAATGTTTTCTTATTCTTTATAGCTGCCTTTGGTCTTTTGTTTGTGAAGTTAAATATGCAAAACAAAACAAAAATTCGTCATATTCACCCAAGTTATGCTCCCTAAATTCAAATAAAGAAATAATGAGCAATAATTATATCTTTGATGCGCTGATCGCTTAGTCCTAGTTTGAAAAAAAAAAACAGAAAAGAATATAGCAAGACCGTAATGTAATGTTTTTACACTGAACAGGCCAGGAGTTTATTGCCTTGCCGTTTCCGGTAAGCTATTAGCGGGTGCGCCTGAGGGAGATCGCCATTTCATTCACCCAGTTTTCAATCTTAAAACAGGAAAACTGTGAGCAGAGAATATCCCAGGTCTGTGTGTACAGACAACCCAGCCTAAACCCCACCTCGTCAGCCCCGTTTGCCAATGAATGCCGCTAGATATTACCAGGCTGGTCGGTGGGACGGTCATGTGATGGGATAAGAGATCATATACGTGTGTGTGTGTGGTATTGGAGAGAAAATAGAACTAAATACACTTGTTTCAAAATTACATCTTGAGGTCCAACACATGAATGCAGACATCGGTCTACGAAAGCTAAACAAACAAAAAAAAAATGAAAANTATGCAGTAGGAATAAAAAACACAATTAAAGCTAGCTTCAGGAAAAAATTTTGGTCAATTTTACCAAATAAAATCTCAAATATTGATTCTGATAATGTATATACTAGAAAATATATAGGCCAATTCAATTAATGAATATCTATATCTATATATATCTATCTATATATATATATATATATATATATATATATATATATATATATATAACCGAGCATTCACCATTTTCATTAGCCGAAATCAGACCCATACTTCCCATTGAAATGATAATATGTTGATGATTAAAATTGTTCTTTATTTTAAATATTGTAATGTATTTTCCAGGTAAGGGGAGTGTGTAATGGCATAGGAATTTGATCTCTCTTGCTCTATCTTTTTTTTTCTTTCAAACTATACCCTGGCCCCTAACAGTGACTATGGGACAGTGAACCGGCCCTCCCAGTGTCTGTAGGACAGCCCCCCTCCCCAACCCCTTCCCCCCAACCATGTCTGGAAGACAGTGAACCGTCTCCTGATTAACAAGTTTGAGGACCCCTGGACTAAGACAAAGGCATGCTTTTAGCTTAGTCGTAAAGTATAGGTAACTTTTCTATTCAAGTCTCAATGTTTGGAATGCAAGTAAGGTGAATGTGGTGGGACTGAGCTGGTACGACTTCTAGTTAATTCCAGACTGCCACTGGCCATCATGATGGAAGTGTCGTGAGGTGTACATCTGAAGCTACTATTTGGGTCAAGGAAAGACGGAAGGAAATGTCTTTGCATCAAGGGGTCATGACGCCTTAACCTACTGGAATGTGGCGAGAATAAAGTGCGAGATCTCCCGGCTAGACTAAAAATATGCCCAAGACAAACATGAGGCCAACAATGTAAAGGTCAAATAAGGTCAGACTAGAGGGCCAAAGAACTGCTGCAGTGCATGATTGTGTAACCGGGAGCATGCCACTATCGTCCCACCCGGCTTTGATTCACGGGCCAGGCACATGGAAGTGTTCGTTAAAAGATCATCTGATCATCAACGGGTTAGGGGCCAGTTGGGGGATGTGGTGGTCGTTAACAGATTGGAAGATGGCGGGAAAAAAAAACAACAACATACGAAGCTCTTAATCAGTTTTCATAGTTTTAAAACATAAAATTTAAATTCTCACACCTAATTGCGTGTGCATTGGAGGTGGGGCAAAAAAGAATATATGTGTCGGAGGAAATCGTAAAGTAAGGGCCTAAATTTTTAAAGACTGGATAGAAATTCGACACCAGATGTCGTACCGGTATTTTGGAAAACAAATAATGGGGGAAGAGGGATTCCACAATCTCGTAAGATGTGCTCATTTTCTGTTCTTTAACTTTAACTAATGGACAGGGATATCAGGGAATAATGTTCTGATGAGGCATGATGTGAAATTCAGTAAAGATTCGTGTGGAGTCTAGAGGAAAGATCAAAGAGACCTAGCAGGTTTTGGTTTTCCAGCTTATTAAGAAAAAAAAAATCGGTTATCAATTTAAGCAAGAGGATGCCTGGGGAGGAAAGGTGTGGGGGNGGGGGGGGGGGGGGGGCGGCGGTCAAAAATGCAAATGGATGACGCACCAACCAAACGTTAAAAGGGGGTAATAAAATTAAATCCATTAAATTGCACGTGTGAATTTTTTTTTTAAAAAGGAGGGGAGTTTTAAACAAAATTAACCCAAACAAACGCAACGCCAGGCGTATTTTGTCTTTGAAATTTAGCAAACAAGAATTGCCATGTGTCCAACACCAAAACATTTTACGCCATTGCTTTGGCTGCGGACATCAAACGGGTTTATTTAGCATGCATGCCGACAATAAACAAAAGCAGACTAAATTTATAACACTGTAAACAAATCCCGTGTTATTTATAAGTGAAATGGAAACGTCTTTGATACAAGGGTCGTAGAACGTTCATTTAGATAACATGGGGTTTATAGTTCTCTTCATAATATAATACCTAACTATTTTCATCAGAAAACTCTTTTTCATAGGTTGCTGTTTTTTTTTTTTTTATGAATTTGCCTGGCTAAACTGATCTCTCACTTTATTAGCTATAGCAATAGTCATTGAAGTTGATACCATTATACCAATAGTCGTTAAAGTTGATACCATTATAACAATAGTCATTGAGGTTGATACCATTATTATATCAATAGTCATTGAAGTTGATGCAATTATAACAATAGTCATTGAAGTTGATATCATTATACAATAGTCATTGAAGTTGATGACAAATTATGTGTACGTACTTTAAAATCTCATTTCAATGTGACTTCTTTACCATATCGAATTGCACTCACATGCACACGTAGAAGATTATTAATAAAATGGAGGTCGCCACACAAAACTGGTTGTGAAACACCGCCGGAACCAAACAAAGACATAGTTTCCTCCATCTGCCCCCCCCCCCCCTTTCCCAACTCACTTTGTTTAGGTACTAACACGAATTGTTTGGAGATGCGAGCATCGTATCTCATCGTAGGAGCACATGCACTTGGCATGATCAGTATCAAAATCAAACTGAATCAGAAACACGCGCGTGGGGCGCACGTTATTTAAAACACATTAATTATTTATGCGCTTAATTATAATTAATATCAATTAAATTTGTTTCAATTTTAAAATTTAAAAAAAAAAATCGCTGGTGACACGATCACAGCAAATGTAAAATTGAGAACGAGCCAGCAGGGCATTAAAATGATTTTCATTTGTGTCAGTAGATCCATCTGTTAATTTCCACCCGGCCTTGGTGAATCTCATTTGCCTTAACTGAAGTTTGATGTATCGAAATTCAATTAAAAATATCACGATCTCTCCGCCTTTTTATTATTATTTTTATTTGTTTACAGCAACGCTGTTAACAGTTGAAGGTTGGGCAAACACCCGTGGCGGCACATTGGGTCATTGGCCGCGTTGGTGGAACGTGTAATGCTTGAGTCAATAAGTGTGTTCACACAATTACCATTGACGGGGGCCACATTCAATAACCACGTCAGTATTTTGTGATCCAGACTGCCGGATCAATAGTGACTGAGAAGTCTCGTCAACTGGTACAGATCGATAGTTCATGAAAGTATTTGGCATTTTTTTATATTATTTTTTTTTATTTTTGGGGTGGGGGGGGGGGGTGTTTTAAAAGGTCTACGTGGGCTGCAAAAATAAGTCAACTTGTGAGGGTTAAG